>MU224983.1:3295726-3335793 GCA_018584345.1 Thuja plicata | reverse complement strand
ATTCATTTTGCAAGTAGGACAATATTTTTCCATGTAGGTTTCCTTCTTTGGTTGTTTCATCTCAGACTTACATTCATATGCTTTATGTCCTTTCTTGTTACATTTATAACAAAATCCTATGAATGAAAATGTGGATTTAGGAATACCTTTCACTTTACCTCTGCATTCATTTGATGTGTGGCCTTACTTTCCACAGTGATTGCATGTCAGCTTTCTTGGTCTTGGATTGGCATAGACATTCTTTGGATCATCTTGATTGGGTGATTCTCCATTCTTGGTAAATCCTAGACCGGTGTTGTTGTTGACTCTTTGTTGTCCTTCAAGAAAATTATCCATTCTTTTATTGTTTTCTTCAGCTTTATTTATAATTTCATTATGTTGTTGTTGAATTCTTATTTCATGTTTGAACTTTTCATTCTCATCCCTTAGCTCACTGATAGCTTCTATTCTTTCAACGAGTTCAACATTCATTTTATTTGCCTCTTGACTAATAAGAATAATTTGATTTGTGATCTCATGTTGATGCTTTGTAAGTCTATGTATTTCAGACTCTTTCTCTTGTAGTTTTTCTGTAATCTTTCTTCTATCATCAATAGCTAGTGTTTTTTCTTTCTCAACATGTCTAGCACTATTCATGACATCAATCATTCTTACCATTTGTGTCTCTTGATCGATTTTGATAGAAGTAACCTTGTAGAGTGTGTTTACACAAATGCTTCTAGAATAGACTTTCCTCTTTCTAGCCCACTTAGGATCCCAATATCTCTTTAGGACCTATCTAGTCTCTAGGTAGTGAACCTAAGACCAGTCCTATCTCTTCTCTAGGAGTCTTCAATTTTGTGTTTCAATCTAAGGGACAACTATCTCATAGTTTTGTCTCAATGCTTCCTATGGATTGAATAATTCCAATGCCAAATTCTTCATACCAACTTCTCTCTTGAAAAAAGGGCCATGTATAGTCTTGGAATGTTAATTCTAAATCCATTCCACTCCACTCCCATATGTCTTCTGGTCAAGTTCACAATTTGTCTTCAAAATGTCCTATTAGGCCTAATGATCCTAATAGCCCTATCTAGAGGGTTTTTCTGGATTAACTCTCAAAACTTACTCACAACCCCAAAAAATAATCAGGGATCCAGATACCATTTTCGGAGACCTAAAATATTTCTAAGGTCTAAGGTTCCCAAACTGTTTGTACATCACTGTCCTAAAAAGTAGGGCTTTTATGCCTATTTTGGCTCTCTACTAGAAACTCTCTTATTTCTCCTCAAAACTCAATCCATATGGATTGGCTAAGCTCTAAGATCGACACTAGGGACCTATGAGACCCTAATAACACTAGGACCACACTTGGTTCAGTCCTCCATTACACTCCCTTGTCTCAGCAAATGGATTTATCCCTATCATACTCCTAACTAGGTTGTCCTAACTCGCCTAGGGCATGAACTTATAAATAGTAAAACATATCTCCTAACCTCCTACCTCTATATACACTATTTAAAGTGGCTCCCCTACGCATTTAATTCAACCTTTTATATTTTCCACTGTTGAATTTCATGGGGGAGCCATGAAAGCAAAGTTACCATGAATCACACCAACATATTACCTAGTTTAGGATTATTTTCCTACAGACAGAAAACTAACTCAAAATGACTAACACCCTAAATGAAAAGTTATTATAACACACCCCTCTACATGAATACATAGTTGGATCTTATGCTTCAATTCATTAAAACTCTCTGTAACACCAAATGCTCGAAAATCACACTAACTCAGAATTGCAATCACTTTTCACTATTCAAAACTTGCTTACAAAAACTCATGCCTCAGGAAATGAGTCCAATACATAATTAAGATGATTCATCCTTGTTTCTATGCTTGGTTCATTAATTTCCCACTCCTATAATGAGGGAAATTCAAAGTTGTCGAGTTACATACAACTTTTGCAAAAATTGCAAATGTTGGCATGACAACTTTTGAGCAACTTTTGGCATCTTTGCATTTATGCCTCCTCCCTATCTTTTAGGGCCTCTATCCCCTATATGTAAATGAACCAACCTCATAAATTCCTAGAAAAGAATATTTCCTTCTATGCTAGGGTCTAGGACACATTTAGGCCATATTTCCCATTTAGACAAAAATTGCAATAAAGAAACCTAACTAAACTAGGTTGGATTAGATACTAACTATCTATCCACCTTGTAACACATCTTGCATGACCTTCTAAGGTATAATTTAAACACACACTCTGACTTGGATAAGGTCAGATACAAGCCAAAAATTGAGGGCTTTGAGGATTGCCTAGGTGCTCCTGCACCAGATTTGCAGAGATTTCAGTCCAACCATATATTGATTGATTTCATTTAGGCTTGTGATGCTTTCTTCTGATGCATCTGATTCTTTGCTTGTAGTTGATCCTGAAGACTCAAAGAAATATACTATCTCTTCCTCATGATAATTTGTTTCATTACAGCGAGTTGCCATAATCTTTCTTTCATCTAACAACTGTCTCATGTTGATTCTAGCTTCTTTATACTACTCATAGAAGATCTGAATTTCTATCTTCTTATTCTCAATACTTTTGTCAAGTATGTACTTCTACATTGTATGATCTTTTATCTTAAGCCTTTAAGATTTTCTAATGAAGAGACTTTGCTTTGAAACAAATTGTTGGAATTAATGGGAAGTGTGTACTGAGAGGGGAGGGGTGAATCAGTACCTCTAATTTTTTTTTTATCTTTTAACCTTTATCCTTTAAGTTATCAAATGTATATCCAACCATATGTTCTATACTATCTTGATGTAAGATTTATAAATTCATAAACTTAACCATACATGTGAAAATTCATAGAAACATTCATGAAAGTAATTGACACATAACACAAGATATGATATCACAGAAAACTCCTCTTAGGGAGTAAAAATAGTGGTGGGGATGGCACCCACAAATTCTTCACTATTTGCAGATTGGAAGGGGTCGGTTTGATCACTTCTGATGATCTACCTGGTTAAGAGTATCTATGGAGACCTATTAAAGTCTACTTGGTTAAGATATTTAACAACACTGTTGAGTGTGCACTCAGTTAAGATATTTATAGTTGGACTGTTAAATCTATCATCCTTGAAAGGATTTTTACACTTTTCTTCACTTGTTAGTATGATAGAAAATTACAATTTTACATGGTGTATGCAATCTCATATTGTTGATTATAGATCCATTTAAGATTACATGAATAAGTATATCACCTAATGTGATTGAATAATACCTCTGATGCTCGGTACTCTTTGTTCTTGGTTCTTGCTAACCAAATTCACCTTTTGCTATTCTGGTTCATGAAACTTTCAATCTGATCCATAGATGTTCTCGTATGCTTCATTCATCTCCTCATATCCTTTTTCATCCCTCTCTAATATATTATAAAGAATGATTGCATCATCTATTTATAAGAGAGATTGACCTAATCAAGTTTCACGTAAAACATGTTAGCTCTAAGATCACAGGTTTACCATTTCACATTGATCTCCTAGTCTATGTGTTTTAAATCAGTTAGAATGGTTAAAATACTTACATTCATGTTTCTTGTCCCTACAGAAATGGTTTTAAAAATAAATCAAGACTTTATAAATAGAACATGACTGTTTCAGATCCACTTTTTGCGGGCGGTAACTGACTTTCAATTTCTGATGGTCGGTTATGCTCTAAAGTCAGTTAGACTGATTCTCGGTGTTCCTACTTGAACTGTCTCTTAGGTTCCTCTTTGACTATTCTCTCGGTTTGCACTATGACTTTATTCTCGGGTTCCACTTTCAGGTTCCTCTTTATCCTTTCTATTTTGCATTTTCGGTGTACACACTAAAATTGTGTCATTGGTTTTCTTTGTACTTAGTAGTTTTCAGTGATCTCTTATATCTTCATTTTTTATTTATTTTTTGTCCTGCCTTTCATTGTATGCTTACCGAAAGTGTTCTTTGCATACTAATGGAAAATTAATGTCATCAACTATAACTCAAAAACTGTGTATGACAGCAAGTGACCATCCATAATAGATGTGTTACCATAAATAGAAACCCTCAAGTGTTCCAGAACACTCTTGAATGAACCACTTGAAAACACTAGCCACAAGGGAATATACAGGCTGAGGCTTCCAATAAAAAAATTCTCAAAATATTACATAGAACAATGAGAAAATTAGTTAAGGATTGGCATCTTGAGTTGAGTCTAGTTTTGTGGGCTTATTGAACTAGTATCAGAATGCCTACATGGGAAATTCCATTTATATTAGTTTATGGCGTAGAAGCAATCTTACCTATTGAGGTAGATATATCATCATTAATAGTTTCTCTACAAGGGCTCATAACTGACGAAGATTATCAGATTTCTAGAATCCAAGAATTAGAACTACTTGGTGAAAGAAGACAAGAGACATTTGATCATTTGACAGTGTAACATAAAAGAATGTCTAGAGGTTATAACAATAAAGTGAGACACTAAGAATTTTAGGTTGTGTTGCCAATTTTTAGTCTAGGGTCTTTAGGTCCTAGGGGTAAATTCTTCTTTGGTGACTTACTTCTCATTCATCTTTAAACCTTCCCCTAATGTGCTTATCAGATAAATTATTTTCCTTGCCTATTTGAGCCTAGTGGGTTTTCAATCCTTGTGCTTCATTTGATGTTTAGGTGATTTAGGTATGTTGGGAAAAGGGGTGTCATAGCATCTTCCGAATGAGAAGTAGTCACCCTCGGATCTGTAATGCTCAATGTGTTTTTTCAAAAGGTAAACATGTGATTTACATAAGCGATTCATAAATATTTTGTTCGTAAAAAGAGTTTTTCAACTCTCAGAGATATCAAGTTGCGGAGTAGTGGCAGTGATCATGTAGCATCCAAAAAAGTTGGTCTCAAAGGTGCAAGCCCGACACAAGTGAAAAGAGAAAATAAGAGGTTAAGTGCTCACGACGGAAAATAAGTTGTTTAAGTGTGAAAAGGATAAAAGGTGAAGTAGTCAGGATACTTTTCTGAAATAAAGGAAACAGGATTATGGGAAAGTCTTGTATTTTCTTTTCCCGCACAAGGTAAAATGGTCTAATGTTTATTCATTTTGGCATCGGAAGGAAAGTATGTTCTTTTCTTGCAAGACTAAGGCTTTGTTTCGGCAAGTGGCTAATGAACATAAAGTTAAGTGTAAGCTTTTGGATTTTGAGGCTGTTATGTTCTCCGAAATGGGAAGTTCAAATAACCGTTGATTATCAAAATTTAATGTTGATCCTGATGTTGCATCCATTAGGTCACCTTAATGTCATTCGTGTGGTGCCAACGTTTGGATCTTAGCAGCTATTTCTTCAGCATTCGCCATCATTTACTGCTCACCATATTTGTATAGCAAGCCATTTATCTTCATTCATGTTCTTAGTTTTATATTAAATGGTAGTTAAGGCTTTTGGTTACGACAGAGTAATTGGTCTTGAGAGTAAATTGAAAAAAGTTTCTGACACATCTCTAAGATTCTTTGATCTCAGAGATTTGCATAGAAGATTGAATTCTCATCCAATTCACCCTATTACATAGAATCTCAAGGACACCGGTCTGGTAGAAGCTACAGGGTTTTCAATGGCAGTCCAAGCTCCTGATCTTGTTAGAGAATGTATAGAGAAATACAACCCGGTGACAAAGAAAATCATGTTCTCAGATTGGTCTATTTTGCTATCGATTAATAAAACCCTAATCCAATCTGCTTTCAGCATTCCGGTGAAAGACATTTATTGTGACATTGACTTTGGTTCATATGCATCTATGTTTAATGAAAAGAAGACTCTAAGGAGGGAAGACATGTAGAGGACCTAGTTCTAGACCCCTTAATCAAAGAAAATTAAGATACCAAAGACTCTCTTTGGAACAACCCTAAAGAGGGAAATTGTAGATATTCTGGCCCTGCTAACTAGATTGGACGAAAAACCTGAGATCCTAGATCTCATTGAACATAATTTCTTCCTTGGTCAAGCCATCTGCGCAGAAAATATGTTCATTGACTGGGCAGAAATCCTGTGTGAGAAGATAGCTTCTTGGTTGAGTTCCTATTAGGGATTCAAATAGTTCTACATGTCTTCATACGTGATCTATGCTCTGGCAACTCAGCACCAATGGCCCGGCTTACCAACAACCCAGAATTTTAACAACAACACCAAAATATATGAGTTCTACCCGAATCTACAATTGCATAGGATCTTTGAGGAATACACTATTGTGAATGATGCATTCACAATGAGAGTTTGTCTGGAACTTCAAGGTTTCCCAAAAAGAAGATTCTCGCCAGAGGTCATCTCGGCAATCAATCAGTATGGATGTTCTTTCATCCAATTCCCAAGTTTCTCTTATCTTCGGATAGGAGCCTTCTTCAGATTTCCTAAGAGATTTCCCCGATATCCTAAAGATAAGGTGGTCTTGGTGGAGATCTTTCGTTATATATTGGACGAGAACATTCTATGTTCAAATGTGAAGAAGATTGCCAGAATTTATTTCCTCGTGGTTGTTGGTCCATATTCCTGTGCATCCAGATCTGATGCCCAAAATTTGGTAAAGAGCTTTGAGGATAAGATCAAGCTACTTGATTATGAGGTTGTTAGACCTCAATATGATCCTATGGGTTTTGTTAGAGATCACTTGAATCTTGGACATGCCTATAGACATGTCCCGGATATTTAGGATTTCTGGGCCGAATGTTTTAATGAGTATCAGACACGGGAAAAATTATGGTCCCGTTTAACTTTGGATGAAATTAAAATGTATAATAATGTTGTTGATGTATCTGATCTTGTAGATGATAGCCTCTTCATGCATCCTTCATCCTACGACCAGATCAAGGTGTTGCTCATTTCTTCCTCTCCACCAACTGGTCCAGTGGTTGATTCATTGGAGCTTCTCGTGAGAGGCATTATCAAGAGAACTAACAAATGGGTGGAACAGACCAGAGCATGATAGAAAAGAACTATTGGCATAGGTTCATCTAGAGGAATGACTTTAGGTGCTGAGAAATCAACTTCAACAACCACTTCTTGTGCGGCGCTATCAGTTTTAGCAAGTGCAACGCAACCCGCCAGGCAAGGAGGTGATCAGCCTCCAGAAAAGAATGTCCCTATCACTCCGATCTACGGAGGTGGTTCGCTCCTGAACATTGGAAATGTAGAGGAGAAGAAAGAAGATAAGGAAAAGGTAAAGAAGAAAGAACAAGAGGTATCTATGACTAAGCCTCCCTCATCAATTATAGTCATCACTTTGGATGACACAAACCCGATGGATGGTCAAACTCCTCTCAGTCGGAAAACACTCTAGCCCTTTCGGTGACTAAGGTTGCCACCTTCCCTGTTCCACCTTGAGACAAGAAGACTCCTCCAGTAGCTCGGAAGCTATTTGATCCTACAACTCTTCAATCTGCAATAAAGGTGTTATCCACAGACTCATGGTTGGAAGAAACCATTGATAAGAAGAAGAAATGACATGAGGAAGCCATTTCTTTAAAGGACCTGATCCTTAAGGCAACCTCATCTCAGCCACCGGTGAAGAAGGCAAAGAAGCAAAAGTCTATGGCGACCCTTTCCCATGATTCCATAATTGGGCATATGTTAATGGAAATAGCAAAGCCACAGAAAGAAGGAAAATTTCATGAACTTTTAGCTCATGATTTTCAGATAAGAACTGTGGACCTAGGAGTGTCGGTGCATGACTCAATGGTGAACATCTGGAAAACCACCAATGAGAAGATTGAGGATAGGTTAGAAGAACTCCGATTAGAGAAGGAATTCCTCAAGTCTGCAAATAAGGAGCTAATTGAGTATATTGAATCTTCTCTTGGCAGTACTTCATCTTCTCAATTTGACCCCAATGCGGAAGAAAATAAGAACTTGCTACTAAAGATAGAGTAAGAAAGACAATTTGGGAAAATTGGAAGAGCATAGATAGAGGCAATGAAGGTTCAAGGCCCCATTGACATCGAGAATTTGGGGAACCTTCTACTTGATGCAGACAAGTTGAAGGATACAACATCAAAGCACCAGGTGACCATTTACAATGCATCCACTGGATTGACAAAGAAACTAGCCACCTTGCGGGATGTGATTGATATGAAGACTAGTGTTGCAACCTCCAATGACATCCTTATGACTGGGCAGGAGCCATTGTTTCATTGGAGGCAGTCTCTGGAGTTTGTGATTGAGAGCTCAAGCATATCAGCGAATGAACTCAAGACTGTGATTGAGTTAGTGCAAAGGGAGATGGACAAACTTTTTGAGTTTTTGAAAGTTTTGCACACAAAATCTCAAGTTTCTGGGAGTGACAAGTTGGTGAATATAGAGAGAATGAAAGCTAAGTTTCTTGCTTTCATAGATGAGATTGTGGATCCGACAAGCTTCCAAGTGTCAAGGATTAGTGAGCTCTCTGTGATAGATGTAGTGATTAAAAAGGAATCGGAGAAACTCCAATCCCGGATTGCCAGGTTGGACGAACTGACAGAGATGCATGATTTTTGGATGAACCGAGCTGACAATGTAATCATTCCAAATGCTTATAAATTGGGCAAGGTAACAGATGCAATGAAGGATTACGGAGGAAAATTTGTGACACAGAAGCGGGCATAGAATCTGTTGACCTTTGTCGTCTTCCCAATTTTTGTATATTGTAGCCATTTTGGGCATTTTTTCAGCCTTGTCACTTTTTGTAACTAACCAATTTTATTATTAGAATGTTCCTCTTAGAATATTATAAAGAAGCAATCATTATTGTAACTGGTCATTTTTTCGAAGACCTATAAATGTAAATTTTTGTAAACTAAATAGATCGACAAAAATTACTTTGGGTGAACCCCTGTAGCTGGGACTACTATGTGCGACTCTGAGTTTGAAGTGATTTTTGTTGTTCATCTTAGTTAGTTGTGTGATGTTCTGAATAAGGATGCTAATACTATAAATTAAATGAATATTAACTCAGTGGATTGTATATTTACTATCTTCAGCATAAGCACTTAGATTTCTTTTCATTGCACATCTTAGTTTAATAGATTAATTCTTGCATAATGGATTGGGAAGAGGGTTAATAGAGAATGAGATCAAGATAATCTGGGTATTGTTGAAGTTTCACAATCTTAGTAACCTAAGAATTGCATTGTTACACCTTATTTCTTCCTCTCTGATGGTAGATGGTAGTTTACATTCATCACGCACTACATAATAGTTTGCGTTTCAGATTGCATGTCTTTGAGTAAGTCCCCATTCTTTGCCTGAGTTGTTTGAAGTTTTGAGCAACTTGGTTAAACCTCTTCTGGTCTCTGGTTAAGAGAATACCCCTAAAAACTGAAAGACAAGATTCATTGCATATCTTTCACACAAGGGATACTGTACCTTTCAATTCAGGGGTCACTGATAGATTCCTACCGCTAACCCAGTCTGTGGTTACTTTTTGTTCTACGTAAGCCAGCATTGGGTATTTTCAAGAGTCATTATATAAATAAAATTTAAAGTAGACAAACTGTAAACCAACAGGTTGGCAATCTCATAATCAGAGAAACCCCAAAGAATCAACAACAACAAGAATAAAAGGGTAAGTTTGAACCCAACTAGCTGGGTCCCTTTATAATTACTCAAATATTCATTTCTGGATCCTATCAACTATCAAATCCAAAAGGAGATCTTCTCTTTGATCCATTCAATACTATCCACCTGAAAGTAATATAGCTCTACATTCTCCAAACATGCAGTTCTTGTATTGAGAAAATGTTCCTAAAAAATACCAAAAAGAACAAAAAGCAGAAAAAGCTAAAACATTGGAAAAATTATTGAAAAAATGATCATCCTAGTGAAAACCATGCAATAGGAATTTTGATGAATCAACAAAAAAATAAAAAAGAAGAAGTGAAAAATACAAAAAAAAATTTAAAAAACAAGAAAAAGTGCATTGGTGAGAACCTGGTAAACAAGCGCCTCGGTAGCAAAAAATTGCAATAAAAGCCAAGTGGTGAAAACTTGGTAAACATGAGTCACTTGTAACTAATTCTCTATCTATCAATGTTTATCTTGGCTATCCCACCTTCATAGGCTTCAGTTGGCTTTCCTGCACATACCTTCAGTCACTTTTTGTGACCTTGCACAACTCATGATGATTTGTGTCCCACAATCGTGACTTGGGATCGGTCGATGTCTTAATCCTAAGAGCACACACCCCACTGGGGACAATTTCCTAGAAATTCCTATAGCTATATCAACATCTTGTCAATTGGTCATCTTACCAATCAGAGTCAATCATCCCGGTCTCTCAGCAACTGGATAATTTTCTATTGACATAACAATGTTTTTCAACACCCCACAACCCAAAAAACCAAAATCAGACAATTTTTCTTAACACTCTCATTGGACGCATTAGTGTTTTTCAACACTCATAGAATGAACTATGGATATACAGATGCAAAAAATATGAACAAACAATGATCAACAACATAACGGTATCTCTCAACAGACAAACTCAAAACTTGCTGAAATTATGATTGATCATGTCTTCCGTGTAACTCGATGATATCTTTGGATTAGAGAAATAGGGAAAGACATTAAATTTTACTCATTTGTTGTCTATTAATCATTAATTTTTGAGTATTATGCCTTTCTGGTAACTCAAAGATGCCTAACGACTAGAGCAACAAGAACGTCTGACACAATCATCTTTATTTGGCTTGTGCTTGTGAGTGTAGTTCCGATGATCCAAAAAAGTCAAATAAAATGGGTGTTTGTGGTAAAATCCTCCATTTTATATGGTACATCACACATATCTTAACTTGTTTTATTTGGATACTAAGGTGAGGTCAGAACTATCTACTTGTTTGTTCATCTGTTTGTTCACACAAAGGAACACCCATGGTCATTTTGGCTCTAAGTGCCTCAATGTTGGTGTAACTTTGCATAATATTAACTGGAAATGATGCTTAGGTCATATGGACCCTAATGTCTTGATTCTTACACTTTTTTCCACATTTTATTTGGTGAATACTTATATCCTCATGGTCGTAGTGGCACCAGTGAGGGTTGTACTGACTCCGATGTCCCAAAAGGTTCAATGATGATAAGAACAACTAAAATACCAAAGTGACTTGCGTTGTAGCTTGCATTCATTATAGAATTGCATTTAGTGTAGCATGGTAGCATTGTATGAGCTAGGTAATCCTAATCTTGGAATTCTAAATCAAGCATGACATCATCCCTCATCTCGACGATCAACTTCAAACATCCTATGAGACTCAATCAAATTGAACTGAATGCATTACCTATGAAGAAAAGTTAGTGGCATACATAATCATATCATATAAAAGGGAATGATGTTCTAAATGTTCATTTCATATCAATGAGATCATGACATAAACATTAAAGCAAGAAAAAAAGATACTGATCACATTACTATGGCATCATGAGAGTACAAAGAACATTAGTGAATCCATTCATAATACAATGCTAAATTGAAAGTATATCCACAGTGAACAAATATATCCGATAACATAAGAAAGAGAAGAAATGAACATATCCATCAGTATTGCAGTAACTAAAGCACAATTAACCATGATGAAAGCAAAAACATTTAGATGCATCATAGAAATATAAGCAAAGAGATCATAAAATAATGACATCACACAAGGACACAAAAGCAAAAAATGAAGTGTCTTGTATATCATCAAAATATATGGAAGGTCTGAGTACAATGAATCAATATCAATGAATCATTATTAGTATCATAAGAAAAATATACATAATGTATACAATGGGTCTCAAGGTCAGAAAAGGGACAAGAAGAAGGAAATCAACATCATATCTCACTCCCACCCTCGACACTGTCACAGGGAGAAGGAGGTGGGACCTCAGCTCTAGTAGGGGGTGGAGTAATAACTCCCTCTAACATGGTGATAAACTAAGGATATGTAGGTTCCCTATTATCCATAGGCATGACTCCAATATATAAAGTATAACAATATGAAGACCTTTCTCCCTAGTAAGTCATAGTATTTTGAGCCTGGTCTCAGGCCATGGTCATCTCCTGGATGCATTGATCTCTATCCATGATCACGTGGTTCCGCTTAGCTACTTGCGTTATGCCATTACAAGTTTTGTCACCAATTTTTGGACACGTACTCTCAAAGATCTAACAATATATGTGTCAAGTGCTGCTCTCTTAGGTGCCTTTGTAGGGGTGCATCAACTAAAGGAACATCTCCAATAGGCTCCTTCTCGCTGGCCTTAGTAGAAGGGTCAGGTCTATCTCTACGCGATGGATGACCTCTATCAACTTGTCACCACACCAATCACTCTCCCTCCTCCTTAACAATGTCCTATATGGAACCAACAAAGCCTAAAGTGCCACCCTCACCGCATCTACGTTGCTATCTAATGACAGCTCGATTAGTGCTAGCTCTTGAGGCACCAATCTAACATATAGATTGTCCTATGGCAAGCGGCTCATAATGAATGCATGGAGCTCAGTCACCAGGATCTATAAAATGTGGAATAAGATGAGATGTTATGCACTGCCCATAGGATGGGGTGACACTGATATTTGTAAGGTCAGGTAGGTACTCCCACCTAGTAGGTTGCAGACCATAAACCTCCTATACTTCCAGAGCATATGATAATCTAGAGCCCCATCCTTGACTCTCCTCATCAGTGTAACATGCATAAGTAGTGAACTAAGTGGAAACATGTTAATGTCCACCAAATTGTTGCCATACCCTAGTGATGACAAATCTCTCTACAACAGGGGAAAATATACCAATCAATGGTCAAATTCAGAACATGAAAGATAACTCCCTGAAAGCATCAAACCATCTCTTCGTATCAACATAAGGTCTCTAGCCTATGGTTGTAAGATCATCCAGCTATCATCTCCAATAATCAGTCTTGCCCAGATTGGGCTGGTGCACATAGCCAGTGTATTTATATATGTATGGCTGGCCAACACCGCGGGCTCCATCTATCTTTGGCTAAGCAATTAGAGGATGCTCCCACATCCATATCTATAAAAACAAGACTTCTGTGACCATGCTCTTGCCTCTCCTGTATACTACCTATTGTAACTCTCTATACATGTGGCACAGTAGGAAAGCACCCCAAGAAAATTCTTGGGGGTAGCCAACATCTCTAGCAAGATCCTGTCGCAACCACATAAGAAACCTTGTTGGACCCTATCAGGAATCGTAACACATCCTATTTACCCATCAACGACACAAGGAAGAGGGTAATCAAAATAGTAGTGTGTCATGATATGATCCTACGTCAGATGCTTGTCTAGAATAGTGTGATCTCCAAAGATTTATCATAATGCTACATTGGCTTTAGAAGGCTCCTAATCATAGTAAACCAAATTTTTCGTGAAAGGAATATGGAGGATCCTGTAGACATCCTCTAGCATCACTATAATCTCACTAGTGGGGAGGTGAAGGGTATTATGATCTGAATGGAACCTCTCTACCATAACTGTCAATAACCCGTGATTCACATAGATATCAAGAATATCAATGAGATTACTAATCCCACACTGATCAAGTATGACCCTCTCTTGGTCAGAAAGGTTGCGCACCAACCGCATAGTCTGCGGATAGGTGCAACAAAACTATGGATCACTCAACTTCACCTGCATCATAAATCAACATAAAAGTACATCAGTATCTAATCACATCAAGCAATGTACACAATAATAAGTAATGAGAAGCATCATGGAATATCAAGAATCAGGTAAGCAAGCCAAAATGAAAAGTACGATGAGACAACAAACAAAAATCAATAAAAAATGCCACAATTTCCCATACAATATAAGACAGACAACCACATTATCATGCAATAATTATCACTTGCCAATAGGACAGAAAAATCTAATACGATAAATTTCATAGCATCATACGAAGCAAGGGTTAAAATTTCAAAACTTCGTGCAACACAATGGTTCTCCCAAAATGACAAAAGTCAACATACGAAATGATAAAAATATTTTAACAATATTATCGTACAAGAATTTCCTATGACTGATATGACAAAAGAAAAATTTGTACGACAAAATGACAACATGGATTAAAAATGGGAAAAATTTCTACAAAAGGCATGAAAATTCACAAAATAAGGTTTGGATTCGATCACTTACTAGTGGTCCATAGTTCCTGGGTCGGTTGTGGCATCTTTGGAGCACAAATCAATGATTTTGGACTGACACATGCATTTTCTCTCTCAGAAGGCCTCAAAAGTTCTCCAAAAGTCAAAGGTGAAAATGAAATGAAAATGACCTCTCAAGACCCTTTTATATCCATCTTGCCCTAATTTTCAAAATCATTAGATCGCTTCAAAATCATTAGATCGCTTCAAAATCATCCCCAGTACCTAATTTGAGCATCCTGAATCCATTTTCGGGAGAAAAATAGAAAATCGATATCAAATTTCAAGTCAAACATCTCAATCAAAGTTTTAGTCAAGCGCAGTTGACCGCTGGCACAATCAAGCTCCTAATTGTAGAATGAGTCATGAGTCAATTTAAATTCAATCCCACCTAACTCAAACATTGGTCAAAGTTGGTTGAAATGGCCTCAATCAAGCTCAAAATTCAATCACAATCATTTTCAACCTCTTCATAATAAAATAAAATCAATCTAAAAACATTCATAGTAAAAATTTGAAACTTTTATCAATCAAAATCAACACAGTACTTGTAGACACCCAAAAATGGACAGGCTTGCGACTCTACATTAAAAACACTAATTTTTATCTATTAATTAATAGTTTTTTAATCATTAATTAATCATCTATTTTCCTCTAAATTCATTCCCCAAATCATCTAATCAAATTCCTAAAATTAATTAAATAATTAATTTTATTTAATTAATTAACCTTAATTGATTAATTACCATTAATTAATTAATTAAATTCAATTTCCTATAGTTTAAATTCAAATATTTAAACTTACTAATTAAATTCTTCCAATTAAATTAATTTAATTTCATTCAATAAAGTAATTCTAAATAAAAAAGAATTCAATTATCTCACATGTTGAAAACTTCAATTAAATAAATGAATTAAATATTCAATTATCTTCAAAGAGATAACTCCAATTAGATCACATGGGTTACTCCACCCATCTCTTAAGTCCACATGGGTAACTCCACCCACCTCTTCAGTTCTGGAAGGTAACTCACAATTAGCTCTTCAGTCAACCAAACTCTATCTCCTCTTTACCAAATGAAGAGGTGGAGTTTACTGATGGCTTCTCCAGTTCCATTTGATCTCAATCGTTCATCTCCCTATCTCTGGAATCGATCTCAATCGTTCATTTCATCCTCAATTCCTATATAATAAACCCTTCATAACCATTTGAAGGATCCAGGATTTCAAGCTCTTGTGCGCCATTACTATGTCAGTTTGGTTCTAGCATTCAAGCCATCTTGCGATCAAGCTCTGGTGCGCCATTACTATGTCATTTTGGTTCTAGCATTCAAGCCATCTTGCAATCACACACCCATTTCAATTAGAAAATTATCGACGCTTAGATCAAGTCATAGACACTGCCCACACCAATACTGAGCATCAAAAATAGTGTTTCGGAAGGAGTAGAGAGACAATAGAAGCTTCAAGCACTTTGGGGTTTGCATTCATTTGTTTTCCTTTCTTTGCTTGTATATTTTATTGGTTACTTTTCAAGTTATTCATTATTGATAGCTTTGTGTACTTGATTTATATCATTGTAAAACCTTTGTTACTAACCCTCGCCTTTGGAAAGCTTGGGAACCACGAATCATGAAAAAAGGAGGCGTACATTTTGGTGAACCTGATGTGAAACAAACAACCCAAATATCTCTTGCAGACGACAAACAAAATTGATCAGCCACGGTCGTACGGTCGCAGACCTAAAAATTTGTATTTTTTTATATTTGTGTTATTTCACAATTGCTGGTATTTTGTCGCACTTGACAAAATTGTGTCACAATCGACTGGTTTAATATCACAATCGATTGTAGGTTTCCGCATTTCTTTTTTGTCATCTTCTGGGTCTCTGTCTTTTCTAACAGTTTTCTACAATTGACCGACCGGTACCGCAATCAGAAGAATTGTACCACAATTAACCGAGCTAGACCGCAATTGATTGTGCATTACCACAAGTGAAAGTGTTTTATTGCAATTGCTACTTTTGGGCCACAATTGCCTATTATTTATTGCAATTGCTTGTGCATTGCCGCAATCACTTGCAAAATTGCTCATCAGGGCCAAATTCTTTATCTTGCTATCTGAAAATCTGATACTTTCTTTATTTTTCTACAGGATGACGAGTTCCCATGAACAGTAAAGGTAAGTTGTTGGTGAGCATCATTCATTGTTTCAAAGTTACACATACTCTCACTTTGCAAAAAAACATTTTGATACTAACTTGTTTAACAAAGCAAATTAAAAGGAATTCACTTGTCGATTTGGATTTTAAAAAAATAGTGTTTGTCAAACATCTCACATCTCACATTTCAGATTTGGGCTTAAAATTGACGTGGGGACTAAAATTTAACAAGGCAAAGAATTTCTCGATTTGGTGTATTAAAATTGAACAACCAATCAGCACCTACTTTTGGGCTTAAAAATTAACACTTGTGCTTGTATGGTGGTGTATCTTAGTTCATATTTCAAACTGTCAGAGCTTAATCGATTTACCTTTTATCTTGAGTTTTGGGTGCACTTGCACAATCTGTTAGATTAGACACCTTTATACTTTTTAGAAAGGCCTATCCGGGGAATGCGCTTCTTCCTCGAAGAATGACCTTAAACCGGTAATCCTTCTGATCGGTATGTAAACAAGGCACAAACCAAAGTTCTGTCTTATCTAGCCAAGCTCGAGCGAGGTGTGTTGATGATTGTCTGGATCGGGTGAATATCCCTAAGGAGCCAACGTGGTCAACTAGGCTCTTAAGTGAGTCACACACGTACAAACTGATTGGATAGACGCCACAAACCCTTACTACAACCTTGTTAACTAGAGACCAACCTAATTTACCTCTGAACAGGTACCTTATTATAGTGCAAGGGGTTACAGAATTTCCCCCCAAGATTCCCAACATATGTGTCCCACGATATTTGTGTAGTGAAAGAGATCTTCACTCCACGACAACAATACCTGGAAATGACAAAAACACAGGCACCTACGTCGTGGACCTTCCTGTCCTAGTAGAATGACAATTTTTGTGTGAGCTAACAAACATTCAAGCATTGAGCCTATAACATTGTATTTTGAAGCCATTGACCTAGATTAATCTGATTGTTCATTATTGAGACCTCGTGACAACCTTGCAACTTGAAAAAGTTGTAGAACATACACATTTTCAGTCTTCATTCTTCAAAACATAGTGTCTGTCGTGCTTGTTCTTTGATCAATTTTTGAAAATGCAAAACAAACTTCCAACCTATCAAAACGAGTCAAATGTGTTAAAGTCTAGGGTTGTCAACATCAACTATCTTACAAATCAGAAGCATTGTTCCATAATATCAAAATTGTCAAACAGTGATACCTATCCTCTAGTCTTTTTTTTAGACTGTTCCCCTTTTACCACAATTGCCCACATTTTGCCACAACTGAGGGAAGTCTCCCGCAGTTAACTTGTTTATTGCTGCAATCGTCCTGTTTATTACCGCAATCGGTTATAAAGTACCACAATCAACCATTTATTTTACCACAATCGGTGGAGTTGTACCACAATTGACCAGAAATACATTATTCCTATTTTGACCTAAAAACCTTGAAATAACTCTTCATTTGGTGTCCAAAACTAGTGGATATCCCAGGAAAATGCGAAGAACATTGTGTGAATCTCTAAACATTAAAGATCATCCCTTCTCTGAAAAGCAAGATTATTGTCTAAAACATTGTTAGTTTGAAAGCTCAGACTCGAAATACCTTGATCTCATCATATCAAACATCATCATCTTTATCAAAGTGACTTTGTCCTAGGCAAAGGTCGACAAATCTTATCTTTTTACATCATTACCACTTTGAGATCAAGATATATCAAAATCTGTCCTTAGAATTACCATTGTCCAAAACATAACTCAGACTTCCTTAGAAAGGATATTCTTCTTTGTTTGCTTTATATCACTTATTTTAGTTACAAAATCTAGACCACATTATGTCTCAAAAACCTCATGGAGGGCCTTACATAAGGTCAAAGGCTAGAACGCAACCTGATGAGTCATATATCAACAGATTCCCCACTTGGGAAATAGAGAGAGAAGATGACCCTTTTATAAACACCAGTTCTACTATGTTCATTGAACAACCCTGTGGGGCAACTCTTTTCTAAAATGTCATAGAAGAGGAACTAGAGGATATAGAGAGAGATGCTTATTCCACACAAGTGTTTGACGTTGTTGTAGAGAGGAATCTTGAATGCTTCTTAGCTATGCTGATAAAGAAGGGAGTCAAACTCCCCGCTGAATTCACTGTATCAACCATATGGCCTGAAAACCCTCTCGCAGGTCAAAACACTACTCAGTCTCCTCAGATACTGCTTGTTGTCTCTCAAATCTTCCCACCATTGGTAATACCCACATTGACACAGACGATACCCAGTCAAACCAATGGCATGAACCAGGCCATCACATCTTCCGCTCAAAGCATTAAAGGCTCACAACTGAGTGCACCTATGGTCACTAGTATGCTCCCACCTTCGGTCACATGGTCGGGGAAATCAAGCTCTCATGCTATGCCTTCCATCCCACCAAACACCAACTATTCTAAAACTATGTCGTTGTTGCAGTCAATTCATACTAGTCTTGGGATCAACACCTCATGCCCACAAGGATCCATCTCTGAAGGTATGACTTACAATCAATGCCCACCAAAGCCTACAATAGTACCCATTCTGACATCAATCCAACCTCCGCAACAACAACCCCAACTTCAGTTGCCTCAAATCCAACCTCCACAATAGCAACCCCAGCTTCAGTTGCCTCAAATCCAACCCCAGCTTTAGTTGCCATCAATCCAACCTCTGCAACAACAACCCCAGCTTCAATTGCCATAATTCCAACCCCGACAACAACCACCCCAGCTTCATTTGCCTCAAATCCAACCCCCACAACAACAACCCCAGCTTCAGTTGCCTCAATACCAACCTCAAAAAAAGCAACCCCAACTTCAACCCCAACCTCAGTAGCAGCAATATCAACCCCAATTTCAAGCATAACAACATTCCCAATCCCAACAACAAACGCATCAAAACCCACCATGGGCTACTCGTGTGCCCCCATTTCAAAATCACTTAGTGGGAAATCAATATCAAGTCCCCAAGATGAAATCTTATGTTCCTACTTAAGGGACACAGAGGCGCAGCCTCATACCCACTACAGCACAGAGGAATATCATCACACATCAACCTCAATATCAAATGGACATGTTAATGCAACAAATGTAAACCCTTCAAACCCAAATGATGGATATGCAAAATCAGGGGCAAACTAAATCCTACACCGCAAAGGATTTATACCCATACCCCTTTGATCATTCTCTCCACATGTCTCAGTTCCCAAATCACTTCTCGGTACCAAAATTTTACAAATATAGGGGCAATACCAACCCTATTGAACATATCCAAGAGTTTTTTGCTCATAGCATCGAAGTAGCCTGTGATGAAACATATTTAATGTGACTGTTCCCACAAAGCTTAGCCAAACCAACAATGGAGTGGTTCTCACATTTACCTCATGGTATTTAGTCTTGGGGTGAACTGGCTGAAAAGTTCATTGCTCACTTCCATCATAACATCGAGTGCAAGGTCAGTATCAACGACCTTTTTGATATCAAACAAAAGGATGGAGAGT
Source organism: Thuja plicata (assembly GCA_018584345.1). Taxonomy (NCBI): domain Eukaryota; kingdom Viridiplantae; phylum Streptophyta; class Pinopsida; order Cupressales; family Cupressaceae; genus Thuja; species Thuja plicata. Next base: position 3,315,943 of record MU224983.1, on the reverse strand, counting down.
CTTTCGTGAAGTTCCTATAGAGATGGAGGAATACGATAAACTGCATAACGTATGATGTGCCCGAACAAGACCTAATAGTCATGTTTGTTGACAATCTAATTCCAGACATGTCATTCATAACAGAATTGCAGTTAGCTCTAAACTTCACACAACTCATCAAACGAGGAGTTCATTGTGAGAAGAACTTGGTCAAATGAAGAATCCTTGCAGATCCAACACAAACGAATACAAACAAAAATGCAACGGACAAAGCTAAGTGGTGGAACAAAAACAAAATTGTCACCAATGATGGTGTCATTGATGTGAAGATAATCGACTATGTACAACCCAAGGTGTCACTGCAAGGCGCACCTATGGAAAACTAACAACCCACAGGGCCCACTCAACAAGCATACACCCAAAACCAACCTCCCCCTATCCAAGCAGTCATTATGTCAAACAGTCAACAATAGACTCAATGCAGACCATGGTTTCAATTCCAGCAACGAGATTTCATGCCATTAGGAGAGCCGATAAAATCAAATTTATGCAAGTTGATACAATCAAACACTATCACTCTTCCAGAAATTATTGAATTTGAACAAGATGCAAACAAACCAAGGTGGTATAATGACAAAGAATTCTGCAAGTTTCATCGAGTGAAAGGGAACAAAATGCCTAACTATTTCCGATTGAAATACGCTATCCAAGATCTGATTGACACAGGGGCCATTGATGTGACAAATACCCAAGCCAAAGGCACAACTGATTACACTATCTTCAACAATACCTTTCATGATCACAACAAGGGAAAAGCCTCTAGGTCTGGTGGACAGACAAAACAAGTCAACTATACATATGCCAACAGTGATAATGTTATCAATTGCCCCAATCCTTCATATATCCATATGGCTATGATCACTATCAAAGACCAAGGTAACAAATGTGTTGTAACAACGTGTCATGCCAGAGTCATCTTGCAAGGAGTACCATCCTGATCTATTGTATCTACCAATCCTAATACAAACTCAGAGCCACAACCAAGCATAGTGGATCAACTAAAGCACACACCTGCCCAGATCTGCATGTTTGACCTATTGCGCATATCTCTGTAGCATAAACTGGCACTTGACCAAGCCCTTCAGAATGCAGCTGTCCCAATTGACATAACACCCAGGAGCTTCCAAATAATGGTTAACCATATAGCTGCTAACAAACATGCCACATTCACAGACCATGATGTGCCACCGCATAAACCCCTACATAATGATCCTTTGCACTTACTGGTCCAGGTCCACAAAAGCGCTATCCGTAGGGTCCTTGTTGATGGTGGAGCTGGGTTAAATATCTGTACTTTAAAGTTAATCAAGCAACTAATCTATTTAGAATCAAGCATTGATGGCATGAGGAGGATAAATATCAAATCTTATGACAAAGAGGAAAGGTCCTCTAAAGGTATTATCATTCTACCTGTCTGTATTAGTCCAGTGGTCAAGAACACCCCCTTCCAGATCCTAGATCTTGAGTTGGGATACAACATGTTACTAGGGAGACCATGGATACATGAAATGCAAGTCATACCCTCGTCATACCATCATTGCATCAAGTTCCCACACCAGGGATAATAAATAATCATAAAGGGAGATCGCTAACCTTTCCAATACTGTAATGCGGTCCAAATTAGCACAGACAACCAAGTACCTTTAAACCAAGATGCAAGTATCCCCTCCTCTTCAAATTCAAATCGTAAGGATGTCACACAGAAAGTGAGAAAGATATCCATTACCGACAAGGGATGTGGTGAGTACAGATATGAAGAGGCATTCACCATCACACACATGCCTCAGAGCCAGAGAACTTAAGGCATGCCACAACCTGTTATTATAACAGAAACTCCACAGCCTGTTCTATTCAGATGTCCGCCCACAACCTTTGTCAGATGGGGAGACATAGCAGAAGAAAATCTATTTGAACAAGATATCAATACATGGTTATACCAAGACCCACAAGAGACAATCTGACAAACCCTACCCCTATCGAACTATGGTAATGGTTGTACAATGTTACAAAGATTCAGGTATGATGGTACAACCGGCCTGGGGGCAAGACAACAAGGCATAATGGAATTGTCTCTCCCGCCAACCCAAAGAAACAAGAGAGGGTTAGGCTATGGGCAAGAAAGAGTCAATCCTATAATCCAAGACATCCAAGTTGATTAGGAACAAATAGCAGAGATGCACCGGGGGCACAACACAGAACATGTCTTGATAAGCAACATACTGGCACAGTTGTTGCCTGCCAAAGAGGGAACCACGCAAAGCCAAATAGACCTCCACATAGCAATCGATGATAATGAAGGAAGTGAGACATCTAACGAGCATTCTATTGAGACTAACTCCCACAAGTATGAGTGGAGATCCCTTCACGACTCTGAACTGTCAATCCTAGATTATTCCCCTTGGTCAGACACTATCATAAACCTACAAGACTTATTTGACCAACTATCCATTACCGAACAACCCTACATAGATAAGCATGTCATTTATCATTCCTCAGGTGGTGCATCCACCTCACAATCCAGTTTTGTAGGAACCATATCTATAGTCACTTTCAATCAACTAGAGTCAAACAACCACGAAAGTATATGTCTTGTACACCTAGAGCTAATAGAGTGGGATCAACAAGGATCGCCTGATTTAGATGTCTTCAAGAATGATGAGGCTATTGTTGATTTCATGGGACTTAGGGAAGGCATGCCATCAGGAGACCACAAGGAAGGATTCTCCATTGACCTCAAGAGAGTGGCATATTTTGGGGAGGCAGCTCCTCTTTCCAGTCCACAAGGGAAAAAAGAATAAAAATTTGATAAAAAGCTAAAACAAAATGTATCTTCTAGTGAAAACCTCACTGAGGTGCTAGAAGATGGAAAGAAGAACCTCCTCCCCTTGATAGAGGAGAAATCGACATTACTAGCAGAAGAAATAGAAGAGGTCAATTTGGGAGATGACAATTTCAACTCCGCATGGTCCTACTCAGATATGCCAGGATTAGATCCAGAAATCGTGCTACATCATCTCTTGTTGCTACCCAACGCAAAACCTGTCAAGCAGAAGATAAGAAAGATGCATCCCCATGTTCCATTGCTAGTCAAGGCAGAATTGAAAAACTCTTGGATGCCAAGTTCATAAGACCAATCCAATACGCAGACTGGATATCTAACTTGGTAATAGTTACAAATCATAGTGGTTAGATATGGATTTGCACAGACTTCCAAGATCTCAACATATCTTGTCCCGAGGATGATTTTCCTTTACCTAACATAGACATGATAGTGGATCTAACTACTAGACATCAAATGCTATCACTCATAGATGGCTTTTCAGGGTATAATCAGATAAGGATTGTGCTAGAAGATCAACATAAAACAACTTTCACATGTCCTTGGGGCACTTACTGTTGGAACGTCATGTCGTTTGGTCTCAAGAATGCTGGTGCGACATATCAAAGGGCTATGAAAACTATATTTCATGATCTCATACACAAAATAATGGAAGACTATGTGGAAAACATACTAGCCAAGTCAATGCTTCACAAGGATCATCTACAAGTATTGGGACCGATCTTTGACAAAATGCAGGAATACAAAGTCCATTTAAACCTAAAGAAATGTGCATTCGGTGTCACAGTAGGAAAGCTACTGGGGTTCATAGTGTCACATAGAGGCATCGAAGTAGACCCAAAAAAAGTCAAAGCAATATTGGACACCCCTCCACCATCGAACCTGAGGCAACTAAGAGGGTTACAAGGAAGACTCCAATCAATCAGGCATTTCATAGCTTAGCTAGCAGACAAATGCCACCCATTCCAACATCCACTACACAAAGACATCAAATTCGTATGGATAGAGCAATGAAAACAAGCATTCCAAATATTCAAGGACTACCTCCTCAAGTCTCCTATATTGGTGTCACCAGTCCAAGGTAGACCATTTCTTCTGTATATCTCAGCAACAAAATCAACATTAGATGTACTCTTGGCACAACATGATGATGCAGGTAAAGAAAGGGCCATCTACTATCTAAGTAGAACATTGGTAGGATACGAGCTCAACTATACTCCAATTGAAAAGTCATGCCTTGCAGTTGTCTTCACTTCCCATAAGCTGAGACATTATATGTTGAGTCACCAAACAAACTTGATCGCACATATCGATCCTTTAAAGTACCTCCTAAGCAAAGTAGCGCTCACCGGATGACTTGCGAAGTGGGTAATGATCTTAAGTGAGTTTGACATTGAGTACGTAGATAGAAAATCCATCAAAGGGCAAGTGATCACAGATAAACTAGCAGAGGTACCTATTTAGGATCATCAACCTATTATTTTTGATTTTCCTGATGAATCCATTATGACACTACAACCAACGATCGAGGTATGGCAACTATATTTTGATGGATTGTGCACAAACCATGGTGCAGGGGCAGGAATAGTACTTGTCCCTCCAGATAATGATACAATTACAAAATCTTTCAGACTCAACTTCCACTGCACAAACACCATAGTAGAATATGAAGCATTGGTCATCGGTTTAAAGATAGCAATTCAATGGAGAATCAAGAACCTTAAAGTCTTTGGAGATTTGCAGTTGGTCATTAGTTAAGTCAACAATGATTATACGACCAAAGATGAGAAGCTAATGCCATACAGAGCATAGATGGAAACATTATGCACCAAGTTCCATTACATATTCTTCGAGCAAGTCCCACGAACACAGAACAAAGTTGCAGACGCAATGGCTACCATAGCATCATTGATTGATATGCCAGGCAACGAAACTAGATTCTAGTTTCTAGTAGAGAAACTCTTGGTGCCATCACATCAAGCCTCCATCATAAAATCATCATGCATCCTTGTTGGTCCTAAAAACCCATGGTACCAAGATGTATACAACTACCTCCAAAATAGTGTCTTACCTCCCAACTTGTCTATAAACCAGAGAAAGTCACTCATCTGCCAAGCCTCTAGGTATACCATCCTATCAACTACTTTATATAGACGAAGTCTAGATGGAATGCTACTACGATTTCTTGATTCCATGGAACCCCAGAGAGCTTTGTATGAGGTACATGAAGGAATTTGTGGAACCTACGGAGGTGGCAAAAACTTATCTAAGAAGATCATCTGCATGGGATACTATTGGCCCACAATAGAGACAAATGCACACAAACATGTACAAAGGTGTAGACACTGTCAGATTCATGGAGATGTCATCCATGCGCCAGCCCAAGAACTAAATCCTATCACATCACCATTGTCATTTTCTATGTGGGGATTTGACCTAGTGGGCAAAATTACACCTTCTTCAGCAAATGGACACAAATACTTCATAGCAACAACATAGTACTTCACTAAGTGGGTGGAAGCAATTCCCCTCACTTACATTACTGGAAAGAAGATATCAATGTTCATACTTAACCACATCATTTGTCGATATAGGATTCCTCAAACCATCCTGACAGATCAAGGTATGCCTTTCCAAAACAAAGATGTCAAAGAGCTATGTAAACAGTTATATATTAAACAAGGGTTATCTTCCTTTTATTATCCTCAAGGGAATGGCCAAGATGAAGCTACAAACAAAATAATCTTGAAAATCTTGAAGAAAACAGTGAATGAGTCAGGATGGGACTGGCATTTATAGCTTAGTCCCGCATTATGGGCATACAGAACTAGCGTGAGAACACCTACAAGAGCCACTCTTTTTTCCCTAGTCTATGGATCAGAGGCGATACTACCCCTTGAAGTGGAAATACCATCCCTAAGGATATCATTAAAGAACTTGATTACAGATGAAGACTACAAAGTAGCAAGGCTCAGTGAACTGGAGTTACTAGATGAAAGAAGACAACATGCTTTTAACCACTTACAAGGCTATCAAAATCGCCTTAGAAGGAACTATCATAAGAAGGTGAGGTCACAAAAATTTGAGGTAGGATACCTTGTCCTCATGGAAAATCAAAAGAACCAAGCAGAAAGAGTGAAACCAGGAAAGTTTGAGCCTAACTGGCTAGGACCATTTGTCATTGTCAGCTCTACCCAGAGTGGGGCATTCATACTGGAAACACCAGAAGGAGATCAGCTCCCCAGATACATCAACAACATGCACCTCAAGAGGTTCTACCCTTGAGGTCTCTATGGTTAAGGCACCTATCTACATATCCAGAAAATACCAAAAAAATCAAAAAATACAAAATGTTACCTTGGTGAAAACCTAGCAATCAGGCACCTCGATGACAACAAAAAAATAAATAAAATAAAAAAGTAAAGAGAAATAAAACCGCTCTCTCACTGAAAACCTAGCAAACAGGCGCTATTGAGTAGGTACCTTGGTGAAAACATGGCAAACAGGCGCCAAGTGTTCAAATCCAGCTTCACCATCAATGAACTCTAGGATCAATGCTTGAGCACACTTCAAAGGCAAGACTGACTACCCAAGCTATATCCAAAAGCACATTCCCCTCTGATTGATAAGCACTTATCCATGGTTACTACTGGTTCACCAGACTAAGGGGCGATTCTAAAATGTCTTGAAAAAATCCTAAAAATTGGAAAACGCATCAAAAATCCTAAAAAGATCAAAAATCTTGAGAAAAACAATCTTCATAAAAAACATTCAAAAAATTGCAAAAATCCCAAGCAATAAAGCCAACTCAGTTATCAAGAGAGAAAATGGCAATAACACCCAGTCAATAAATGTTACAATCATGAGCTTTACGAATCAGCATTGGGCTCATCTGACACAGCTTTATCAATCTATCAAATCAATCGGCAAGCAATTGGCGACCAAGCCAATCTATCAATTGTCACAATCATGAGCTTTGTGAATTAGCATTGGGCCCATCTAACACAGCTGGATCAAATGCCAACATGATCACAATCAATCAATCAATCATATCAATCATCTTTCACAGTTATGGATACGCTCAAACCAGACAGTTCAGTCTTATATGAGTCATCTATTACTGAAACTAGACACACTCAAGAAATCAAGCCAATCAAGCCTATCAAAAGAGTCGAGCCAATCAAGAGAGTCCAACTGTATCAAGGAACCATCCAAAAATGTTGACTAGGTCAGTCAGGCGGTCAGATTTCAGTCTATATTTCACGGTTATGTTCTTACGCTACTCCAGGATCCACCATGTGAGGAGAGTAGCTATGATAGATCATGACTTATTTTCTTTGATTGTTGTCTGTTGAATGTTCACTTCAATTTTAGGGCCATGATGATTTAGGATAAATGCGGTAGGCGCTGTCACTTATCTGGCAGCTACGCAGTTCCATGATTTGAGCTTAACCCTGGGAAAGAATTGGACATTCCTTCTCTTTTATTTGCTTGTTTGGTTTATAGAATCAAGAGCTCGCAGTGCTATTCAGACTCTGAGTGCGTTGGAGTTCTATCTTGGTCTCTATGGTATTTTATTTTATGTTGCAATCAAGAGCTCATGATGCTACCCAGATGGACTCTATGGGCGTAGGAGTTCTATCTTGTTTGCTTTGGCTTTCCCTTTTGGAATTAAGAGCTCGCGGTGTTATCCAGATGGACTCTGGGTGCATAGGAGTTCTATCTTGGTTTCCTTGTTTCAGTTTATTCAAAGGACAAAGTGGTATCCAGATGGTCAATATCTAGGTGCTTTTGGCTCTCTTTCTTTTCAAACATGGAACATAGATGAACCCAGATGGTCAATATTTGGGTGCACTAGGTTCTCTTTCTATTTAATCTCTCTACTCCTTCCGCTTATCAAGAGGTCATGACGGTATCTAGATGGTATGTGATCTAGATGCATTGGACTCTCTTCAGAATTTTAGAAAATACAAAAAAAAAAGATGCAATGATGACAAATATCGGAAACAGGGGGAGCGACTTGGGACATCATCCTTTCTATCAATTCATATCTATCAAAAAATAAAAAAAATCCTTCCTATCATTCCATATCTATTAGATAAATCCCAAAGAGAATCTATCCATACTAACTTCTTTCTAATTAACACATGCATTGCTCAGATATTTTATGCATAATAGATCGCATCCATTCCATTTAAGTGCATCAGAAAAACAAAAAAAAACATAGTAGTTGCATACATGGTAAATCATAAATCACATGCATCCAGGAGCATCTCGTATCCACCATCCTGCATAAACATGTCAGTATCATAGGAAAAGTAAATCATCCATCTACGAGTTTGCATCATAGGAATCATATTGCATATACATCTCATCATCTAAAAACCACATCATATAGAATGATACATATAGTAAGTAAACTAATGCATATCATATCAAATCAATAGTTGCATCTCATATAAATCAAAATATCTGAGTACAATGAACACTTGCAAGTCTGAACAAAGGAAGATAGTCAACATATATCAATAAATATCACTGTGCCGGGATACAATAATGGATAAAACTCAGAGTATATCAGATGAACATCACTACGAAAATGGTACATGATACATAATGTGTGAAGCATCAAGATCAACATGTGTTACCCTCGCCCTCGCCAGGAGGTGGACGAGGGGGTGGCATATCAGAAGTCAGTCTTTGTGATGAACCAGGAGCTCCAACACTACTACTATATGATCTTTATGATCTTTGCGCCCTGCTAGATCTCTGAGAGGTTGTATAACTGGGCACTTTCTACTCAGCAGGAACTGCACCCTCATAGTGGCGCCTCCAGTACTCGATCTATCTCTGTGCATCACGCCCAAATCTATAATATCAGTCTAGAACATCTCGGTGAGAGGCATCCTATACACTATTAATGAATGAATGAACCTCAGCTTGAGCCTATCGCTCTCTAGCCTTGGTCACTATAACCCTAGCCTCCAACGCTATAGCACAGGCATCAGCAAAAGTAAGTCTGGCCTGTAGATCCTGTACCTGCTGGGTGAGCTGCTCCAACTTTGAGGGATCCACCTCCATACCTCCCATGGCCACATCCATATCCCCCTCCTTGGCCCTGTCTCCTAATCCCTCATCTCCCCTCCCCCTCACCACCCATGAGTAATCCTCACTCTCTGAACTCTCCCTGGTACTGCTGCCAGTACTGCCACTACCAGTCGAGGAACTCATCCCTGCACTCTTCTCATCTAAGGCCTCCACATATATATCTCCTATCTTCACATCTACATCCTCTATCACCACCCTAACCTCCTCTCTCAGAGCCAAAACAACACCTGTCCATCGACGCACTCTCCGCACTAACTGAGGTGCCTCCTCCTCCATCGCCTCCTCGTCCTCCAAAATAGTACTAAACCCAACCCTCTAAGTACTGGAACAACCGCCACTACGCCCACCTCTAGTCCTCACTCCACCACCTACACCCCCCGGACCAGGATCATCTCCCCCATCATCTCCCCTCCCCCTACCACCATCTCTCCCACTATCCCATCCACCATCTCGGCCTCCAACCCTCCCTTTTTCATGACCACCATCCCTCCCTCCATCCCGACCACCCCTCCCTTGTCGTACCCGATGATGCCTCCTCATGAGCATCCCAGCAATAGGACGAGAGACATCTATAAGTGCAATTGGTCAAGTCCGGGCCCAATGAGCATCAAACTGAGGAGTAGTGCCTGCAAAGAGATCAGATTCAAAATACAGTACCACATCAGATAAAGGACAATATCACATAGATCAGATAGATTATAAGAGCAGTAAGGAAACTGAACAAGAGAGGTGACAAAAACAAAACAAACCTGCATCTACAGTGGTTGATCACCATCTCCACACAATAGGAAGTAACCTTGCAAACTCAGTACGGGCAGCATCAAGAGATACAACACCAACCCAAATGGAAGAGTCCCTAGACCTACAAGCAAAATAAGAATAAGAATCGGACACATCGTACCGCTCACCAAACTGACACAACACCCCGTCAGTGTTGTGAAATCAATCATGTGAACATGGTCAGTCACATGACCAATCAAATTTCTCCATTGCCCGTAGAAGGGAAGATGGATGTCCTCTCCATCCCAAACAGGGCAATCTCTATACGACCTCCATATGAAATAGGGCATCATATCTAGTTGTTGATGCCAATACAACAAATGAACCATGTGGGTTTGAAAAATGGCTCCATCATACATATACACATACAGCCTGTCTATAGGAAAAGCACGTGTACCAACAAGATGGCAGACAACTATGTGCTTCCATGCCCATATCTGGAGGAGGGTAGCACCATAGCTGAGTGACTTACCATTAAGGTAAGCCCCGTAGAACATGTGGAAGTGCATATGAGCCAACATGCATGGCCCCCATGCATAAACAATATGGTCTCGGACCATACTCTGAAAAATAGTACCAAAGCCGACAGAAAATCCACGCTGCTGACGATCTGGGCATAAGATGCCACAAATCAAACTGCCTAGTAGAGTGGATAGCCTGTCAAGGCCCAAACCAAATCTGGACCATGGAATATCATAATCACTGGATAACCCAAGCTAATCTGAGGGCAATCCAGAGAGCTTCGTCAAGGCAACAATACCAGAACGAGTGGTATACTCCACAAGCGAACCCTAGATCAGAAGCTGGAGGATGTGGTACACATTCTCCAATGTAACAATACACTCTCCAGTGGGTAACCAGAAAGTGCATTTCTCAGAATGCCAACGCTCTACAAGAGCAAAGATTAGACCCTTGTTGGTCATAATCTTTAGCATGTAACATATCCAATATAATCATAAGTCCCTAAGAACTGACCTCTCATCGTTTGAGAGCTGGAACCTGTAAACAAGACCTGCCAGCCTCGACTCTCGATAGTGCAGAATCTGCCCGGTGAACTGCACACATAAATAAATTAGAAAAATATCAGTATCAGTCATTTAGGAAAGTGTCAGAAACCAGAATATGCAGAAATTAGACAAGGAAATTAGGTAGACAGTTCTAAAAAAGTGATTACTTCAATAAACACTTCATTTGCGGTTCACTTATGCGATTGTGAAACATAATCATCAATTGCAGCAAGTAAAACTCAATTATGACAAGCAAACAATAATCGTGCAGTACAATTATCAAATGCGGCACTTGACCAGAAATTGCGACATTCAAATTGCAATTGCGGCAAAACCACAGACGATTGCGACACAACATGCAAAATTTCAAAAAATTAATAATTTTTTAAAGCGAGAAAAATAAGCATTAATGACACACAAAGCGATAAAACTCATCAGACGTCCTGCGCCAGCTGGTCTCTGATACATCCGGACTTGGTCGGATATGTGTGTAACTCCCGGTAAGCCCACCATCGCATGAAACAAGAGAAAAAAAAGTAAGAAAACTAAGCACAAACTAACCAAGGTTCCGGGAGCTCCAAGAAGGCAAAGTGACAAATGAATGGCTCTCTTGGCTATTTATAGGGGTTTCCATCAACCCTAATTTCACTAGAAGGTCTAATTTTTCTTCCCGGTCCCTGGAAACTTCCACACTCAATATCAGGGGAAATATAAGGCATTTTTCAAATCAGTCAGCTACCCAGATTCAGAAATTGCGGTTTCAACAAATTAACGCCCATGTCGAGACTTTTCGCTCAAATTTGTTGAGGGGGCATATATACACCTACTATCACAGGGGCATGATCAAAATCTGAAAATTCTTTGATATACTGCGACAAGTCACATCGCATCAAAGAGGGGTAAATGTAGACCCTCAAAAATGGACAGGCTTGCGATTTTACATTAAAAATACTAATTTTCATCTATTAATTAATAGTTTTTTAATCATTAATTAATCATCTATTTTCCTCTAAATTAATTCCCCAAATCATCTAATCAAATTTTGAAAATTAAGTAAATAATTAATTTTATTTATTTAATTAACCTTAATTGATTAATTACCATTAATTAATTAATTAAATTCAATTTCATATAGTTTAAATTCAAATATTTAAACTTATTAATTAAATTAAATTAATTTCATTCAATAAAGCAATTCTAAATAAAAAAGAATTCAATTATCTCACATGTTGAAAACTTTAATTAAATAAATGAATTAAATATTCATTTATCTTCAAAGAGATAACTACAATCAGATCACATGGGTTACTCCACCCATCTCTCGAGTCCATATGGGTAACTCCACCCACCTCTTCAGTTCTAAAAGGTAACTCACAATTAGCTCTTCAGTCAACCAAACTCTATCTCCTCTTTACCAAATGAAGAGGTGGAGTTTACTGATGGCTTCTCCAATTCCCTTTGATCTCAACCGTTCATCTCCCTATCTATGGGATTGATCTCAACTGTTCATTTCATCCTCAATTCCTATATAATAAACCCTTCATAACCATTTGAAGGATCTAGGATTTCAAGCTCTCGTGCGCCATTACTATGTCAGTTTGGTTCTAGCATTCAAGCCATCTTGCGATCACACACCCATTTCAATTAGCGAATTCTCGACGCTTCTCAAGTCATAGACGCTGCCCACACCAATACTGAGCATCAAAAATAATGTTTCAGAAGGAGTAGAGAGAGACAATAGAAGCTTCAAGCACTTTGGGGTTCACATTCATTTGTTTTCCTTTCTTTGCTTGTATATTTTATTGGTCACGTTTCAAGTTATTTGTTATTGGTAGCTTTGTGTACTTGATTTATATCATTGTAAAACCTTTGTTACTAACCCTCGCCTTTGGAAAGCTTGGGAACCATGAATCACGAAAAAAAGGAGGCGTACAGTACTTCTCCAAAATTTCAATTTCACTCCTGTGGGGCCAAGATAAATACATCATCCAGTTGATAATCGAACTTAATCATAAAATCAAGAAAGACCTCATCGCTAGGGGCATCTCAACTTCAACATAATCCAAATCAATTTAAGGTCCTTCGATCTTCCTCTACATGAGTGATTTCGTCACTTCACACCAAATTGCTTGGACAAAGGTCTAATCAGTTTGAAACCAATTCAATCTCTTGGGGCATATTAGTTTCAATGAATCATATTAATCTGATATTGTCTCCATCAGGTAATTGACTTCATCAGAACTTATATTAAGTTAATTACCCCAATCAAGTCTTTTAATGATAGTTAGTTTCATCGCACTTTATCAAGTTGGTTACTCATTCAAACCAATTTTATGGTTTAAGAGTCTTTTATGACATTGATCAATTTCATAGCTTCACATCAAATTGGTTTGTTGTCATCAACATCATATAGGCATTCAGTTTCATTGCTTCTCATCAAGCTGAACATTGTAGTTCCTTTCTATCGATCTTTGTCTGATCAAGCTTAGAGTTAGTATCATCGGTCTTTGTCCAATCAAGTTTAGGACTGATATCTTTGGATCTTCAATAAATTCTCGTTTGATCAAGTTCAGAATCAGTTCTCAATTAGAAATAGTTTCAACACTTCACATCAAATTGTTCACTGCTTTGACATCAGATGTTCTTTGAATCCATACATTGCTCACACAAAGAGGGCAAATGTAATCACCTAAAATTAGTCTAGTAAACTAAGAACCCCTAATATTGATTAATTGGACTAAAAAACTAATCAAATGTATTTAAATACTATGCCTAATTATCTGAGCAAATTCAATCAACCGTGCTTACATAATTAATCAATCTATTAATCAATCATCAAATACACCTCAAATCCTAGCATAAAGGCTATCAAAATGTTAAATCAAGTCATTTAATTAAAATTCCTAGAACTTTTAATTAAGTGAACTCATTCAACACATGCGTGTGCATCAATTTCTAATTAAAAGGGAATTAAAAAGGGTAAATTGGTATTTTGTCTCATCCACAACCAAACAAGCACAACTCTGACCAATCAATGACTAATCATGTGGATTAAGCTCACATGTATTAAGGGGGAAAAAATCTCAACCTCTCACCAAGTTTGAATCTAGATCACTCATTCCCTTGGAATTCCTATAAAATCAAGCCTCTCAAGCTCATTTCAAGGACCCACAATTTTATAGTAACATCATAGTGCTAAATTTCATCTAGAGTTCATTGTGCATTGTAGGAGTTTTAATCTTCATAGTATTCCCTTTCTTAGATTACTTGCATCTTATTTAGCTTGATGGATAATACCTCTTAGTTGCATTCTTAGTTTAGATTTGTCATTCTCTATCTTATTTTTCATTGTCTTAGTATTATTTTGGAGTAAAAAATGCAATCATTGCATCATACTCACAATGAATCTTTCATTTTGAAGTAGTCTAGTCCATGCTTAATTTGAGAGAAAATATAAAATAGACCATACTTGCTTCATCTAGGAAGCAATGAGTCAGTTTCTAATGGGTTGACTTTTTTCATTTTGATTGATTATGATGCTATTAACCCATGGATGTAATGATTTATTGAAGTGTTTGTGCTACATGTTATAACCACTTTTCACACACAAAGGTTAAATTTGAAAAATATATGGCCATCAAAAGGTAAAATTAAATAAAACCAATACAAATGGGAAGGGTTACACATCCACCAATGAGGGTTGGAGGGGTATAAATGGGCTCTAGGAGGTCCTTTTTTATGTCATTGTGCACATAGAGCTTTGGAGTGTGAAGGAATTTAGTATGTATCACGTCCTTCCTTGCATTTATTACACATTTTTTTGCACGTTTTCCAATTTATTTTCTAGGTCTAGGTAGAAAATTCAACACATTCGTAGGTCAGTTTCATAAAATTTGTCAACGAAGTGAGACAATTGCATTTCATAGGTAATTAAGGGAAACAACACATGCATTGTAACTCATGATTAAGTAATGTGTTTGGAATGTTTGATGATTTTTAATATGTGCATAGTAGGAATTAAATGCATTGATATTTGACTATGTTTTCATGTGCATTGTGATTGATTCACACCATATGTTTTCATTCTTAGGTATGAGATTATGTATTGAGTTATGCGGGAGAATTGTCTTGACCCTCTAGCCTTTGGACATCAATTGAGCCAGTTTGAGCATGATCATTTAGAGAATGTTGGATTATTGCATGTTACTTTTGATGTAGGAGCATCCTTGGGTTGTTGGAAATCTTGCATCACCCAAAAATATTTCCTTTCATCTTTGTTCCTATTTTCTAATTTCTGTGTTTTTAGAGTCGTTCCTTTGTTTTGGATCATCTATTATTATGAACCTCAGGGTTGGTTCTGAACATCATGTTTTACTTACATCTGGATTCACACTTCATTTGGATACTTTTTTGTTGAAATATCAAGGATTCAAGGTCAATTCTATGTGTTCTTTATGTTCTAACAGTTACATGGAGTATTTTGATCTTGCGAAGCATTTTTTTGATCGACGAAGCTTAGTGGCTCATATCACGATGTTCCTGGATATTTGGCCAACATCTCTCTTGGATCGCGCACCATTTCCACATCTTGGCATTGATTATATCTTATGATTTGGGTCCTAATCTATATTTGCACATGTTATATTATCTTTGTCTTGGAAAATTTAATTGATCTGATTGACATATGTGTTGTGAAGGCTCTATATATTGAGGCTCTTGATCTTTGTTTAGGCAGTAGTGACAGTAGTGGTAGCCCGGAGTAGGATAGCCTTTGGAAGGTTAGCGTTAGAGTTTAGCTCGAGATTTATGTTGTAATCAGGCATGTATTCTGAAATCTTGTAAGTTGCATATTGCAAACCAATGTGATGTAAATATTTGATTTTGTGATAATGTGAAGATCTCTTATAACATGTTGATTGTGTATTTTTTTTCTTGAGTGGGCTATTTCTTCTATGTTGACTCTTTTTGGAAATAATGCGTGATCCACGAGAGACATCGACCAAAGATTTAGAAACATTGTGATATGAGCCAATAAGCTTCGCCAATCAGGAAAAGGCTTTGCAAGATCAAAAAACTCCAACTAACCGTTAGAACATGAAGAACACACATAAATAGCCATAAATATTTAATATATCCATAACGAAGTATCCAAGTGAGGTGCGAACCTATACATAATTATAACATGATGTCCAAAACCAAACTTGAAGTTCGTAACAGTAAATGATCCAAAACAAAGGAACGCCACTAGAAACACAGAACTACAAATTGAAAAAAAACTAGGAATGAACTAAAAGGGAAATATTTTTGGGATATGCAAGATTACCAATGACCCAAGGATGCTCCAACATCAGACACCCCTGGTGAGAAGAAAATGTTCCATAAGGGAAACTTACAAAACTTTGACAGGGTTTGGGACATAAATGCCATGCCCATTCTTGAGCCAAATATCCTCTTTATCTACAACTATCCTTATTTGCACTTCCGGTCCATCTTCTGCTAGATCTATCCTCTTACTCTACTCTATACTTATGTTATCAGTACTCAATACTAAATAACACTTACCACCACCTCCTTTCTTTTGCACAATTGATTTACCTCTACTACAAGATCCATCAAAATCTTCAGCTGCTCAACTTTATCTCGGTCACTATTCAAGTCCTTCCTTAGTATAATCTCTAGATTCTAATTCTCAGAATAGTAATTCTTCACCATGCTCAAATTCCTTCCACTTCTCCCCTTTGCCTCCTTCAAGGGAACAAGGGTAAAATTCTTCCCATCCTTCTCTATTGTGACTAAATTTCTTCTAAAATCATGAAAATATCCCCTATCATATTGTCAAAGTTTGCCTAGTAAAACATGAAAAGCACTCATAGATAGCACATCACACAATGCCTCATCTTTGTAAGGTTCAATCTTAAAATTCACCAAACATTTCTCTTTCAACTTCATTATGTGATCTTCCTAAAACCAAATTATACCATATGGACAAGGATGTTTAAATCTCTTATATCCAAGTTTCTGCACCATCTCTTATGATACCAAATTGTCAATACTACTACAATCCATGATAAACTTACAATATTTACCTCCTAATTCACAAAGAATCCTAAAAAAAATCCTCCTTTTTATAGGTTCAACTTCCTTCTTGCTCAAAATGACTCTCCTAACCATAAGAGATCCTCCCATCTCAGGTTCTGCCATAATTTCCACAAGTGCATCAACAAAACGCTCCTTATGTGCCACAAGACTATGTTTACTCAAACTTTTACTAGATCCTTTAGAATATTGAAAAGCTTTATGTCCTATACGACTACATTTGAAACAAGTACCTTTGAATTCCTTTCTACCATTCCCTCTCCTAAGTGCCTTCTGATCAAATTCTACCTCAACGGTCTACTTCTCTTTGTCACTGCTATCCACTAGCTTTTCCTTCCCTCTAGGGTTACTTTGTCTCTTCTTAACCTTATCTTCTACCTTCAATGCATATTGATAAGCATCCTCTACTGTAGAAATCCTCAACATACTCAACTCATCCTAAATAGTAAATCTCATACCATTAATGTATATATCCACCTTCTCCTTAGTAACCTCTTGGTGTCCAGAACTATTGGTCATCTTGCAAAACTCCTCAGTGTAATACTTCACATTCATGTCCTACTTCAATTTATGCAATTTATTAAACAATTGTAATTCATAATCTTCAAGAATAAATTTAGTTTTCAATCTAGCAAAAAATACTCTCCATCGAGTGATTTTCATTTCACCGTGTTCCTCTCTATCTTTCTACAATTCTTTCACCATAAGGCAACATGAACCTTCAACTTAGTTTGTGTTATCCTAACCCTCTACATATCTATGATATCCTCAAGCTCAAAGTAATCTTCCAACTCACCTATCCAATCTATCAAATCCCTAGGATGCAATTAACTAGAAAAGGTAGAAACTTCCATCCTATGATTTTTAATTACTTGTTCCATATGTCTCAACAACCTTTCTTCCTTTGAAGGATCTCATCATCTATAGTCTAAAGATATTCAACAACTTCCCCAGTCTCAATATTCCCTCACAATACAGTCAAAACATTTTGAATCTCAGTCCTCATCTCATTCTTGAAGTTCTTCATCATTTGTTATAACCTCCTAGGGTTCATCCTTCTAGGAGACATCTTTCCAATCCTTAGGTGCAATTGTCTCAGCTTTGGCGATATGATTACAAGGTACTCAATTGCCTCTCACTCGAAGATCTATCAAACACACTTGCATCTTGCCTCCAACTCGGTGATCTATTCACCCTTGGTATGCTTTCAACAACCCAACCAAAGTTTTCAACCAACAATAATTTCCTCAGCGGTCCCCTTGCACAAGTCCTCTTCAATTGCGGGCTAGATCCACACTCCATCACCCCACAATAAACACATCTAGGGCTTCACAAGCTTAGGAACTTGATTTTCTAATATAGGAACATCAATTGCTTTGATACCACCTGACGCAGTCATGGCAGGAGTTTCCGCAATGGAGATGGTCCAACTATAGAACAAGAGTCAACATAATGAAAACAACCAACTTAGAAATGACAATATACTATCAACATGCTATAACAGATCTTCACATTATCATAGAATAAGATATTTACATTACATTGGCCTCCAACATGTAAATTACAAACTTTCAGCACACATGCATGATTACAACAGAAATCTAAACCTAAACCCTAGTGCTAACCTCCCAAAGGTTATTCTATATCATGCTCCTAAACAAAGATCAAGAGCCTCAATATATAGAGCCTTCACAATGCACATGTCGACCAAATCAATTACATTTTCTAGGACAAAGAAAATGTAACGTGTGCAAATATAGGTCAAGACCAAAATCATAAGATCTCAATGCCAAGATGTTGAAATAATGCGAGATCCATGAGAGACATCGACCAAAGATCCAAGAACATCGTGATATGAGCCAATAAACTTTATTGATCAAGAAAACGCTTTGCAAGATCAGAAAAATCCAACTGACCATTAGAACATGAAGAACACATAGAATTGACCATGAATCTTTAATATATCCACAATGTAGTATCAAAATGAGGTGCGAACCCAGACCTAAGTATAACATGATGTCCATAACCAACCTTGAGGTTTGCAGCAACAAATGATCCAAAACACAGGAACACCACTAGAAATACAAAACTGCAAACTGAAACAAAATTAAGAACAAACTGAAAGGGAAATATTTTTGGGTGATGCAAGATTTCCAACAAACCAAGGATGCTTGTGCATCACTTTTCAATGACTAGCCTTGAGTGATACAATGGTCAACTGTAGATTTTTTAGGCCTGGAGCCAATTTTCCTTAGCCCTTTTTCCTTCTCTTTCTACCCATCTAATAATTCTACACTCTAGCATGCTCCCAAAAATCTTTCGAAGAAGATGGTTGACCATAATAGTATGCTGCTTAGTAGGGTTATTGATGTTTTCATTTTTGTGAAGAGGTATAACAACACTAGTTGTTAGTTCAACAAAAAGAAGTTTTGGGTAACTCTATTAAAGATCTTCTTAATGTGTGGAGTTAGGCAATCAATTCCCCGCTTTAAAAATTTTACTTGTAAATCATCAATATCTTGTGTTTTACCATTTTCCAAATTATTTATACCTTGGTTGATGTCAACCATTAAAAAGAGTTGAGTTGAAGTATCAACTATGGGTGAGTTACTTCTCTCATTGTCCATTAATCAATCTAACCATTGGAAATCTATGATATTATTTTCTATGTGTTTTCTCTTTTGTTGTAACTCCCTCCAAAAGCTTTGAGATTATGCCTCCCTAAAGAAATTAGTTGTTAGAATTCATTGAATTCATAAGCTAAGATCACTTGCAGCAAAATAACCTATCACAAAGCAAATAATGGAGACACAACTCAGAATGTCCAGGAAATATGAAATATCATTCAGAGAAGGAATTGAGGGAATTCCCGAGAGAGATTCAATACTTACAAAGTGATAAATCCTAATAAAGAAGATCAAAACCCTAATAAGTGTGGAGAAACCTAGGTTGCATGAATAATTAATAAAAGAATCAATTATTGCATGCCTAAAGTTTAGCCTAAGTGAAATCGAGATAAAAAAGTGACTTAATAATTAAATCAATAATGATTTAATTAATAAGTGAAAGGTGAATTAATAATTTTTTATTTTTTTGGAAAAAAGTGGACAAAGCCACTATATATATTATTAATATTAAACTAGGTTCAAGAGTTCATTCGGGAAAGAACCTGAAAGAAAACTCGAAATCATCACCCGATACATTCATTTTCAATGATATCCAATAAACTTGGATACAACTCCGCCAACGTAGTTGGATCCCGACTATCAAGCATCTTTCCATCACATCCTAAGTTTGAAAGGTAATCAACCAATTGGTTACCTTCACGATAAGTATGAGTGATGATGC
>MU224983.1:3257869-3291369 GCA_018584345.1 Thuja plicata | reverse complement strand
TTGTATAATCAAAAACCCTCATGTTATTATTGTAGTCGCCATTATACCAGGTCTGTTCTACTTGATCAGAGATAATTTTTGAGTCTTGCTTCATATTCTCTAGAATATTTGGGGTTTCTAAACTCATGACATTTGTGTTTTCCTCCAACCTGACTGAAGATAAGACAGTGTTATGAATAATCGGTTGAGGCCAACCAATGGCAGAGGCAATAATTGGTTCAGCCGTAAATGCTAAATTGTCCTGGAGAACTGCATCAGTTGTATTTTTGAGATCAAATTCATGCACAGCCTCTGGAATCTCCACCAATGGAGGAGATGTAGTCAAATCACTGATGAAGGAATGTGATAATATAGCTAAAAGGTCCCTATCACTAACTGTATTTTGTAAAATATTATCCATATTTTTAATAGATGCTTCCCTTAGATCTTCACACTCAGCTTCCTCTTCCTGAACAACGATTTCATCAAAAGTTTTCTCAGCCAATGATTTAATTAATAAGTGAAAATACCTTTTTAACTCTAACACCCCCCTTAAGGTAAACTTAGGGAGAAGCCAAAAACCTAGAAACAACTACTGAAAGCAAGAAATGGGTCCCAACAACAAGGCCTAATTAGGTACCCAAGTACAAAAATCTTTGTAAAGAGGAGATAAGGAGAAAACCCAGTGGGAAAACCCCTCTCCAAAAAGAGATTAATCCTAGTGAAGGACTGAAGAATCCTCCAAACTAGAAAATGTCCCATAAAATAGGAACAAAGAAAGAACATGTAGAACACCTCTGAAGCATGAAACTTTAAACATTGTCAAAGAACTGCTCTGTATGAGTGCTCTCAGATGACACTACTCGAATCAGGATGGAAAACAAGGCAAACATCAAAACTCAAAGATAGAGATGGAAAAAAATACCAATTCTGAAGCCTCCAAAATAGGAATGAAAGAAGAGTGTCCATATGGTAAAAGATCCGTCTCACTGAAATGTATAGGTACCAACCACTACATTCGCTTAGTATATAGGAACAAAAACTAAAAACATAGGTCACTCCATCGAACCAAGGAAGCATATAGAACCAACAAGAAATACCCCCCATAATGCTAATCAGGGAGAGGTATAACAGATACACTGAGAGACTGCCAAGAATAATTGCATGATGAAGAAGATACAAGCACAAATAAAGTATGATGTCAAGGATGATCAGTCATTGACACACATGAGGCTAATGTTGTGGAAGGAACACTTACTTGACAAAGGTTTAGCAACACCCCATGAAACTTTATACTATAGTGCGAGTAAAATTTGGCACAAAATGTGCGGGATCCCAAGCATGCAAGTTGACACTTTATCTCAGTGTGTTTGCAAAAATGCTACAGAAAAAGATGTATATAATATCTAGAAAGGAAACGATCCCAAGACCTGAAACATCCAAGATATCCACCAGAATGCCAAAAAGAAAAAAAATGAATAAAAGATACCTGGATCAAATTCTGGGTGTGAGACCCATAGAAGAAGGATAACATAACCAACTTTTCGATGCCATTCAGAAGTAAAAAAATGGAGTCCATAGGAGCAAAATATAGTGACTGGAGCGCAAAATGGAACTTTGAATTTGACTGGCAAAAAACCCTACAAGATAGAAAAATGAGATAACCAAACCTAAAAAATCAGATCGACCTTGGAACCATCTTTCCATCAATATCTTGTTTGGCAAAAAATGCCTCCGTTTGCTCAAGTTATGAGCAAAATATCGAAGACTACTCCAAAACAAGAAGAACCCAAGAAACCCCTAAATTTTGCATGCAATTTTTTTTTCTCCAAAAAATGGTGGCATGAAATTCAAGGTGGCATGGAAACTGAGGTGGCGTGAGAACTGAGGTAAAAATTTTCCTTGAAAAGCGTGCCAAGGCCATGCATGCAAAAAATAAGGCCCATATTTCAATGGTGTCCAAATTGGATGTGCCTTTTATGAAAATAGGGGCTTTTGGGCATTTTGAACACATTCATGATGTCCGTTTGTGCTCAAATTGCTCCAAATAAAAAATTCCCTCGAAATCCACATAAATAGATTTGAAAAATTGAAAACCTCGGCGCTTCAGAAAATATTCAAAAAACCTATGAACGGGTTGCCCCAACAAGGCTCTGATACCATGTTAGAATTCATCAAATTCATAATCCAAGATCACCTTCAACAAAATAACCTGTCACAAAGAAAATAACGGAGACACAACTCAGAATGTCCAAGAAATATGAAATATCATTCAGAGAAGGAATTGAGGGAATTCCTGAGAGAGATTCAATAATTACAAAGTGATCAATCCTAATAAGGGAGACCAAAACCCTAAGAAGGGCGAAGAAACCTAGGTTGCATGAATAATTAATAAAAAAATCAATTATTGCATGCCTAAAGTTTAGCTTAAGTGAAATAGAGATAAAAAGTGACTTAATAATTAAATCAATAATGATTTAATTAATAAGTGAAAGGTGAATTAATAATTAAATCAATAATGATTTAATTAATAAAGTGAAAATACCTTTTTAACTCTAACATTAATTCCCTCCTTGAAATTACATAACTTTCTTTTTTGATTTTATCATTTGCTTGTATGTTATCTTGTTTTATTTGTCTGAAATCCTTTATCCTCAAGGGTTTTTTTTTTCAACTGTGCACTCTTCATCATGCCAAGGATTAACATGAAAAGGTATTTGAAACCTTCTTCAAAGGTCTTGATCTCTTACACACATTTAAGGCCTTGTGAATGAAAGGAATCAACATACTACTACAAATATACACCTTTTATCCCTTGTTTTTTTGCCCTCTATACTATTTTTAGCCAATTGGAGGCACTTTTTAAGAGCAACATTGAAGATCTCTTGGTTTTCCTAATTTATAAGAATTACCTTGCATATAAACCTTCTTGCAACTGTGTTGGACCTACTCTTTTTGCAGGCCTTTTGTATTTATGCCAAGCTTAATAAAAAGAGCCATATGATCAGAATTTAGCTATATAAGGAAGCTCTCAATATTAAAGTTCAACAACTTTGAAATAGAGCTATCAAAGCATATAACATAGTCAAATATTGGATACTATTGGATGTTGGCTAAATCTTCTTGCCATTAAATATAAATAATGCCATATAAGCTACACAGGCGTAACACTTCAGTCGCAAAGTGTGATACACTCCCATTCTCATCCTGGGATGCCCTTTTCCAATGATGATAATCGTTTCCTCCTAGCCATAAGGGGTTGCTATCCTCTCTTATATTTCTTCTATCCATAGTGAACAAATATATCCGATAACATAAGAAAGAGAAAAAATGAACATATCCATCAGTATTGCAATAACTAAAGCACATTTACCCATGACGAAAGAAAAAACATCCAGATGCATCACAAAGATATAAGCAAAGAGATCATAAAACAATGACATCACACAAGGACACAAAAGCAAAAAATGAAGTGTCTTGTATATCATCAAAATATATGGAAGTTCTGAGTACAATGAATCAATATCAATGAATCAGTATTAGTATCATAAGAAAAAATATACATCATGTATACAATGGGTCTCGAGGTCAAAAAAGGGACAAGAAGAAGGAAATCAACATCATATCTTGCTCCCACCCTCAACATTGTCGCGGGGAGAAGGAGGTGGGGCCTTAGCTCTAGTAGGGGGTGGAGGAATAACCCCCTCTAACATGGGGACAAACTAAGAATATGTAGGTTCCCTATTCGTCCGAGGCATGACTCCAATATACAGTATAACTATATGTAGACCTCTCTCCCTAGTAAGTTGCACTATGTTAAGCCTGGTCTTGAGCCATGGTCATCTCCTGGATGCATTGATCTCTATCTATGATCGTGCGGTCCCTCTTAGCTACCCATGAATATGCCATTGCAATCTTTGTCTCCAATTATCAGACACACTCTCTCAAAGATCTAACAATATTCGTGTCAGGTGCTGCTCTCTCAGGTGCCTTTGTAGGGGGTGCATCAGCTAAAGGAACATCTCCAATATGCTCCTTCTTGTTGGCCTCGATAGAAGGGTCAGGTCTACCTCTATGGGGTGGATGACCTCTATCAACTTTTTGCCACACGATTCACTCTCCCTCCTCCTCCTCCTTAACAACATCCTATATGGCACCAACAGAGCCTAAAGTACCACCCTCGCCACATCTGCGTTGTTGTCCAATGACAAATCGACTAGTGATAGCTCTTGAGGAACTGATATAACGTCTAGATTATCCTATGGAAGGTGACTCATCATCAATGCGTAGAGCTCGATCACTAGGATATGTAAAATGAGGAACAAGATGAGCTATTATGCGCTGCCCATAGGATGGGGTGATGCTAACATTTGTAAGGCCAAGTAGGTACTCCCACCTAGTAGGTTGCAACCATAAACCTCCTATACATACAAAGCATATGATAATCTAGGGCCCTATCCCTGTCTCTCCTCATTAGCGTAACACATGCATAAGTAGCGAACTCAGTGGAAACATCCTAATGTCTGCCAAACTGTTGCCATACCCTAGTGACAAAAAATATCTCTACAATAGGGGTAGATTTACCAATCAGTGGTCGACTACACAATGTGAAAGATAGATCCCTGCAAGCATCAAACCATCTTTCGGTATCAACATAAGGTCTCTAGCCTATGGTTGTAAGGTCATCTAACTGTCATCTCCAATAATCAGTCTTGCCCAGATTGGGCTGGTGCACATAACTGTGTATTTGTATATGTATGGTTGGCCAGCACCACGGGATCCATTTGTCACTGGCTAAGCAATCGCAAGGTGCTCCCATGTACAGATCTGTAAAGCCAAGACTTCAGTGACCATGCTCCTACCTCTCCTATACACTACCTCTTGTAACTCTCTATACATGTGGCATAGTAGGCAGGAAGCCCAATAAAACTTCTTGGGGGTAGCCAACATCTATAGCAAGATCCTGGTACAACCACATAAGAAACCTTGCTGGCCCCTATCAGGCATCATAAGATATCCTATTTACCCATCAATGACACAAGGAAGAGGGTAATCAATAGAGTAGTGTGTCATGATATGATCCCACGTCAGATGCCTATCTAGAATAGTGTGATCTCTAAAGATTTGTCATATTGCTATAATGGCTTGAGAAGGCTCCTGATTATAGTAAACCAAATCTGTCGTGAAAGGAATGTGGAAGATCTTGTAGACATCCTCTGGCGTCACTATAATCTCACTAATGGGGAGGTGAAGTGTATTGTACTCTGAATGGAACCTCTTTGCCAAAGCTATCAATAACTCATGATTCACATATATATCAAGAATATCAATGAGATTTCCAATCACAAACTGATCAAGTACGACCCTGTCTTGGTCAGAAAGGTTGTGCACCAACCGCATAGTCTGCGGATAGGTGCAACAAAACTATGGATCACTCAACTGCACCTGCATCACAGATCAACATAAAAGTACATTAGTATCTGATCATATCAAGCAATGTATGCAATAATAAAAAATGAGAAGTATCATGAAACATCAAGAATCAGGTAAACAAGCCAAAATGAAAAGTATGATTAGAGAACAAACAAAAATCAATAAAAAATGCCACAATTTCCCATACGATATAAGACAGACAACCATATTATCATGAGATAATTCTCACTTCTCAATACGACAGAAAACTCTAATATGATAAAGTTCACAACATCATAGGAAGCAAGGGTTATAATTGCAAAAGTTCGTGCGACACAAGGGTTCTCCCAGAATGACAAAACTCAGCATACAAAATAATAAAAATATTTTAACAATATTATCGTACAAGAATTTCCTACGACTGATATGACAAAAGAAAAATTTGTACGACAAAACGATAACATGGATTAAAAACCTGAAAAAAATTCTACAAAAGGCATGAAAATTCACAAAATAAAGTTTGGATTTGATCACTTACTAGTTGTCCATAGTTACTGGGTCATTTGTGGCATCTTTGGAGCACAAATCGATGATTTTGGACCGACACATGCATTTTTTCTCTCAAAAGGCCTCAAAATTTCTCCAAAAGTCAAAGGTGAAAATGAAATGAAAATGACCCCTCAAGACCCTTTTATATCCATCTTTCCCTAATTTTCAAAATCATCAGATCATTTCAAAATTAGCCCCAGTACCTAATCAAAGTTTTAGTCAAGCATAGTTGACCGCTGGCACAATCAACCTCATAATTGCAGAATGAGTCATGAGTCAATTCAAATTCAATCTTGCCTAAGTCAAACCTAGTCAAACTTTGGTCAAAGTTGGTCGAAATGACCTTAATCAAGCTCAAAACTTAATCACAATCATTTGCAACCTCTTCATAATCAAATAAAATCAATTTAACAACATTCATAGTAAAAATTCAAAAATTTTATCAATCAAAATCAACGTAGTACTTCTCCAAAATTTCAATTTCGTTCCTGAGGGGCCAAGATAAATACATCATCCAGCTGATAATCTAACTTAATCATCAAATCAAGAAAGACCTCATCGCTAGGGGTATCTCAACTTCAACATAATCCATATCAAGTTAAGGTCCTTCGATCTTCCTCTATACAGGTGATTTCATCGCTTCACACCAAATTGCTCAGATAGAGGTCTAATCAGCTTCAAACCAGTCAAATCTCTAGGGGCATATCCATTTTATCAAACCACATTAATCTAATTTTGTCTTCATTAGGTAATTGACTTCATTAGAACCCATATCAAGTTAATTACCCCAATCAAGTCTTTTAATGATAGTCAGTTTCATTGCACTTCATCAAGCTGGTTACTCGTTCAAAACAATTTTATGGTTTAAGAGTCTTTTATGACATTGATCAATTCCAAAGCTTCACATAAAATTGGTTAGTTGTCATCAACATCAGATAGGCATTTAGTTTCATCACTTCTCATCAATCTGAACATTATAGTTCCTTTCTATCGATCTTTGTCTGATCAAGCTCAGAGTCGGTATCATCAGTCTTTGTCCAATCAAGTTCAGAACTGATATCTTTGGATCTTCAATCAGTTCTCGTTCGATCAAGTTTGGAATCAGTTCTCAATTAGGAATAGTTTCAACACTTCACATCAAACTGTTCGCTGCTTCGACATCAGATGTTCTTTGAATCCATGCGCTGCTCGCACATCGATTCAAAGAGGGGCAAATGTAATCACCTAAAATTGGTCTAGTAAACTAAGAACCCCTAATCTTGATTAACTGGCCTAAAACCCTAATCAAATGTATTTAAATACTATGCCTAATTATGTGAGGAAATTCAATCAACCATGCTTATATAATTAATTGATCTATTAATCAATCATCAAATACACCTCAAATCCTAGCATCAAGGCTATCAAAATGTTAAATCAAGTCATTTAATTAAAATTCCTAGCACTTTTAATTAAGTGAACTCATTCAACACATGTGTGTGCATCAATTTCTAATTAAAAGGGAATTAAAAAGGGTAAATTGCTATTTTGTCTCATCCACAACCAAACAAGCACAACTCTAACCAATCAATGACTAATCATGTGGATTAAGCTCACATGGATTAAGGGATAAATTAACTAATCAATGAATAATCTTCAGGAATAAATTTAGTTTTCAATCTAGCAAAAAATACTCTCCATCGAGTGATTTTCATTTCACCGTGCTCCTCTATATCTTTCTGCATTTCTTTCACTATAAGGCAACATGACCCTTCAACTTAGTCTGTGATAACCTAACCCTCTATGAATCTATGATATCCTCAAGATCAAAGTAATCTTCCAACTCACCAATCCAATCTATCAAATCCTCAGGATGCAATTAACCAGAAAAGGTAGAAACATCCATCCTATGACTTTTAATTACTTGTGCCATATCTGTCAACAACCTTTCTTCCTTTGTAGGATCTCAACATCTATAGTCTCAAGATCTTCAAAAACTTCCTCATATTCCTCCCCAGTCTCAAGCTTCCTTCACAATGCAACCAAAACATTTTGAATCTTAGTTCTTATCTCATTTTTGAAGTCCTTCATCATTTGTTATAACCTCCTAGGGTTCATCCTTCTAAGTGACATATTTCAATCCTTAGGTGCAACTACCTCAGCTCTGGCAATCTGATTACAAGGTGCTCAATTTCCTCTCACTCGATGATTTATCAAACACACTTGCAACTTGCCTCCAACTCGGTGATCTGTTCACCCGCAGTATGCTTTCAACAACCCAAGCAAAGTTTTCAACCAGCAACAATTTCCTCAGCGGTCCCCTTGCACAAGTCCTCTTCAATTGCGGGCTAGATCCACACTCCGTCACTCCACAATAAACACATCTAGGGATTTTGCAAGCTCAAGAACTTGATCTGCTGACACAGGAACATCAACCTTGCTTTGATACCACCCAACGCAATCATGACAAGAGTTTCCAGAATGAAGAGGGTCCAACTATAGAACAAGAGTCAACACAATGGAAACAACCAACTCAGAAATGATAATATACCATCAACATGCTATAACAGATCTTCAAATTATCATTGAATCATATATTTACATTACATTGGCCCGCAACATGCAGATTACAAAATTTTGGCACACATGCATGATTACAACAGAAATCTAAACCTAAACCCTAGTGCTAACCTCCCAAAGGTTATTCTATATCATGCTCCTAAACAAAGAACACAAGCCTCAATATATAGAGCCTTCACGATGCACATGTCGACCAGATCAATTACATTTTCCAGGATAAAGAAAATGTAACGTGTGCAAATATAGGCCAGGACCCAAATCATAAGATCTCAATTCCAAGAAGTTGAAATAACGTGAGATCCATGAGAGATGTTGACAAAAGATCCAGGAACATCATGACAAAAGATCCAGGAACATCGTGATATGAGTCAATAAGCTTTACTGATCGAGAAAAGGTTTCATAAGATCAGAAAACTCCAACTGACCATTAGAACATGAAGAACACATATAACTGACCATGAATCTTTAATTTATATCTACAACAAAGTATCCAAATGAGGTGCGAACCCAAACATAAGTATAACATGAAGTCCAAAACCAACCTTGAGGTTTGCAACAACAAATGATCCAAAACAAAGGAAAACCACTAGAAACATAGAACTGTAAATTGAAACAAGATTAAGAACAAACCGAAAGGGAAATATTTTAGGGTGATGCAAGATTCCCAACAACCCAAGGATGCTCTTTCATCACTTTTCAATGACTAGCCTTGAGTGATGCAATGGTCAATTGTAGAGTGTTTAGGCTTGAAACCAATTGTCTTTAGCCCCTTTTCCTTCTTTTTTTCCCATCTAATAATTCTACACTCTAGCATGCTCCCAAAAATCTTTCGAAGAAGATGGTTGACCATAATAGTATGATGCTTAGTAGGGTTAGTGACATTTTCATTTTTGTGAAGAGGTATAACAACACTAGTTGTTGATTCAACCAAAAAGAAGTTTTGGGTAACTCTGTTAAAGATCTTCTTAATGTGTGGAGTTAGACATGCAATTCCCCACTTTAAAAATTGTACTTGTAAATCATCAATTTCTTGTGTTTTACCTTTTTCCAAATTGTTTATACCTTGGTTGATGTCAACCATTAAAAATAGTTGAGTTGAAGTATCAACTATGGGCGAGTTACTTTTCTCATTGTCCATTCATAAATCTAACCATTGGACATATGTGATATTATTTTCTATGTGTTTTCTCTTTTGTTGTAACTCCATCTAAAAGCCTTTGAGATTGTGCTTCTCAAAAGCAATTAATTCCCTCCTCGAAATTACATAACTTTCTTTTTTGATTTTATCATTTGCTTCTATGTTATCTTGTTTTATTTGTTTGAAATCCTTATCCTTAAGGGTTTTTTTTTTTTTTTTCAATTGTGCACTCTTCATCATGCCAAGGATTAACATGAAAAGGTATTTGAAACCTTCTTCAAAGGTCTTGATCTCTTACACACATTTAAGGCCTTGTGAATGAGAGGAATCAACATTCTACTACAAATATACACATTTTCTCCCTTGTTTTTTTGCCTTCTATAATATTTTTAACCAATTGGAGGTACTTTTTAAGAGCAACATTGAAGACCTCCTAGTTTTCCTAATTTATAAATATTACCTTGCGTATAAACCTTCTTGTAATTGTGTTGGACCTACTCTTTTTGCAGGCCTTTTGTATTTATGCCAAACTTAATAAAAAGAGCCATATGATCAGAATTTAGCTCTATAAGGAAGCTCTCAATATTGAATTTCAACAACTTTGAAATAGAGCTCTCAAAGCATATAACATAGTCAACTATTGGATACTATTGGATCTTGGCTAAATCTTCTTGCCATTAAATATAAATAATACCATATAAGCTACAAAGGCGTAACACTTCAGCCCCAAAGTGCGATACACTCCCATTCCCATCCTGCGATGCCCTTTTCCAACGATGATACTTGTTTCCTCCTAGCCATAAGGGGTTGCTACCTCTCTTACATTGCTGCTCATCTAAATAGATTGATTGTTCATTGTCTTAACATTGAAATCTACAATGCTGAAAGCAACGATATCTTTTTTTTTAACACAACATAGGGGTCTTCATTATCTAGATTTCTCTTCTTATAGAACTTTGAGCTTTTTGGAACAAAATAACAAGCAACCCACCAAATTGTAGCTTCATTATTTGTTATTTTCAACAATATAAATTATTTATTGGGTCCTCTTTCTCCAATTTTACAATAACACTCCATATTTCTTTTATTAGGACTGTTATCCCTCCATGCCCTTTACCTATTTTAGTCTTTTAATTCCAAACAAAGATTTTATTGTACCCTTTAAAGTCTGGTACTCTACATCCATCGTGTATCCTCTTATCCATACATAACTTTGTAAATCCAACTTACCATCTTTATATATTTCCGTAGGGCCCTGAATATCGTATATCCAACTATTCATGATTTAAAATTTCTTATTTTTCCGCCACGCCCATCTTCTTTTCTTGCATTTGGTGAGTGGAATCTCTCTTTTCCTTTCAATACAACCCACCCTTAAAGGCCATTGCCTATACATCACCCAAAATGCCCCTTTTATTGTAATTATTAATTAATTAAAAATTATTATATTCATCATATTTCAATTTTAAATTAATTAATTAATTAAAATTACAGTAAATGGTACATTCTGGGTGCCTAGTTGTAATAAACAAACAAACAAGTATATTCCAATTTTTTGATTTTGAAAATTCTCTAGTACCGTTTGCCTTTTTCAACGATCACAAACCCATGTTTAGTACCGTTTGCTTTTTTCAACAATCACATACTCGTGTCATTTACTCCCTCTAGCACAACTCGGAGTTCATTTATGACTTTCATCTCTCTTTCTGGTTCTCCACTGCCCATGTACGACAAATATGCTTACCAGAAATGGTGACAAATGCAATTCAGTTATGGCGCCATCATTCCATTGCCCTCTGTCTCACCACCTAAAAGAAAATAACACCATTGGATGAGAAGCTTCCTTGGTTGTATTTTGCGAAACACAGACCAATGGAAGGGAATTCTTTGATATTGTTTAGAAAGGGGCTGAGAATTCACGACAATCCTGCTCTGGAATATGCATGTCAGAATGCTAAAAACGTATACCCTGTGTTTGTTTTTGGATCCATGGTTTTTGGAATCGGACACCAGTGCTCCTTCTCTTGGGTCTTCTCGTGTGGGTATCAATAGAAATCGGTTTTTATGGTAGTCTCAACAGAAGAGGATCTCGTCTGCCCCTGTTTAAGGGAATCCAACTAATGTCATTCCACCGCTTTTGGAACAAGTAAGTTTACATGGTGATCAGTTTTTGAAGTTCAATCAGCAATGCGGAAATGCGTTTTGTTTTGTGATATTATTATTTATTTTCCAGTTTAAATTACTTTATACCGAAGAATATTGCTCTCAATTTTCCATGTTTTAAATTTTTATCTATAAATAGTTTCTTGGTAATTTTGTCTGCTTCAGAATTCTTTTTGTTTTTTAGCCGTGCTATTTATAGTTGAGGTTATGGACATTCTTCTGAGGTTTTTGGGTAAACTTAAACCTAACTTCTATGATTTGTAAAAATGTACCACACTCAAATATATCTTCTGATTATCACACAATAATCTGGCATCATGTCCGCTAGAGTCTTAGGCAGGGATTTAAAAATGGGTCATTCTGTTTCGAAGTACGATAATCACAACTTCTTGGACATCAGTCGTAATGGTTTCTTTGCTTCCGAATATTGCTACAAGGTGAAGAGAATAAAGTGCTTTTCGTAGTTTCAGATATCAGGATCTCAAAAACATGGGTACAAATAGTGTTCAATTTGAACATGTTATCTCTTGATCACATGCTTATTGTCTCATTTAGAGGTAAACAAGCATTGCCCCAATTTTGCAGGGTAATATAAACTCTTCTTTTAGGAAGAGAACCATCTCATCTGGTAATTGGGGTAAATTAGAGATATATTATCGCACAGATCGTACTGAATTTGCATTCATTGTACTCAGTTGAGAATATTGGATTAAAAAAAAATACAAGAATGAAGGCCTTCAACATTTGGGGATTTTGGTCAACGAGTGCTCCTTTTGGCATCTTGAATTCAAATTGCAGGTAGACAGTTGAGCAGAGGTGATCCTAAGGTATCATTATTATTTTTTCCTTAAAATGAAGTCAATAAGTTTGGCTCCTTTTCATTTGGAATCAACGGTGCGGTAATAATTGCTTTCCTTTTACGTTGAACTGTGATGTCCAAAAAGATAGTATTCAATTTTTTTTCCTGTGGAGCAGATACCCTAGTTTGCATAGAGCTTAATAAATTTTCATTTAGTATCAGAGCGGGTCTGAGAAACTTTTATAGATTCAAGAATTTGTAGAAGAAAGAGATCATGGGAGGTTGAAGAAAGAGTTATAGAATTGAAGAAAATATCCCTAATTTGAAAAAGAGAAGCTTCCTAAGTTGAACAGACGAAGTATTTTTAAATCCAACGTGTTGTCAATGTACATGCCACCTCAAAAGAGGTGAAGCCGATCCTCAAGAAAGGAGATTGAAGATTCCAAAATAAATAATTCAAAGAGTTTGTTTATAGCCATTGAGAAAGGAAGCACAATGAAGATTGTGTGGGTGATATAGTGAAATTTCCCCTTAAAATAAACAATAAGGAAGATCTTGCATAATTTTTCAAGTTTAAAACCATCTCAGGCATAATTTGTCAAGTTTAAAACCACCTCAAAAAAGGAATAGTATTTTCTTGAAAGAATTAAATCCCTCTATAGAAGGGTGGCTGCAAGAAGTTGAGTCCCACTTTTGGGCAAAAAGTGGAAGTGTTTTCGCTATTTTTCAATTTCCCTGATTTTGATCAATTTCTACCAGTACAAATCCTTTTTGCCTTTTAACAGTTCCAGATTTTTAAGAAGAATTTCTTATATATTGAATCAAACCAGAAAATTTTACAGTATCAGAAGGGGAAGTGAAACCTGGGGTAAATCTGCTATGATATACTTTTAATGATAATAATCTAATAACTGGGAAGCCATCAATAAACATTTTTTATTAAAGAAGTATTTAGTAATAAAAAGAGATGATTAAAAATAATATTTATAGACATAATTGAACCAGCTTCAAGAACTGAGTGACTAAAAAATACAAGAATGGTCTATGAAGAAACTTTGCTGAAGTAAACGAAAGGAGAAGAGCTTAATACAACAGCCTGCTATTAATAAAATGCCGCTCTGTTGCACATATGCAGTTACATGGATAGAGAAAAACAGAGGAAGCCATGAATATAAAATTGGGGGCAAGTTCCTTACAGTAGTATGAAAAATAGGGTGGTAGGGCTGCATTTAGTCTTTATAGTCACCACTATTCATTTTAGTGAAAGATTTCACTTTCTTGTAGACATCTTTTCTAGCCAATACCCTAAAGAGAATTTGATGCACACCATCCTGATTTGAATTTTAAATGTGGCGCATGCCTCATTTACATCATCTATGTGATAAGAAGTAAGTATAACTTGATTTAATAGTTTGTATGAGACAACTACAAGTATTAGTACAACTTTGTAGCATCCATATACTAGATAGATAATACATCATCCAAAAGGGAAAGCATAAAGTACTATTTTTGTTAAAAAATTATGAAAATTACAATAGCTTTTGCAGATAATGAATATAATGTTAGCTAGAAGATTAATAGGTCACTGACAATGCATAAAGTTAAATCAACATACTGTATAGCCTAAATTGTAGGCACCTAACTTGTGTTCTATTTGGGGATCATTTGGTGCCTACTTTAGTGTGTTTTCTATGGTAGGACCTCATATAGCACTTAATGGATACCTAAATTCAAATATGGGTCCTCCATTCCTTTTCATCTTGCTTAAACTCGAGGCTGGCCCTTGTTTTTAGGTGTGTCTCTCTCTTTTTCGTCCAATCCCATAATTTATTTCTTCACCTAGGCCCTATACATTTATGTTTGGCCTCTTTGACCTGCCTCGATCTCGGATTGAGCTGTAATTGGAAATCCCGCACATACCTTATTCCTCTGGTACCCAGTTCAAATTTGGGCTCATTTTCCTAGGTATAGGATGCCATTGACGACCTGTCCCCTGGGATTTTGAGCCAAATTTGGCCCGGGGATATGTACCAAAGATTTGGGGGGGAATCCGGTCATGTGGTCGGCCTGCTTATTTTTTATCCCCCGAAATGATGTGAGATGTATATAAACCCCCTATTTCTCCTCATTTTGGCATCCAAGTTCCATAAGTCACTATCCATTGTTAGCATTCATGATCAAGATTTCACAAAGTGCAGCCATCATTGTCAAAGTGCAAGCAAGTGTAATCAAGCATTTCAAGAGCCATCGAGTTTCAAGCATTCAAGCATTCATTCTTCTAAGCAATCAAGGTGTTTTCTTCCATAGATCTAGCTTTTTTCCCCCATTGGAGGCCAAACAAAGGTGTTTTCTATCTAGGAAGGAGATCTACATTCATCATCATTCAATTCTTCTCTTCTTTCTCTCCAATTCAATATTGTGATGGATTGCAACATCTACTCATAAGGTTTTGTCTTTTTATGATTTCCTTTTGGGTTTTTGTGTTTAGTCAAAAGCTATTGCATCAACATATTTGATCACATCTACAGAAGCATTTGCATTATCAAGGTATGATATACTTCATTTTCTAGATCTAGCCCTTGCTAATGTAGGCAGCACGCTTTCCTTTATTTCATTTCATTTCAAGGTTGATTCCTAAATAGGGGTTTGATTGAGGCAAACCCCTTTCCACAACCTCTTTCCTTTTTTTTTGTGTGCAGGAACAGGTTGTGGAGCCACTAGATCAGGATCGGGAAGATCGGATACAAACGGAAAGACCCTGAAAATTTTAGCCAAAATTGCCAGGTACAGGACGCCATTGGCGACCCTGTCCCTGGGTACAAGTTGTCTATCGACCTGTCCCTGCCATTTTCTGCTCAGATTTTGCCCACAGGTAAGTACTTTGCTCTGTTACCCAGATCTGAAACTTTTTGCTTAATCTCTGTCTGTTTCCGTTTGTTATTTCCAGTTTTCTGCAACATCATCTAATTAGACACTTTAATCACATTAACATTTCCTTTTCCTCAATTGTATATCTTAGTGAAGGAAAATCTACTATCCCACTTAGAGTTTGAATTACCTTTTGAACCTAGTGGGGTATAAACCTTTCGAATGTATAATTGACCATTGAAAAGGGAGGTAGTTCGCCCTATCTTTTGCATTGCTTCCCTTTTCACCATTATACACATATGAACTAAGAACAACAACATACAATATTGCCATTATCAACTTTTACCTGTCCATATTCTTACACATATTGAGTAAATTTTTATGGTTGATTTTTTTTTTATCAAAAGAACAATCATTGTAGGTGGGGTAATTTCTTTATAAAAACTGTTCATGATAATTTTCACAGTAGTTGATTAATCATGTTGTCAAAATTAAAGTCTGAACATACGTTACCCAAAGTTTCAGGGACTGGGTACACGTTTCAAGGATGGGGATGGGGACGGGGACGGGAGGGAGCCATTTTTTAGGAGATAGAAGGGGACGACTTTTAAAAAATGGGGAAACTTGAAAAATATAGAAAATTTTAAATATTCGTATGGTAGTATTGATAAGGCAATCATCATATAGATCATAGAACCTTAACACATAAGTTTGGAGTTGAATTGATGTTTTGGTTTTCATTTCATAGAAAGCGACAAACAAATGAGGTTTTAACAAAATTTAATTGCATTAGTTGACAAAACACATGACATATTATATAAAAATTACATGAAGTTTTTATAAATATTCTATCTGTTTGTTATATGAAGCAACCTTAACACACTCATTGTTTATAGACGTGTTTACATACATTCTTAAACACTTATTGCATTTATGAGCACAGATTTTGAGTCTTTACTAATTTGTGTTGCAATGGATTTACCCAGCCCACCTTATAATGAGTTTAATATTGAAGTTTGACAAGACATTGACTAGGGTATAAATTATTCCATATTGATATGAATAATTATGCTTGAATTTGAAAAAGATCACCCTCTAACATACTTTTGCTTACCCCTAGTTACAAACTCATTGGTTATGGTTAGATTTCTCAAGATCGCTGCTAAATTCAAAAATTTTCAGAATTTTATAATATTTGCTCATTCCTATTGAAAACTTATAGCATTAGATACTATTTTTCAGAATATGATATACCCTATTTTGGAGTATTCTGAAACTAAAAGTTAATATAGATTAAACCAACTAAAGTGGAGTAAAACAAAAGCATTTCTTAGTTTTGGCAATCAGATTATCAGCATGAAAAAATTGAGTTATTTAAAGGAAATAGGTCAATCGATAAGGTTTAGTTTGGTACTATGCCCACACAAATAATGTCCTTGTAAGATGTTCTCTGGGACTTTAATACACAATGAAAACTAGATATATGTAAACCATTTTGCTCAAAATACCAGGCAAGAAATAACAGATGGTTAGTAAAGAACATCAACAACCAAATTTTTTAACAATATTTTTCTCTAAACAAAATAAAATGATATAGCAAATACTTTAAAGATTACATTTTTGAAGAAATTAGCTGTATATAATTATTTCAGAAGCTTAACATAGAAATTTAGATTTTAGAATGATAAAAAAATCAAAATCCATTTCCCAAGAGAAGCATCATTGTCAATTGGCAATGATAAAGAAACAACAAGAGATGCTTACATAGTTTTTGCATGTGAACTATAAGTTGTTCTCACTCCATGAAGGATTTTGATTTTTGTGCCAAATTTGGGCCCACAAGCTAAACGTTTCCTTAAACCTTTGGAAAATTTTGATTTGATTTAAAGTCTCTTGTGTTGAAATTCGAAATTAATTATGGGGCTTTGAGTGGCAATTGCAATTTTAAATTTGGGACCTGTTGTGAGGTTTTCACACCATCACCCCATTGCAAATGGGGACCCCCCTTTTTCGCTTTAGTGGTAGGAGTGGTAGTCTTTGGCAGTAGCTCTTTTTGAATCCTCTAAGTGAGAGATTTGAAACTTGAGGATTTGAGGTTTGTCTTGTCTTCAATCGGTGTTTTTCAACACCATAGGTGGATTTGGATCATTTTGATGAGATTGAGAAATTTTGTTGTCTTCTGCCCTTAGTGGCCTCTTCCTTGGCTTGAGGTTGGTATTTTGATGACCATCTGGATTTTGAATGATGATAGATCGACTTCGATTTTGGTTTTTTCAAAATTGGAGATAATTGACAACTTTCAGATTTTTGTACGTAAATGCTGGAGATTTTGAACATAAACGATAGTGATTTGCAAGACTGAAAATTTGGCTAAGTCTGCTAATTTTCTAAGAATGGCGATTTTGTAAATCCAAATTAAAGATTTGGATTATTGGATTGATCTTGTGATGATGGCTAAATCTTGGAAATTTTGAGCTTAAATATGAAATCGGATTTTCTAAGTTGGAGAATTTTGGTCTCCCAGCTTTGGTAATTTTGGCTAGCAGGGTCTTGGCTCTTGCAAGGTTTAATTTTTGACAAGCCCACCCATGCCACCCATGCAAATTTCCAATTTCTGGCATGGCAGTTCATACAAGTTGTAATTCCTGGCATGGTGGTTATGTCATTTTTTTGACATGATGGCTATGACATGATTTTGGGAGTTGAAATTTTAAGTTGTAAATATTTGATAAATTTGAGCTTTGAGTGAAGAAATCGATCTTGGAGAAATTCAGAATTAATTCTAAATTTTTTGGCTAAGTCTGGAATTTCTAGCGTGGTGATCGTGTCAAGATTTAAATTTTGGCGAGCTGTTCCTTACAAGTTTTTATTTTCAACGAGCTCACCCTTACATTTTTTCGACAACATGACCACCTCACCTTTAATTTCTAGCAGGCCTCTTGGTGCAAACTTTCGATTTGGAAATGGTGTTTGTGTTAAATTTTGACATGGCTCAAGTGGTGAGAATTTTGAAAAAATCGATTTTCGCTAAGGCATTTTAAATGTTTTTGATCTTACAAGGCAATTTTGGAAGTAAAATTGAAATTTGACATTGTATTTGAAATTTGGACAAAGAGTTTGGGGCAAAATCAATATCTGGCAGGCCACCTCTTACAAGATTTATTTTCTGGCAAGCCCACCCTTACAAATTTTGACATCATGACCGCTTCATCTTGGAGTCTTGGCAAGGTGCTTGTTGCAAATTTTCGATTTTGGCATAAGGTGATGGAATAATTATGTTCGTTGAAATAAATTTTGCCTAAGTCATTTTGGATGATTTAATTTTGCAAGGCAAATTTTGGAATTGAAATTAAGAGAAATAAATTTGGGAAGGGTGGTTGTGTCAATTTTTGTATCAACCCCTTCGCCCAAATTCATTTCTGGCATGCTAGTTCTTACATCTTTTAAATTTGGGAAGGGTGGTTGTGTCAAAATTTGTATCAACTCCCTTGCCCAAATTCATTTCTAGCAAGGTGGTTCCCACAGGCCCTATTTTTTCAACAAGCTACCTCTTACAAATTTTTGAATAGGTGCAAATTTCATTTTGGGAGTGGGACCTCTTGCAAATTTGGACTAAGCAATTATTATATCATTTCAAATTTCACCAAGGCAATTATAGCAAATTTTTGATGTAACCTCTATGCCAAGATGGAAATTTCGACCACCTTGTTAGTGTAAGCAATTTCTCAATGCAAATTTGGATGTTCAAGGTTGATCGATTTTGGAGCCCTCTTGCTTGGAAATAATTTCGATTTGATTTCAAGCCTCTTGTGTTGAAATTTGAAATTATTTTGGGGCCAAGATGCTTGTAATTTCAATTTAATTTTTGGAGCCCCCATGTGTGGTAATTTCGATGTAAGCCTACATGTTGTTAGTTTCAATGCAAATTTGAGAATAGGCCTTAAGGATTTTGATTTAAATTTGAGGCTCTTGTTTTGTTAATTTCGATGTAAATATAAAGCCTACATGGTGACAAACTCGAGGCAATTTTAAACCCCCATGATTTGGCAATTTTAATTTAATTGAAGGCCTACATGCTTACAAGTTCAACTTCAATTTTGGGCCCTATATCAATTTCGGGTTTAATTAATTTAAGCTCCATTCCAAGTTGGCCCTGTATCCAAGGGTTGTGATTTAATATTGAGTATTTTAAATACCCCAAACAAGTCGTCCCTCCTTGGGTGTTTGGCTGGGTATTTAAGGGGAGCATTTAAACTTCATTTTCAAACCAAAACAATGCTTTTTTCCTAATTTCTTGGGCAGATCTGAATTTTCCAGATTTGGGCAATTTTTATGTGGAAAGAAGACCTCCATCAAGCATCAAGTTTTTTCCCAAGGATCTGCTACAGCATTCCAGCCTCAGCGAATTTGTCTAGGTTACATTTCCAGCCTTGGGCGAATTGATCTTGGCTTCATTTTCCACCCTTGGCGATTTGTCTTGGTTACATTTCCAGCATTGGTGATTTGTTTTGGCATCAACCAACACCCCAAACCAAGCAAGCATCATCCTAGGGCATCAAGTTGGCATCATTTAAACATGCAGGTCTGATTTACTGAGTGGTGAATCTCACCAACTTGCTAGGAATATTTGGTGCTTGGCAAGGCATTTTCGATTTTAAGGAGTTAAACAACAACCTCCTATCCTCATTTCATGAAGATGTTGACCTAGGGCATTCGAATTCACATGTTTACAATCTCAGATCAGAATTCTGGAAGTGGATATCTCATCTTCTTGGAGGTCAATTGGGAGCATTTTCGTGCCCTAGCAGCATTGCTGAATCATCTTGTGGGTGGAAGCATTCATTCATTTCAACTTGGGAGGTAGTGAGTTGGAGTTTTGCCATGATAACAATGACATTCTGCATAATTTAACAATCTGACCTGTGCATGATTATCTTCATGTTTGGATGCTTAATGTTGTTTTTGATGCTTAATGATTGTCGTTTTTGATGTTTCTTATGCTAAGGACAAGTTTTGGAAGGATTTTAGAGGACAAGCTTTGGATTGGAGGCTTCATTTGGCATCAACACATCCTAGATTGACTGATTTAAGTTAGAGGGCAGCAAGTTGCCTAATTCTTTATTTTCAATCTTTTGGCAAAAGAAGGTAAAGAGTGCAAATTTTGGCACCATTGTGGATTTTTGGGATTTAGATATCGTTGAGGAGGATCCTCCATGGTGTGAAATTCATCAATATAGTGATGAATCTCTTTGCTTTCCTTTTCTTTTCTAGCTAGCTTCTTGTTGCTTTCATTTTAAATTGCAAATGAAATTAAGTAACAAGGTCAACTAAAGTTAACAATCAAAATGCAAATCGTAAGTTCACTAGTTGGCAAGGGTAAATGAACATCAAATTGACATCAAGTGTAATTCAATGGTAATCAATCGATTCATGGAAAATTTAACTTGGTAATCAAAGACTAGATCAATTGACAATCTAAGTTGAAATGATTCTAAGAGAAATGAATTGACAATCAAAGGATAAAATGAGCAAGTTAGTTGGATTGAAATAGAATTACAATCTTAATTCAACTCAATTAACTTGGTTAATGATTACAAGTTTTAATGACAATATTTTATCGAATCAAATGAAGTAAGATATGTCTTTTTGCTCTTGCAGGTTGGCAAGGAGAGGGTGTCAAGTTCAAGCTTGAGGAATTCACGAAAGAAAGGAAGGGCAACCAAAGTGAAAGGTGGATATAAAGGAGAAAGAGCTATTTCGAGAGACATCCTCCATCATCACGCCAACCAGGGGAGCCCAAGTTCAACCCCAAGGCTTTAAGAGCTCAAGATCTCAAGTGGGAAGGAAGTTCACACAAGGTTATTAGAAGGCAAGTTGGCAATCAGAAAATTCAAATTTCAAGCACAAGCAGTCACAACATGCCAAGTGTCCTATTTTCTCATTAGTTGAGAAATCATTGTAATTTTCTTATTGGCCCATGATTTGGTGCCCTCTTGTAATTGGTTGAATATTTGGCAACCCGAAATATTGGACATTTATAAAAGGTCAAGGCCTTCTCATTTGTAAGGAGTTAGAAAGAGGTTAGCTAAGGAACATTAGATTAGAGTAGGAGAGAAGTTAGAGTAGAGTAGGCTAGCTAAGGGAGAGACTTGATCAAATTGTTTCTATGATGCTATCAAAGTAATTGATGACTCATTGTTGCTTTCTCATGGTGGATTACTTAATGTTGCTTTGGAGTGTTGCATGGTTTCCTCAATCTTTCACTTGGAGTAGATTTCTTTTCATGTTGTTAGAAGTAGCTTAGTTGGATGAAAGCAATTGCGGATGTTTGCTTGTTTGACTTAAATATACTAGCCCACTAGCCTCTTTGCTGATTGTGAAGAAACCTTGTGTGGTAAGCTAGTCATTGCACTTAAGTTCAATTAACATTGGATCCTTAGTTTGTACTTCCAAGTTGGATTAAGGAGAAGGTGTTGATATGAAAACTATTTGAGATCCTTAAAAGCTTGCACTAGGTGAAAGTTGACGTCGCTGATGAGATTTCACTTGGTAGAGTCCAAGTCATCCATGATTCCTTGCATTCCTAGCTAGAAGTAGAAGTAGTAGCAGTTAAGCTTAAGTTTAAGTTGAAGTTGAAGACTTGAAAGAGAAAATTATATTATCATTGCACATTGTGAAGCCAAATCTTTAGAAGTGCAAGTAAGTTGATATCCATTAAATGAATAATGCAAGTCCCCCTAAGTGATTATCAACAAATCACATTATTTCACAGAGCGAGTGTCCACAATAGAAGGAACCTTGAAGTCATTTCATGATCTTACGTTGCAAACTTAGCATGAGAGATGACCTTATTATATCAAGAGAGGATTGAGTATTTGGTATTTCATCTTGGAATACTAAGTGTTTGATTCTGCATGTTGTAGTGGAACAAAACTCACATCAACAGGTTCTTTGATTGAGTGAATTTGGGGGGGAGTCTTGTGTGCTTGTGTCTCTCTCTTTGGTGCTCTTTTTAATTATAGTTATGGGTTCTCCTAAATTTCCACTTTTAACTCCACATAATTATGCAACATGGAAAATTAATGCATGGAGTAATTGATGGAAAAATGTTTAAATAATTATGCTGATGGAACAATTTAAGAACCATTAGATCCTAAGGCTGATCCTAACTTGAAAATATAATGGCTCATTAAAAATTCTATGGACCTTGGAATATTGAGGAAATCTATATCACTTGATCTTATCTTTCATGTTGAAAAGTGTAAGACTATCAAAGAAGCTTGAGCCAAACTTGCTTACTTGTATGGTCAAGTGGATGAGAATAGGGGATACACACTTGATAGTGAACTTCTCAACTTGGATCTTAAGAACTTTGCTACAATTCAAGACTATATCAGTAAGGCAAATGAGCTAAGAGCACAAGTCAAAATTGTAGTATTGAGAAGAAGGATGCACTATTAGTCTTCAACTTGTTGGGGAAGCTTGT
Organism: Thuja plicata; assembly: GCA_018584345.1. Classification (NCBI taxonomy): domain Eukaryota; kingdom Viridiplantae; phylum Streptophyta; class Pinopsida; order Cupressales; family Cupressaceae; genus Thuja; species Thuja plicata. The sequence continues at coordinate 3,268,416 of MU224983.1, read as the reverse complement.
TTCAAGTTTCCAAACTCATAGGTTGACAATGGGGAGTGCCTACACTACACCATTATTTGATTCTTTTGTAGAGATGTTGATGCTTGGGCAATCAAAGTTGATCACAATGGGCATTCTCAAGTTATCCAAGTCACATGCATTGGTGGCTTGTCATGAGAAAGGATCCAACAAAAAGAAAAAGAAATCAAAGCCTAAGCTACACAAGGATAAATCACACTCTTCCTCTCCTCAACAAAGAGGTTTTACATCCTCTCCTAGGCTCCTAGAGAGGAATCATCTCAAAAGGAGAAGCCTCCTTGTGCATATTGAATGAAGATTCGACATGAAGAACACTATTGTTATAAGAAAGACATTGATGAATTGTAGCATCTTCTTGAGCAGAATAGAATCAATTTGCCTTCAAGGATGTCTACTTCAGCTTCTTCACAACAAACAGAATATGATAAGGAAAAGAGTCACACATTTGGGACAAGTAAGAAAGGACAAGCTCTTTGTGCTACTACAAGTCATGATTCAGGGAGATGGCTTCTAGATTCCGGGGCTTCTCATCACATGACATCTTCGTGGTTTATGGTCTCTTCATTTGAGCCTTGCAACATGCCACCAATTTTAATGGGTAATCATACTTATATAAATGTGATTGGGAAAGGATCTATTGATATTGGCAATGACATCTTCAATGATGTGTTGTGTGTTCCTCACTTGACCAATAATCTTCTTTCCATCTATCAAATCACTCATGGTGTAGCAAGGAAGATTGTGGAGTTCACTCTTGATTCACTTGTCATCAAAGACTTGGAGAGTAGAGCTATCATTGCTACTGGGGTGGTGGATCATGTATCTCAGGTTTACTCATTTTCAAACTTTGTTCCTATTGATGGTTGTGATTCTTCAAATGATGATCACACTTCTAGTGTGGATTTCGATCTTGAGGAGAACTTTGGTTACTTGAACTTGAGTATACTCACATGTGATCCAATTCTCGAGCTCCATCTCCTATTGATATCACATCTACCGTTGCTCTTGATGATGCTTGTGTTGCTATAGTTTTGGCTTCTTGTGATTCAACACAACAAGATATACATTGTCTTCTAGACATAGTTCGTTGGGATGACTATTTGACAAACATTGCAAGTTTGTTTTTGGAGTCCTATCCTACAGATTTGGGAGACATCATTGATGATATTCATCTTCTCTTTCATGGAGATGATCCTTCTTCAGTTGTTGTGAGGGAACACTTTGACCCTCTTCTTCATTCTCTACATGATCATCCTTCACAGTTTGACATTGAGTGTGGATACTTTGGACCAACATTTGAAGGTTTTTTTTTTAGAGATACCCGAGTCTTTGGATATTGTTCTACATTCATCTCTGCTAGATCTTGGTTTGTCTTTTTCAGCCGTGTGGCCTAGTACACTTGATTTGGAGGAGGCAACTTGTAGCATTGACATGGAGACACTTAGAGTAGCTTTCAAAGACTCCATATATCTTGAAGTTTCTTTCTACATATTCCTTTCAGGATTCAAGAGACCTCATTCATACACCTTTGGTTTTGTTTCTTTCTAAAGGGAGGAATGTTGTTCAACACTCGTGGAGCATCTTCTACATCCAATTTGGAGCATCTACTAGTGGTTTACTTTCTACATTGAGGGGGGACTACTTGGTCTCTTTTCCTCTCTTATGGGGGGGACTTTTTCTTCACATTGGGTTTTGTCCTTCTCATTCTTCTTTGAGGGTTCTTTTTTATTTCTCTCTTTTGGGGAGGAGTTTTGTCCCACTTGGGCTTCTTCTTTTCTTCGTTTGTGAGAGATCACATTTCATTTGTAAATGGGTACCTAACATGGCTTAGTAGTCAGGACCCATCTTGCATTGTTAGCTTTTGTACAGTCTCCCTAAGTTGTACAGTGCACTTAAGGGAGGGTGTTGGTATAATTAAGGTAGTTTACCTTGGTCAATTGTCACCTAGGCTAGGCTAATTACACTTTACTTAAGCTTACTTAGGGAAATACATAAGAGTAGTTGGAACATTTCCACTTTAGTTGGACTTATCACTATTTTATCATATCCACTTATAATAGACGGACTTTCCCACTTTAGAGGGCGATCCATCTTTAGGGGACATGTGATTCCATCTTAGGTGGGTGATCCACCTTTTGTGGTGTTATTACACTATCACCTATCCACCTTTTGATGAGAGAGCTTTTCATGTTGGTTATCATGTAATGAGATAACGACACTTTTCATTATCTCATTCACTTCTTTGTACTCACCTTGGCTATATAACCAAGGGCTCTCCTTTGTACTATCATCCATTGTATTGCATTCTTGGCGAGAATACAATTTATTCTTGTCATATTCTTTCTCTCTTGTCATTGTGCTTTCCATTTGGCTTGTAGATCTTGGGTGGCTACCTTCATAGCCAAATTTTACAGTATTCACCTACATGATTATCTTAGATTTATTTTATGCTCATTTGTTGTTATGTAGAGAAGATTTTTGTGTTTCATGTTGGAGTAGATAGCAAGCTATTCATGGTTTATACATATTTGGAGAGGTAAAACCTCTTCATTTGGAAACATTATTTATTTTTTCTGAAAGACGAGTGCAAGGATTTATTTGTACTCATTGCCCATAAGTGTCCCTAAGGATTTTAGAAGGGTAGGCACATGACTTAAGTTGCAATACAACTATCAAAAAGTTATTCTATTAACTAGTTGATCACTTTACGCCAAAATATGCTTTACAAAAAACAATGAAATAACAACAATGCTAAAGAAAACTTGAAGAGAAACAATAGTGAGTTGAGTCCTCAAATTGACCATGGGTTTTTGTTAGGTCAGCTTGGGCTTCCTACCCCAAGCTTGTGTTGGGCCTTGCTGCCACATCATCTACAATGTCCATCACTTGCCTAGTCTGGTACCTTTTCTCCAGTGCATTGAGTGGAGTGCCCTTTTCCTCAACCATCTCTCTCTCTCTCTCTCTCTCTACCTTTGTTGGTTCTACCTCTTTTAACATTACTATGACTTCATGGGTGAATTCCATGTGAAGATTAATAAGAAGCTTCTTGCCTCGAAGGTTAGAAAGTGGGGACTCATTATGCTTTTTACATCCAGCATGTCGTATAGTCAAGACAATGCATTTTCCATGCCTAGCCCTTGTCCATCCCCAAGCATCTCTATTTTGAAAGGGGTGAAGTGCAGTTTCAAAATTTCCTTGTCTATCTTTCCTTTGTTGTGGGTTTTGGTACATTCGTTGCAGTGCTAGTGGTGCGTGTCTTACGTCTTTTTTTGCACCTTTTGTAGAAATTATTTGTAAATAGTTCAAGAGAGGTTGTTCTTTAACTACAAGCCACCCTCTCCATTATTAACAATTCACTTGGATTTGCCAAACTCTAGTAAGGCCAAGTAGTTGTCCTTCATCACAAGAGTATCCTTTGTGGCCAAAATTCTAGCACTAAAAAAGTTTGCTTTCTGGTATCTCTCGATCTCCTTATCCCCTCCAATTGTATTCTTTGGATTTTCCATTCCCTTGTTAGAGCTAGCATGACCATTGTATGTATGTGCACTTCGCACACGTGGACATATCCTTTAGGTTTGACTGATAGTGCTCCATCAAGGAAGAGTTCCATCCAAACATAAAGATCATCATCTAGTATTTGGCTGGCCAGATTCAAAACAAATTTGTATACTATAGAGGATTATGTCCTTTTCATATTTTGTTAGGGGGTCCATTTATCCTCTACTGGAAAACCCTTCACAAGCTCTATGTTTAAATTCTCCACAATGGAGAAAATCCAGCATAGCCATCTTACAAACAGTGGTCCATCTAAAGGAGTCTCACTTGTCATTCCTCATCAATTCTTTGTGGTTTCCATGAGTTGATGGCTCACTCCTTTCTGCCAAATAGCAGTTGCCATCGCTGCACACAAAGGTCCACAATCAAAGAAAGGTTTCTAATATTTTTGGTGAATGATACAATCTCCTTTCTTTTCTTTATAAATGGGAAAGCTATGCTATCTTTTCGTTGCACAGGTGAGGAAATTATCAATTTTTAGAGTTTCTTGATAGTGGCTTTGCCTTAAGCAGTAAGTTCTCCAATTGTAGCCATTCATTTGTTGAGGTGCATGAGATACTTGAAAAAATGTTCAAATCTGCTCGTGTTAGCTGCTACGGCTGCAGGTTTGTTTGCTTCCCAAAGCCATCTGGGAAGGAATCAGTGTTCAGGGAACAGGCTACCCTTTGTGCCTCCTAAAGAATTTAATTTGATTCCAGTTCACGGTTTATACTTTGCTCATTGCCATAATTACCTTCAATAATAATGCTTGAGATATTGTGAAAATGTTCTAGCTTAGGCCTTTTAATAAGCGCTAAAACTTCTACTTCATCATTGGAGTACAGGTCTACATGCAATCCTGTGGAACATAAAAATTTATCCTCTTTGATAGTGATTTGACTTCTAATTTCATGTTTACTGGGATTCCCTCTATTGACACCATAGAAATTGATTTACAATAACCCCTTAGAGGAGGAGACCATTGAGGGTTTCTCTTCCTATCCAAGGTTTTGCATTTCCCTTTAACGGGAGATGATCATATTGAAACATTATTTATTGTGATATTGCTATCAGGATTCAACTGTGTAGTTTTTGAGTGAAACTCATTGACCCATGTTTCATGAGTAGCGGTTCACAAGAACCCATCTCTGATGAGAATGAATGGAACACTTAGCACTCTTTGCATCTAGGTGATGCTCACAGGAGTGAAGGACATTTCAAATTTATCCCTGATTGATTTGCATGGTGGATTCTGGGAGTTTATATTTATCGTCCTAAATATTAATGGAACAATGTAACATTTGGTTAGATGCAAGGAATAAAATCAAATGCAGTCCATGCAATTTGCATCGTGGTATAGCCTTTTTGACTTAACTGCTGTCCTTACAAGTAAATACTATCATGTCCTACGAAAAAATTTAGCTCACACAGAAAGCCATCTTGGTCTGTTGTTACAGTTGGGATATAGTGTTTGTATGATCTATCTATATTAATGGTTGTATTTTGCAAGGAAAACTTTCATTGAAAATCCCATAAATTCAAGCAAAAGATCTCACAGTTAAAGGATAAGACAGATAAACAAGTATCCATTCTTCCATGCCCATTCTGGTCCAAGTGCAACAAAGACATGAGATTCTGCATAGCTTCAGTTCCTAGAAGCTCGGCAAATTGCTTGCAAAGGGATGAAAATTATTCCTCATTTGCCAGTTGGTAACAATAATCACTCAAATTCCTTTTCCTCTCTGTGTTACATGCAGTGTACAGATGGTTTAGTCTGCAACAAATGAGGTTTTAACTCTTAGACAGTTAATTATGCAAAAAAGCTAAAGTATCTTTCTGCAACCACTAGACACTATATTGCCTTTGATGGATCACTTAATTTGGGTGATTGCAACTTTAGAGTTGGTGTTCAAAAAAATGCTCATTGTTAACAGAACTCTGCAGTTCTCTCTATCTCGTCTTAACTTGCCAGACAAACTCCACTATGCTCCAATCTTGGCCTGCATTGAACGAACTTAGTCCAGATGGCCCTTGGTATCAGAAAGATCAGTAAAGGCATAGAAGTTGGAACGTATCTACTCAATGTCATTTGACAGCAATACACCTGTCAATCATTTGCAAGTTTTGTCTTCCAGACTCTGGATATGCCACAAAATGTGTTAGTCTGCTGAAATCTGCAGGTAAGCACCTAGTAACTGAAAAAGTACAATATTTATACATTAAATTTCATCCCTTTGGATATTTTATAACTCAAATGTTGTGAACTTGTAGACCAATTGGGCTCTCGTGGATCTAGTTAAAACATTTTTCATTCCAAAACTTTGACCAACATCTGACATATCCAAATTCAATTGTATGCTTTCTAAACAACATGGCACTGTTCACTGAATTTTCAAAATGAAATGGATTATCTCACAAAATTATTTTCCATTTGATTGAGAAATGACCATATGGAAGATCTCTCTCTTCTTATTTTCTGGCAGGTGTTAGCTGCTCGATATGTTTAATGTCCCTTCAGCCATTGCACCAAAATGAGAGTTTACATGCAGTTACTCCTTGAAAATTATAGGGATTGAACCTCTTTATCTCTGGACTCAAGTATACACGAGTACATGAAGAGTGCTTGCTGAAAGTAAGAAAAGCCAACAGCATTGTCGCTAAGTGTGTAAGGGTTAGATTGAAAGGCTAGTACACCTTGCAAGCATATTTCTTGATAGTTACAGGATGAATTACATAGGTTTAAAAGATAACATAAATTGGGATGAGAGTACTTGGTGTATTTGCAGTTACAACAGAATTTCCAGAAACCTTGTCCTGCAACTAAAGGTTTGAAACTTTGAAGTCATCACTGCTGCTTCATTTGTCAAAGTGCAAACATTTGCATTTTTACAGGTTTCCGGAGTCCAGAATTTGAAAGTTTTTAGGGAATCGTTTTTTTCTTAAGATGCCTTAGTCAAAGTAACTTCCGTAATCCTCAAGTGAATGTTTATGAATTATTCAAAATCTGCTATTTTGAGATTGTTTTGTGCTTGTCGCAATAAAGTCTCCCAGAACAGGTCATCTTGTGAATTGCTGCATTTGAAAAATTTCTTAGAATTTATCTATGATAGTTTGCTTCTTTGTGGCAGTGAAGGGATGAATGAAAATATCTAACCTGATTAGGTTGAATTATTGTAGCTGATGATTCCAACATATACTTCCAGGTTTGCGATCATATCCAAGTCAGAGACAATTCACGGGATATAATAATCCCCTATTGGACATCAAAGCTGGTATATTGGATGAATGATATTATCTATGCTTTGATAATCTATACATATCGCTAATACCATTGTTCTTCCCTCAATAACTGACTGGTCTAATGGTATTCAGTGTTCTCAATTGCTATTCTTTGTTGACTTTTCTAATCCTTTTAAGTTGACGTATAATATTAATCAATATTGGTCTTTGATACATGTCTAACATCATCTTCTCTCAAACAGTTGCCTTATTTGGTTGATATGTCGCAATTACATGTGATTAAATTATACGATGCTTTATTATTATTTATTTATTTAATTTTTATTTACTTTTTATTTATTTATTTATTTTTTTGATCGGTAATAAAAGTATTTTATTAATTATAAAGATAAAGATTACATTCAAAAACATAATAGTAATTCACTACTGCATCCCAAACCACCTAAAAGATACATTCGAATACCATCTTAACCCTTCATCTAAAAATCCATACAACCCATAATATAATTACAAACTGCCCAAATCATGAAGGGCATAACATCAATTACAAAAAACATCATTTCTAATGCGTTAAGACACAGATCAAAAACTACGATCCTGCTTTTCCCAGGAAAGTGATCGCTGAAACTCAAACCCAATTCGCCGAGTCACCTGCATTTCAGTAGATAGTCATTTTCTGCAACTCTAAACGGGTGTTGGAGACTACAACAGGAAAAAAAACCTGCAAGATCTTGATCCATTCAAAAGCCAGCCTCACTAACCAAAAAAGGCAAAATTTCTCAGTCAGGAACCAGAGACTAATAACCACCACCATAACGAGCCCTCACAACAGCTCGCGTTCTTGGTCGACTCGGCACAAACTCAGGGAAGGCTATTACTGCAACATTGACATCATAATCATGGCTCCTTATCACAACCTTCATTTTAAAAATGAAGCCCCACCAACATTGTCCATTAATTCAAAACCTCCAAATCTCTGAGATCCTCTAGTCTAAATTCATGAATCAAATTGAAAAAGAATGCCCATTTAGATAATACATCCGCTTCCATATTACCCTATCTTAATATATGAGTCACCGTGAAGTCATCAAAGGAAGCCTTTGCCTTCCTCTTGATTATAGCTTGGATAATGATCAAAGAATCGTCTTCTAGATGTATCTTCCTGATCCCTAAAAACTTCCCCATCTTCACTGCTAATAGAGCAACTTTGGCTTCAGCAACATTATTAGAACCATCAGTCAATCTCTGTGCACCAAAAGCCAAAGTCTTACCATTGCAATCACGGATCATAACTCCAGCCCTGGATGGACCCGGATTACATTTTGCTGCCCCATCAAAATTCAATTTAACCCAACCAATCCTTATGTTTTTCCCATTGAACATACTTCCTTTGCACCTTAATCTCCTTATTCTTCTCCACTTTACCTTTAACTCTTACCTTGATCCCTGGCCATTTTGCATGCTTTTTTTGATCTCATAAAGTAAAGGGAGTGGAAGATGATTGTTGTGCAATTGCAGCCCCCATAACTTCCTCCATCAATAAATTAATACTAGTCTTAATCCTCTCCAAATTTTCTGCCTTTCTTAAAAATATCCTCCTGTTCCTCTCTTTCCATAGCTCCCAAATCAGAATAGATGGACGTACTACCCAAACACTTGAAAATAGTGATTTCTAGTTGCTATGCTCCAACTCTGAAAAACTGCTCTAAGATTGTTTTGAAGAGGGTCTTGCCACCCCAACTTACCTTAGAGCATCTCCCAACACTCAGCTGCAAACCTGCAGTTTAATAGAAGATGGTCCACATCCTCCTCAACATCTTCACACAAAGCACACCTTGTGGGACCAATAATGCCAAACTTTTTCCTCTTTTCACCCATAAGAATTCTGCCTTTCACTGTCGACCAAGCAAAGGATCCTGCTTTTGGAAAACAATCCTTTCCCCCAAAAAGTTTGACAGGCCAATATTCTTCCTCTTCAGCTCTCTCTAAGGATAGATAACCAATTTTGACTGAGTAAGATCCACTTTTACCAGCACACCAAATGATTTTATCCTCCTTAGGAGTGATTAAAATCGTTCTGTCTTGAAATAATGAAGTCATAACCTCTAACTGATGATCATCCAATCCCAAGCCCTCCAAACTCTTCCATTGCCATTCTTGACCTATGGGGCTCTGTTTCTGCTCAATGTAATTGATAACTTTATCCCCCCAAAGTTGTAAAAAAAGATTTCTGAGATCATGTAAATTTGCATTCTCTTTCAATGCTGGGAGACCATTCCAAGAATCATACCAGAATTTTGCCTCATGCCCATTACCAATCTGCAAAGTGAGGTGCTCGGTGATGACCGATCTACATTCCACCATGAAATTCCATATAGCTGATCCCCTAGGTGGATTTCTAATAGTTAGATCCGCTTGTCATCCATGCTATCCAAATATTTAGCCCTCATAACTTTAGCCCATGGCAGATTTGGGTTAGAATACAAACTCCGCACAAGCTTGGCACCCAAGGCACGGTTCATAAGGCATGGTTCATAAGATGCCAATCCCTGAGACCTGCACCTCCACTCCCTTTAGTCTTACATATTTTATTCCAAGCTAATAGGGGACATTTATCCTCCTCCCTTGCCCCATTCCAAATTTTTTTTCTCATCCTTTGCTCCATCAATTTGATTATCTTCCCAGGAACATTCAAGCACAACATTTAAAAAACATGAAAAGAAGAGATAACTGTTTTGAGCATCAAAATTCTGCCTGCAAAGGTCAGCCAACGACTCTTCCAACAATCCATTCTTTTAACACAACTGTCTACTAAGTCCTTCCATAAATTAGCCTTAGAAGCCCCACCAAATAGAGGAACTCCCAATTTTTTGCTAGGCAAGCTACCACTTATCATCCCAAGGATCCGGCAAATGTTTCTTTGTAACTGCATATCAGATTGAAAAAATACACCTGAGACTTATGCCAACTAATGCAGTGCCTAGAAGCTCTGCTATACTTATCCATAGTTGCCCGTATGACTCTAGCCTCACCCATTAAATATGTGTCACCTGCAAATTGTAGATGAGACAAGGGATCAATGCCATCAACCACTTTTATCCCCTTGAATGCCCTTCTTCACACTTTTAGTAATTAGTCTTCCTAAAGCTTCTGCCATAATAATAAAAAGAAAAGGAGAGATTGGGTCACCTTGGCGAATGCCCTTATTAGATTCAAAGAAGCCCTGTGGACTACCATTAACTAAGACAAAGAACCTGGGAGAACATATGCAACTAGCAATCCAATTAATCCATTCCTTAGAAAACCCAATTTTTTCTAAAACCTTTAAAAGAAAACTCTGATTGACTAAATCTAGGCTTTCTGGATATCTAACTTAATCATCATTTTTGTTGTCTTTTCTACCTTCATCGAATGGATGGCTTCATGAGCCATAATTGTGTCTTCGTAGATAGATCTGTGAGGAGAGAAACCACTCTGTTCCTTTGAGATGATTGTGTCTAAAACCTTTTTCAACCTATTAGCAATGATCTTCGTGATGATTTTATAAATAGCGTTACAAAGGGAAATAGGTCTAAAATCATCAAACGAAGATCTAACCTCCTCCTTTGGGATAAGAGCAATAAAGGTATTTGTTGATGTGAGTTTTGTACCACTACATAACATATAGGATTAAACACTTGATACAGGATATCAAACACTCAACCCTCTCTTGAAAAGTTATTACTCATGAAGGACATGAGAAAAACTCCAAGGTT
>MU224983.1:3233420-3252335 GCA_018584345.1 Thuja plicata | reverse complement strand
GGAGGCTTGGAAAAGAAAGGAGGAAAAAGCTGTCCTATAGCCCATGGCGGAATTGTCCCATAGACAGGACAATTCCGCCCAAGGGGAAAGACTCCCTTGGTAGAACATCATCACCTCTCATCTAGGCAGCCAAAGTGCCCAAACATCCAACTCATCCCTCTTGGATTCGCCCCTCCAACCAAGTGCTGGGCGGGATTTCATAGCTTATAGGACAGACTGTCCTATGGCTGGGCGGAATCCGCCCAGTCATAGGACAATTACCAAATCAGAGTTTCACGAATCCTTCAAAAGCTCAAAATCTCCCTTCCCACATCTAACTTGCCCTTCACTTCAATCTTAAAGTCTCATACTCCATGAATAGTTTCGAATTCACCTCTAGAAGGGCTGGCGGAAAACAGGTGTTCATAGGACAGCTTGTCCAAGGGGGTGGCTCACAACTTCCTCACACACCCTCATCAAACTATCTCACCTCCTTCACATTTAACTTGCCCTTCATTCAAATGCAAATATCTTAACTTCGTCCTCCCAGCTCACCAATTTACTCCCATGCCATTTGACTTCCAACTTGAGGGAAAGATCAGTCATCAGTGGCTGGTGGAAAGCAGAGAAAGGGCAGGACAGCCATGACAATCTCAGTCCAGCACCATCACCATTTTCCAAACACTTCCTTAAACACCTTCAAAGTTGGATTCAACCGATTCGCTACAAACATCTTCAAGCTCAATCGAAAAAAATCAGGGGGTCCCCAAGGATTGGGGCGATGTGTGAAAGGTTTCACAACAGTATTGTTGAAGTCTTTTAGCATAAACTCCCCAATCCTTGATTCTTCAACCACCTCCCAAATCTCAGTTCTTATTAACTCCCAAAACTTCTAAAAGAAAATAGCAGAGAACCCATCCAGCCCTGGGGCCTTTTCTCCCCCCAAATAAAAAGGTGCCTTTTTAACGTCTTCCTTAAAAATCGGGCACATAAGACTCATTTTGTGCTTAAGAGACACAGCTAGGTATTACATCCAGGATGTCCCAATCATTGTTAACTGCTGCTGGATCACCTAAAAATATATCCTGAAAATATCTTACAACCTCATTGTTAACTTCCTCTAGAGTTTGTAGCAAGACACCATTCATATCTTTGATGGAATATATTCTGTTACATGACCTTTTCACCTTAACCGAGTTATGAAAAACTTTGTATTTCTGTCCCCTTCTTTGAGCCAAGTCTCATGAGATTTTTGCCTCCAAAAACTCTCCTCCCTAGCCAAAATTTCTGCATATTGTTTATTCAATCCTATCTCCATTTGAAATTCTTCCTCCCTCATCCCAGATTCAACAATTTTTGAGTGCTGATTGACAAGGTCTCTTTCAATTCTATGCTTTTCCATGAAAATATTTTTAAAATGTTCTCTATTCCAAACTTTTAACTGTTCTTGTAAATGCTGAAGCTTTTTAAAAAAGAGGAAAGCCTTGTTACTTGTTCTCTTAGGGGCAGACATCCACCAATCTTTGATTCTGTCCTTAAGACTATCATCTTTTAACCACATTGTTTCAAACTTGAAGGGGGCTCTATCAGGAACTTGATCCTCCTGAATTCACATGTTGATTGGGTAATGATCCGACTTGGCTAATGGAAGAATCTTCGCAACACAAGTCCAGTCAGCTTCAGCCCAATCTCCAGCAAGAAGAAACTTATCTAAAAGAAACCTATCCAACTTTTCAGCTATGTTTAGAAAGCCGCTCCTATTTGTCCAGGTAAAATGTCTATTTCTCAGCTCCACCTCAATCAACCCATTATATGTAATGAATTCAACAAATCCCTTTGACTTGTCCTTCCCATCCCCGACCCCCCATTTTTTCCATTGGGCTAATAATAACATTGAAATCCCCGCCAAGAATTAATAATTCCTCACTGTTATTTTTCAGGTTCCCCGATATTTCCTACCATATCTCTCTTTTAAGGATAGAGCTGTTTGGGCCATAAATGTGTATGTCATTGAACCTTGTGAAAAGTTGCTTGGAATCTATCTCCACCCAAATCCAGTTTCTCCACCCAAGTTCCTTTGACTTTGTCCTGCCCATCCTCGACCCCCCATTTTTTTCATAGGGCTAAGAATAACATTGAAATCCCCGCCAAGAATAAACAATTCCTCACTGTTATTTTTTTAGGATCCCCGATATTTCCTGCCATATCTCTCTTTTAAGGATAGAGCTGTTTGGGCCTTAAATGTTTATGGCATTGAACCTTGTGAAAAGTTGATTGGAATCTATCGCCACCCAAATCTAGTTTCTACAGTTGACTAAGACCACAAAATACTAAGACCACCCGAAGCACCAATAGAAACCGAAAATTCAGCTTTCCATCATGGGAACTATTTCACAAATAGATCTAAATCATCTTCACCTAGCTTAGTTTCTTGCAAGAAAACAATGTCTGGCCTCGCTTGATCAAAACCTCTTTTGATCAGCCGAATCTGGTCAGGGGCACTGCAGCCCCTGACATTCCATGATAGCAACTTCATGGCTCGTAGGAAAGCGCATATCCCTTTCGTGATCTTAAAATTTTACTTTGGTTTGCTGCACTCCCAACCAAAGCAAGTTTCACTCTATTCGACTTTGCACATCTCTTCTTTTTTTCCCCTATATTTGGTTTAGTGATATATGTCGGGGTTTGATCAATTCTTTTGGCTTCAAAAGTTTCAGAGTTGTCTAAAAGGCCTAAATCATCTTCTCCCTTCATCCTGAGAAGCATATTCATATTCTGATTCCCCAACCAATCCACTGCTTCCTTCGCGCCTTCAAAGGAGCTCTCTAAATTATGGATTGGAGAAATTTGAATGTCGTTGAAAACCAATTCAGCTCCAACCCCACGTTCATTTTGTAGGATCCTATTGGGAGATTCTTCAACTTGTTGATTAACCACTAGAGGTTGCCCATCACCTTCCAAGACAAGTTTCTGTAAGGAGTCGAGCTTGTCTCTATCCTTAGAATTTAATTGCAAATTTTGTCTAAATCTGGTAATAAATGTTTTTGATATTTTCTCTAAAATAAATATATAATTTTTTGGTATTTTCAATATTCAAAACGAAATTACACCACACAAGAAACCATTCAATTTTATAATACCATACCCAAAATCATGCCATACATCCATAGTCTGTTGGCATAGACAAAAGTTATACAAAACAAACATCCACCAATAAAAACTATCTCATTACGCACCATGCATTGGCTGCGGCTATCACCATGCTGCTACGGCTGGTGTATAAGAAGGAATTGAAGACTGATCGTGCCCAACAACCACCCTTTCTAACGCCCTCCAATATGCAAATAAGCCATGAACTCTGATTCTCTGTGTAGAATGTCTGAAACAGCCCGCGGAAGGTAGCAAGCAGTCTGCACGGCCACACAATTCACTGGACATTAACGTCCAATTCTAAGTGCAAAAACGCTGTATTGAATTTGCAATTCAATAAGCTACAAACTCGATAAACCCTCTCCTTGTATTCTCGACTCCAAGCAAAACTCATAAAGATGTATAATGATCAATAGGTAATCAATGAAGACTTTCGAAAGCCGTAAGTATCAATTCACAGCTTCTTCAATAAGATTCTAAACTCAACTTCAATAAGAAGTTTTTCATAACTTAAATCATTGACTTTTCCATAAGTTTGGATTAAAGATATAATTCAATAATGTTTCCTTTCCCACCATTTTAATGAACCAAACTTAAGACCTTAATATATCATTAAATAATCAATGATTTAATATATCATAAGCTCAAAAGATAATTAATTAAGATAACTTAATTAATTTATTCAACTCACACCAAGCCCACACTATCAACTGCATGATCATCCCAACTGCCCTGCTCTGATGAGACAACTGCTCGAACACCCTGCCACAAATAGAAACTGACAGAAGAAGACTTACTAAAAATAGTAAGTTCTCACCAAGAGACACTCAAATCCAACCATTAGCCCACGAGGGTTGCAATGATGGGCTAATAAACTTGTCCACGAGGGTTGCAATGATGGGCTAATAAACTTGTCCCCCAGACACCTGCTAAATTGGGGACATCACAGTTCTCCCTCCCCAAGATTGCTTGTCCTCAACCAATCGCAAACCGGTGTGCTGAAGAATATCCTCTGATTCCCAAGTGGCATCCTCAACTGGTAAACCATGCCACTTCACCAAAAACTCCCTAATCACTTGTCGACACAAATGTCTCTCACGAGTCTCCAAAATAATCTCAGGAATCAACTCCAATTTCCCCTCATCAGCTAGGGGTGGTAAAATAGATGACGAAACAGCATGCCTGCCTAACGCTTGCTTGAGGCGCGAAACATGGAAAACATTATGAAACCGACTGTCCTCGTGCAAATCCAGCTCATACGCAACCTCGCCTACTCGTCTAACAATGCGGAAAGGCCCATAATACGGAGGCTTGAGCTTCTCAGCTCCGTTCTTCTGAATAGATGACTGCCTATATGGATGCAACATCAAATAAACCTTATCCCCAACTTGGAAAGAGCGGGCAACCCTCCTCTGATCAACATACTGCTTTTGCTGATTCTGAGCTCTCTGAATATTGTCCCGTAATGTCCCCATGATATCCTGAGTATCCCGCAGCAAAGTGATTTTTGGTCAGCATTTTGATGGGTTCAAAGGAGACTCGATTATAGGTGTGAGCGAGGAGTAGAGGGATTATACCAAAGGGATTTTGATCGAAGAGGCTTTTATCTAGCCATTTTGAATTTACTCCTTCAAATGGGACCTCTCAAGGCTTAAATCAACATATTTTCTTAAAAATGTGCAATTTCAGCAAAAATCAGGATGTTCAAAAAAGTGGAACACACTATTGTGGGACCACACTGGGAACTATGCTATCATTGAAAAGAAAATCCAGGAAACTAGGAGGATCATATCCATACAGAGCTCGAAAAGGAGTCATCTGAATAGACATATGTTGAGTGGAATTATAGCAATATTTACATAAATAAATCCACTTCACCCAAGCTCTCTGCTGAGCAGATAGATAATTCCGAAGATAGCCCTCCACCCATTTATTAACAATCTCAGTCTGACGATCAGTCTGGGGATGGTAACTAGTACTGGGAGTCAACTCTGTCCCACACAACCTAAATAACTCCTACCAGAAGTGACTCATAAATTGGCTATCTCGGTCATTCACTATATTCTGGGGTAAACCATGCAATTTGAACACCTCCCGGAAGAATAAATTTGCAACATGTGTCGCTGAAAAAGTAGTGATCGGAAAGAAGTGAGCATATTTTGTAAGACGATCAACTACCACATAAATGCAATCTCTACCTTGGGCCTTAGGCAAGCCCACAATGAAATCCATAGAAATGCGTTCCCACTTCCTCTCAGGAATGGGTAGTGGCTGCAGTAACCCAGTTGGATATGTGTGCTCCTGTTGTTTTGCTGGCAAACAAAACACTCTCTGACATACTGCTGCACATCATACTTCAGGCCTTTCCAAGTAAATCTCTCCTGCACCTGCCTATAGGTTTTCAAAAACCTGGGATGCCTTGCTAAGGGAGAATCATGGAAAGCTCTCAGCACCACAAATCTGACACTCGATCCTGGAACCAACAATACCCGCTCCTTGTAAACGATCAACTCATTTATAAATGTATACCTGTTGTCCTGTATGGTCCCATCAATAAAACCAGCAGCCCATTGATCCCCAACATACTTTGCAACAATCAAATGCCTCCAATCTTCAGATATCCCTATCATGACACACAAATGAGGCCTCCGGGAGAGAAAATCAACAACCACATTCTGAGTACCCTTGATATAAGAAATATCAAAGTCATATGACTGTAGTTTACTAACCCACTTCTGCTGTCTCTCATTGAGCTCACGCTGCCCAGGAAATACTTCAAGCTGTTATGATCAGTTTTAATGTAGAATTTACTACCAACCAAATACTGCCTGATTTTAGCTAAAGCATGCATAATAGCTAACATTTCCTTGTCATAAACACTAAAGACTCTCTCTTCCTGCTCTGAAAAACAATGGGATGATGATCCTAGGAAAGTACCGCACCAATGCCCTCACCAGAAGCATCACAGTGCAAATCAAATGGTCTAGAGAAATCTAGCAACGCTAGAACCAGGCATGATATCATAATCAATTTGAACTTCTCAAAACACTCTCGTGCCTAAGATGTCCACTCAAATGCACCCTTACGGGTCAAATCAGTCAACGGGGCTGCATGTCGTGAGAAACCCACAACAAACCTACGATAGAAGGCACACAAGCCGATGAACCATCTGAGCTGTGTCAAACTCTCTGGAGTAAGCCAATCCAAAATAACATGGACCTTATTAGGATCCATACGCACTCCCTCCGAACTGATAATGTGACCTAGGTACAACAACTCGGTCATACCCAAAGCACACTTGGACTCCTTTGCATACAAGGAAACCCTATCAAGAATATCCAACACAGTATCCAAATGAGCAAGATGGTCATCCCAAGTCTTGTTATAAACCAATATATCATCAAAGAAAACCACAGCAAATCTCCTCAACTGACCGTGGAAGACCCTGTTCATGGTAGACTGGAAAGTGGCTGGAGCATTAGTCAACCTGAAAGGCTTGACTAAGAACTCAAAATGTCCACAGTGACATCTAAAAGTTCTTTTCTCTATGTCCTTCCGCATCCGGATCTGATGGTAACCTGATCTCAAATCAATCTTAGAAAAGAAGCATGCACCATGCAACTCATCTATCAGCTCATCAATACGCGGAATAGGATACTTGTTCTTAATGGTCCTTCGATTCAGAATTGTGTAGTCAATGCACATCCTGAGGGTACCATCCTTCTTCACCAGAACAACTGAAGAAGCAAAGGGAGACTTACTTGGCCTAATATGCCCCATAGAAATCAGCTCCTGAATTGTTTTCTCTATCTCATCTTTCAGGCGCTTGGGGTGCCGGTAAGGAGTAATCATAATGGGCTTAGTGCCCTCCTCAAGCTCAATAATGTGCTCAATACCTCTTTCAGATGGCCTGCCACGTGGTAAATCACTAAACACTTTAGAGTGTCTAGTCCTAAGCTCCTGTATGTCAGGGTGATAAGCTGACTTCCCTGACTCATCAAGCGTGGGTAATATCCTGCACTCTGCTGCCCACTCAACTGCATTATGGCGCATGAGACGCTGTATACGTCTAAGTGACATAGTCTTCAAATTCCTTTCCCCGATTGCCTTGAGTTTGTGTTTCTTACCACCCACTTCAAACTTCATGTCCATATCCTTAAGGCTGAGATAAAAACCTCAATAGAATGCAACCAACTCATACCCAAAACTAAATCAGTACCTCCCATGTCAACCACATAGAAATCAGCCTTGAACTCATAATTGTTTAATTTCATTGGGAGATCCGAAATCATTCTGTCACACTTCAAAGTGTAACCATCAACCACCTTAACTCTAATGCCCTCAAACTCCTCTGTCTGTCCAAACGTGACTCCTAGAGACCAAACGTGAATCTATGAAATTATGTGTGGCTCCTGTATCCAACAAGGCAATGACACGCTACCCTGCTAAGAGGCCCCTCATCTTGAAAGATCCCTCTTTCTGCATACTAGAGAGGTATACAACCTTGAGGTGGGAATCCTCATCCACCTTGTCGCTGTTAACTCTCTTCCAAGCCATCTTCTTCAGGATCAACTTGTTGCCCTTCAAAGTCAGAATTACGTTCATCCTCATAATAACACTCCATAAGCCTATTCCTGCCTTTAGGCTTCAATGGACATTCATGTTTTTCATCATAAGGACCCCTGCAATAAAAACATAGTTTCTTTCTCCTTAAATCGCTAAGTATTTTAGGATCTAAGGGCCCTGTCACCGGTTTCTTGAAATCAAGTCCTTCATTTCTTTTTGGAGCAGCCTTGTTATCATAAGAAGGATTAAGTGGCCTTGGAGGAAATTTGTTGCGTGAAGCTGAAAACTCCAAGTCTTTTGCTTTTTTCGTCGCCAACTGTAAAGATGTAGGGTCAAATGACTTAACCCAACCCCTAAGAGGTTCCACTAACCCCTCAATGAACAACATAACATGCCTCCTCTCTGAAATATCATATACCATAACTGAGACTCTCTGAAACTCACCAATAAAAGCCTCCAAGCTGAAGGCAATCAAGAAGGCTTGTGACATGTCTACATCAACCTCCAGGAATCAAACTTACTCTGAGGCACCCATCACACATACGGAGAAAGGCAAGAAGCCATTTTAGGAGGATTGGCCCAAGAAGACACTAGTGGATGATGCGACTCGACAAGATCTAAGGAGAAGGAAACTTTGTTTTAGTTGCAAGGAGCCATGGGAGATGGGTCATGATGCCTTGGCAAGGGGAAGATCCATTATATCGTAGTTGTATCTATCTGATAGTGAGGAAGTTGAGGAAGTTGAGGAACGTGATGAGTTGTCACCACATGCAGAGAAGATAGCTACACTGTAATGTCCCCTTTTCTCAAACAAGATTTAATAATAAATAATAAAAATTAAACTAATAAAAGAATAAATAATAATAAATTATAAAATTAACTATATTTTAATATAAAGATAAAAGGATATAATGTATATAATATGATATAATATTATATACATTGTGTAATTTCCCCACTTGACATAAGAATTAAATAGTAGAAATTTTAATAATATAAAAAATAAATTAAATAAATAAAGAATAGTATAAATGAATAATACCATATAATATATTTAATAGATTATATAATATCATATAATAAATAATATTAACATTAGTTTATTTTAATATCTAAATATTAATATGATACCATATCATGTGCATCGATTAATGCATCGACTATATAGTCGAGAGCCAATAAATTTATGAGGTCCGTGCCTTTATTTTGGACGAAAACTTAAGGGAATGATATGTCTGCTTGCTTGTTGGTGGAGGGAAGCATTTATGGAAGATTACAGTTTATTAGCGGCAACAACGTGAAGTACTGATAGGTGAAGATAGAGGATATGCCCTCTTACATATTTCCTTAGTATATCTCTAAACAAATTAATCAAATCGTAATAGGAGATTGTTGAATGATTGGTAAAGAAAGGATTGTGATGAGTGAGGAATGGACTACACCGCATACAGATCATAGATTGCTCAGCAAACATTAGTTAACAAGAGCTACATGCAGCTGGAGTCCTTGCCATTTGTGGTTCTAGTTCGATGTGGCAAAGGTCAAGGGATGTTATAACTAGAATTAGTTCAGCAAGGACCAAAATTGTTTGGATATGCGCATATTAACTAAAAGAGATGAGAATTAATTTTCTATGGATTAATCTTTGAATACTGTGGACAGTATTGTTGATGTGCTTTTTATGACTCACCAACAATAGAACAAAATACCAAGTATCTTATCCTCCCTTGATCAAAATCGTTAGTGTGCTAAGATTGCAAAAGATCACACAATGGATTCCAAGGTTCCTTCTATGTTAGTTCTTGACCGTGGATAAGCTCAATCAATGGTTGATGTGATTTGCTATTAATCACGAGGGCCCTTACGTTTGCAAACTTGAAATTGATTTAAGATCATACCAGATGGGGAGTAATTGATAGATTTTGCAATGAAACACTTTTTTGGTTTTTTACGGAATATGCGGTAAACAAAGGAGAATAGGGTTCAAAAATTCTATTCTAATCCTAAGGGTAATGACAACAACAAAGAGTACTTCGATGGACAAATTCCTTGATAATCGAGCTCCGCTTCGCCAAGTTAAACTACAACTACGTGTGAACTAATGCAATTTTCAAGGGTTACTGCAATTGATTTTCATACCACCACAAACACCATCAGAAAGAACATTGTGTGTGAATGATAGAAGTTAAGCATAGGTAGGAATGGGGCTCAGACTAACTTTGCACAACGATTTACAATCAGTAAAACGTCACAAGTATGAACCAAAAGGAATTCAACCATCATATTTTCCATTGCAATCACAACACTTTATCTAATAACTCAATCTATATGAGGGAATTATGAAACCAAGCAAGCACCAAGACACATCAAATAATCACCTAACTTCAATGAAAATTCTATTGTCTCAATAGCTCATAGCAACAATCTGAAAGTTCCACTCGTTACAAATGAGAAATGAGACCTTTATATAGGTCCTCAAATACAACGGGTGGCCCGGATCAAAACAATAACCAATGGCCCAAATCGTGCCACCTCAACCCTAATTAGGGTTGGGGCAAAGAAAAGAGAATCTTCATTAATGAGCACAACTACAAGGACCAATCAGAAAGAATCCACCACCTTAGTGGGTAATAAATGCTCCTACGTAGGAAGAGAGTGGGGTGAAATGAATGAATGGCCACTAAGGATGGCCATTATGCATTAAATGCATCTCTACCAAGAAGTCTACTTTTGACCTTGCCGCTTGAATGCCTGGAATCTTTCCAACACTGTCTCCAGCTCATCTACACTAATACTCGGTGTCGACTCCTATTTGTATTCCAAGACCGCCATTGCTCGTTCAGACTTGCCCAAGCTATCCTCCCAATCTGGTAACAATTCTCGAGTTGTATGCAAGGTATTCGAAAAAATGGAGAAATTTTCAAAGTTATCCCTTACGAAGGAATTCAGCTGAAAAAATTCCTCCAGTTTCCTCTTTAGGCTATCTATTATTATTTCACTTTCCGTCAATCTCTGTGATAGCAAGGATGCAATTGCATTGGAAATCCCTTGCTTGATATTCTCTGCTATCCTCCTCAACCGAGCAGACTCATTTGTGAAATGTTCAAACATTTCCTTGGCTACGATCACTGCAGTGTACATCGAAGGAAGTCATAAACATCTCTTTCTCCAATAATCCCTCCATCAATCAATAACTGTCTAGGAGTCTCCCTTAAGTCTTGCAAGCCTCTGATCACCTTGTCTTGATAAATGCACTCATCTTCCCATGAATCGTCCGTGCATTGTATTCTGGAGAGGACGGCTAGTGCCCTGTCATGAATTTGAACTAAGCCCTCAACATGCTTATATGCTTCATTTTGAATGCCTTCCATCCAAACTTCTGCACCTTGAGCAATCCGCCTGATCCTGTCAATTCCCTCTACTGATTCAACCGGAACAACTGGAGGAAGAACAAAGGTTGGACCTTCTTCCCTCACTGAATGAGGTAGGCTATTGATGTAGTCACACAGTGCTTTGATCTCTCCCTTCTGCCTCTGGTATTTTTCTTCTAGCTTCCTCATCTTGTCTTTTACTGCTTGCGCAGTATCATCAAATTCTTCCAATATCCGCTCTCAGGAGGCATGGCCTAAATCAATCTCCTATGGTTACCTTTGCAAATTTCCTAGCTTTTCCTTTTCCCTGTGATTGACTCGATTCAATATTTCTTGCAATTAGACTGTCGGGTCAACCTCCTTCTCTTGGCTTCTCTGTATTCTTTGCCTTAGCCATTCTGGAATAGCAACACCGCTGTCAACTGCTCTTGCCTTTGCACTGCCCTTACATAAACTTCCTCCTCGGCCATAGGACTTTCTGTTGTTGTTTCTGGGGCTACTGCTTCTGCCTCTGTTACAGGAACTTCTTCCTTTGTTTCCATCATTTCTCGTTCCAAAATGGCACCAAGACTCTCCTCAGTGGCAACGTCCTGTTCCTTGTTTCTTCCTTGGGTCAGCACATATGCATTGATACTTTCTCTATCTTGCACCGACCTAGTCGTATGTTCCTGCTCTAACCTTCTTCCGCTGGTGTCTACTTCTCCTCTAGGAAAAGGGTCTATCTCCTACAAACTCGGAGTCCGACTAGGCGAGGATAGTGCATTTCTTGATCTTTGCCTCTTTTGTTGGGGTTCTTCAATACCTCTATTTTGCACTTCCTGAGAAACACCTTTTCTTTTCCTTCGCTTAGCACTACCCGACGAGATTTCTCCTTCTTCAGCTCTATCTCCGAATGACTGCTGTGGTCTTTCATCTGTCAATGGCAAGTGACCCATCAACTTTTATGTCCAACCATCCTTTGGCATGGCGAGCTTGGCCAATTATTGTTCAATCCATCACTTTGTGAAATCCAAGACTGGTGCAGATGATATGTCAACGTCCGTAATCTCGTTTCTTGACCAGTCATAGGGATGGATGACCCTTTCCTTCTCTAGGTTGTATCCTTTCTGGATCACGTTCCAATCTTCTCCTGTTTGATCAGGTACTCGGAAGATCCTGCATGCTCTGATCAAATTGAGGGGTAGTCTGGAATGTATCCGTATACTGATCTCATTCTCATCCGTAGCATTGGCCCAAAAATCCTCAAGATTCATCTTGTACTTGTCATCAATTTGATTTTGTTATATGGGTCATAGTCTGTTCTCCCTGGAAGAAGTGGAAGACGGAAGAAATGCAATTCGTTAGATGACCTTTCAGCTGCCTTCAAGCATGGACACATTTCAGCCTTTATCTTCACCTATGGAGATTGTGAATTCCAATCCCAACTTCTTCCCCTTCTGGATTTTGTCATACACCGTCTGCTACCGAGTGATCTCCAAGAGGACCATCTTATCAGTAGGGTATCTTAGGAGTTTTTATGGCTACGCTGAAAATCCCTGAACTCTGATATAGGAGAAAGTAGGAAACTGAATGAACCAAGCTCCGTATTTCTCCACCAACTTCATTTCCCCAACTGACAGCCTCACATGCAACCTTTTTTGCAAAGTCCTCACAATGCGCATTGCAAAGGCATCGTTGACTTGGACATAATCATCTATGGATTGAAAACGCAATTGAGGGTAACACTTGTGTACTTTCAGACGTGGAGTGCCACTTCCGATTGCCCCTTTGCCTCTCAACCCCTCATACCTCGTACTTCGTGCTAGCATGCATACGACATAAGAGCTCATATAAAATTTCCGTGATTGCTCCAGATTCACCAACTGTTCGCTCAGGTTGTCACTGATCAATCCAGCCCAATCCATATGATTATGTTCTTCAACTACCTGCTCAACAAAGTACCACATCCAAGATTTGAAGAAATAGGACTGTGGCATGCCAAAAACCCTGCTCAACATCATGACTAAGTCGCTATATTCTCTGTGAAAATCAATCCATACCAACTCATTCGGCAATTTGGAGTGGTGGGATCTATTCTTTTTCAACCATTTGTCATTTATGATGTTTTCACAATACTAAATTCCGGTGGTGAAAACTTTGTCTGCTTGTTCCTTTGTCTTCAACACCAACCTCCTAGAGCAAGGGATTCCAAATGCTTCAACAATAGCTGGTGGAGAAAGGTCCGCAATGATGTTTCCATCTTCCATCTGAATCTTTAATTGTCCTATCTCCTGAATTGAAGTGCTTGGTGCATTCCATGGTCAACTCAGAATGTCGAAAATCTGGAAGAAAGCTAGCTGCAGCTACGATCCCACTATTCACAATTCGGGTGGCCAAGTGTGTCGGCTGGTGATCTTGGTATCCAAACATTCTTCGGTGAAATTCATTCATGTCCAGGCATCCGAGGTTGGTATCTCCAATTTTCGCCCACTTCGAAACAATCTTGGACTCTGGATAAAATCCTCTATGCTCATTCTTTATCAGCTGCTTCCTCGACATGCTCGTTCCTCTGGGCTCTACCATTGCTGCAAAACATAAATCAAAACAAACATAAGAACGTGCAAGAAAACAAAAAAGCAAACCAATTTCTCAAGAAGGAGAAAATTCTGAAAATCCATCAAAATTGTCCATCTTTTCTTTCAGAATTGGATTTTCTCTCTCCTTCAAGAAGTTATGCTTTTTTTACAAACTTTTAAACTTACTGCAAAAAAATTCCTTCTCGGGATTTTACGACGTCTTGGATCTTTTCACGCTTCTCAAAAACAAATTTATCTCCACTTGGAAATTTTCTCTCCTCAAGAATTCTCTCCTTCCGAAAAAAATCTGTGAAAAACTTCTCACAAGTTTTCTTGAATCTTAAATTTTTTTCCTCAACTCGTTCTTGTCGAATTGTGTGTGATAATGAAATGAGAGAGGTTTCTCTTATATAGACTCCAATTTCGAAAAACTGCTTCAAAAGTTGTCGGCTAAAATTAGGAAGTTGCTTTGCTTCTCTTCAAGATTCCTTGAAAAACGCCACTTGTCTCTATTTTCCTCAGTTTTTAAAAAATGTGCTAATTTAATTGCTTTGCCTTTATGAGGAAGTTTCATGATTTTATCCATTTTTCAATTTTTCAATTTTAAATATTGAAAAATAAATCTTGATATTTAATTTTCCACCAATATAAAAAAAAGCGATTTAATTCCATTTTTTCCATCTTCCAAATTTCTTTGTTTAAACTTATCGCTTTTCTCTTTTATTAGTGAAATATTAAAATAAATTTAATATTTAATTAATATCGCTTTATTTCCAGAAAAAATCGCTTGTCCTTCACCTTGTCGCTTTTTGATCTATTCATTAAATATTAATTATGAAATCTAATATTTAATCCATTTTTTACTTTAAATCCAAAATTCCGACTATTTTCCAATTCCAAGATTTTCCATTTTTCCGAAATTTTCCCGGATTTTCATTTTTTTCGAGATTTCCAAGATTTCAGATTTTTTTGCATTTTTCTGAAATTTTCCATTTTTTCAAGTTTTGGAATTTTCCAAGATTTCGAGAATTTTATATTTCCCAAGGTTTTCAATTTCTCTAGGATTTTGAAATTTATCATTATTTTAGACATCCCATCGTTTTAGAAATTTCTTCGGTTTTCCAACTATGAGGATTTGTTAAATCTTCGCTCTTTCCTTCATTGTGATTGTAGGCGCACATATGTTGTAAAATAAATGGAAGACCTTGGCATTTTCAATATTTTCTTCCTTGACCTTGGTTTTACGCTCAAGCGCATTTTTCCATAGTTGAAGGATTAATTTTAGTCTTTGAAACTCCATGACAAGGGAGAAATTGTGCTCGGGCGTTTTCTAGGTGAAGTCATGGAATTTTCTTTGTTTTGACCTTCCCGGAATGCGTTGAATTACGCTCGAGTGCCATATGGGGCTAGTGGTGAACTTTCTCTTTTCTTGCAATATTATACGACTATGTGGTATTCGCGCTTGAGTGCGATTTGGGGGTCTGCATGGAATTTTTTTGTTTTGGAAAAACTTCGTTGACTAGGTGGACTTGCGCTAGAGCGCGTTTCCACAGTGGTTGCGGATTTTCTTCTTTTCAATTCATTCCATGACTTCCGTGAAAACTCGCTGGAGTGCAAACTTGGCAATGTTGAGGATTTTCTTCTGTTTTAGAAAGTTTGCTGGGCGTGCTCTGTCTTCCATGGTGTACCATTTACTTTGAGTCGTGCCTTCTCTGGGTGCACTTGGAGGTTTATGAACGTGGATTAGAAATGACTCCCGGATTATTGATGTTTGGACAGGACTCCATTAGTGACGCGACTTTGGAACATTTCCCCATTTCATAGCATTCGTGCCCAAGGGCTTATGTTTTCACCATTATATCTCCTGTTTGCGAGCATCATTTTGTAGGTTGTTACATTGAACGAGCTTTTCATTGCATGAAAAATTGGGACTGTTCTCCTTATTTCCCCATTCTTTGAGTTTTGCGAATAGATGGTCATTCCTTTGTTCACCATTTTGTGTTTCCGGCGTGAATGTGGACACAGGCACTTCTCTTTTTGTGTATTCTTTGTCTATTTTGAGATTGCATCTCGGGCACGTTTTAAGCTTGAAGATGAGCCTCCTCGCTCGGATGAAATAGCACTTAGATTTATGGCACCCGATGAAGCTCTTTGTTTTTGATAATTCATAGGTTCCATAGAGAGCGCTAAGTGATGGAACTTTTTCAAACTTTGAAACAGACACCTCTATCACAACCAGTGATTCCATGTGCAATCTATGCTTTGTGGCATCTGAATCGGATTCTTTTCCCCTTTTGTGACAAACACCGTGTATAAATTTTGTGTTCAAAGTCCCATTCTTGACCTTGCGTTTCGGTTGAATCTCCTTCAAAATTTATCTGATGCCTTATTGGGTTCAATGCTCATGCTCTGTCTCATCTCATATTCCCAGCATGGCATAGACTTATCAGTGTTGTTGCCGTGGACAAAGGACCGGGGTGAAATCAACATGGTTTGGACGAACTTCCCCTCTCATTCCTTGATTCACTTTGTTTTGGTGTTTGTGCTTAAGCCTATGGAAAATGTTTGCACGATGATGGGAAGTGGGTCTCTGTGCTCAAAGCACATTGTGGTGTTTGCAGAGAACTTCAATGAGTGATGAGGAATCACGCTGAGTGTGTTTGGAGAGTCCTTCTAGATTCTTCTTTCTGCATCGCTCCTTTACCGTGTTCTGTTCATGCCTTTGTCTTCACAGGAAGCACCCGTATATTGCTTGTGCTTAAAGCACAATTGAATCAAGAGTTTAGTGCTCAGACTACTATTTCGAGCCTATGCTAGATCTTGGTATTCCGGTTCTATATTTTGGGGGATTCTGCATTTTGTGCTCAGGCATGGATAGTGCTTACTCTCAAAATTGTTTCCCTCTTTAAAAGGTTCCTTGACTAAGCTTATTTTGCGCCGGAGCGCTGTTGGCTAAATATTTTGTAAGTAGTCGTAAGCACACTACTTCCAAAATGAACTATTTAGGCACAGTACGTGAGAATTAATCTCTCCTCTCAACTTAGGGGAGGCACCCTTCTTATTGCTAATAACTCAACTAGAGTCTAACCTGAAACTCAGATACTAGTTGAAACAATAATATCAATAAACTTAGAATTAACCGAAAGATTAATTGCTAAGCATACTAGTTGATAGTAGATTACGATATATATATATATATATATATATATATATATATATAAGCACACAGAATTATATACTATCTCATGATAATTTCAAACTATAAGATTTCAATAGAATAAGCACAAAGACTTAAAGCATATGAACCTTCTACTCTATCTCTAATAAAATTATGAATCACAGCTCAAAGACTATGTATTCATTGTAACTAGCTCGAATTGACAATTATAGCACAAAGTCTACAAAATCAAGTTCAAGATCCTCCTTATAGCAACACAAATAATAAATCCACAAGCTTCCTCAACTCAAAGATTGAAAAACACCTGCTTTTTATTCACTCAAAGTTAGCTTGCACAAATGAAAGCAAAGTTTGTACTTGCACAATATCGCCAGAGTTTTCTTGCTATGCATAAAGATTCCAAATTACAATGAGCACCCTCCTTTATTTATAGGTGAGGGGCTGAGAGCGAAAAATGGGAGAAACCCAACGAATCAAGACTTATTCAACAACTAACTACCTACAATTGACTTATTCAACATTACAGTCCTATGTAATGTGATTACATGCAATGAAATTTGTAATTGCAAATTTTTGCTTTACATGCAACTTGTCAAAACTATATTATAGAATACATGATGAAAAATAAACTAAGTGTCTGACAAGACACGAGCCCTATTACATCAATCTCTTATCAAAGAGATTTTTCTATCACCAGATTGCCAAATGCCGGAAATCTTCAAATCTATACATGGAAAGAAACATCTGCAGAAAATAACACTTTGACCTCTGCATTTGGTGGCATCAATGATCTTGATTTTCACCCATGACTGGAAAGAAGTTCATGATCCCTCTTATTGATCCGCTGTCCCTGCTTGGAAACATTCTTGAAAACATTCTAAAATTGATGAAACTTGAATTTCATCTTTCCTTCGTGCCCGATGATTGCTTCTTCCGACTTTGGATAAACACTTGCAACATTTAAATTTGAAACTTGGTAGACCACTATGCAAACTGGGCTTCAAGCAAAGCTAAAGTGAAAAAGTTGCTTTTTGTGGGCCATGGATGCAATTTGGAGGTTTTAGAGTGCACTGCAAATGAAGGTGCAAGTGTGGTTCAAACATGCAACAACTTATGCAGTTGAGGAAAAAAGTTCCCCTTTTGGAAAAGACAGTAGTGGAAGTTTTGGGTGCAACTGCATGTAACTGAATATGCAGTTGGTATGAAAAGTTCCCCTTTTGGAAAGGACAATAGTGGAAGTTTTGGGTGCGACTGCATGTTTCATTGCATGTAACTGAATATGCAATTGGTATGAAAACCTCCACTTGGGATATGGAAAGGTATGAAATTTTTTGGGATGATGACATTTTTGATTACATGCAGTAGTACATGTAATGGGTATGAAAACTTCCGAATTTGGAAAAGCAAGGAAGGAATGGCATTGGAAGTTTTGGGTAGGATTGCATTTTCCATCGCACGCTAAGTAACATGTAGTTACATATGCACGGGACCTAAAAACTTCCGAATTTGGGAAAGTGAAGACTTGTAAATGGAACTTTTTGTGGGTGTTGCGTATGGACTTTCATGAAAGCCTACATGTAGAGAATTTCGCAATCGTGATTTTGAAAACCACTATGCATGAAACCACATCTTTTAACCATGTTACAACTTCATCCTCATAATTTTGCAAATGACATGAGCAGAAAATGTTGATCGGCACAAGGTATAACAGCTGCTGCTACAAGGTATATATCTGCAAGTCTTCCTACTTATTCTTTTCTCATCTTTTGGAAGTGAAGGGATTTTTAGATTGTTGAAAGTATGAATATGCCTATAACCAAAAATGCTTATGATCTGTGATGTCCCCTTCTAGCTGACATCAAACTGTAGCATGTAGATTAGCCTATCACTGACCCTCGTAGGCTGATGAGGATGGTTAGGGGGTCTGTTGAGGATGATTTCTTCATCTTCCTGCTTTGATTTGCAGTTTGGCCTTTTGTGGAAGTCTTTCGGACTCCGTTCTGACTACTTCCTATTTTTTAGGGGAACTGCTATTTTTAGCCAGGGGTATGCAGATAATATTTTGGCAGTCACCAGTTCAGACGGCAGTTGTTTCTGACTTACGGTGTGAGAGATA
>MU224983.1:3209728-3223524 GCA_018584345.1 Thuja plicata | reverse complement strand
ACATTCAAAATCTATCAACAAGGTGTATAACTCACAACCTATGAATAACATAACTATTGCTTAGAAATGCAGAAAATGAGACAGAACTTGAGGTCAGAAAACAACACATCAAATAACATCAATCACTGAATCTGCAAATGGATAGCTCTCAAAACAGGTCCTCTTTATATGTATTATGCTCAAAGGCAATAGAACAATGCTCAACACATGAATAGATCAGAAAATAAAGAAAATAATGCCAAGGACAGAAAGTCACAAGTGTATATGTATCTCCTCCCAAAAATCCACCCCCTGGCAATGAACAAGGAGTAAGGATATAAAGGAAAACTCCCATCTTCCACACCCCAAAAGTGGAAACTGCATTTCAAAATGCAGGGGTCGGATGTGAGAGAAATCCCTAAAAAAGTGGCCTCTAAACCTCCACCTAGGAAGTCCAATGGTCTAAAAGACCTATCTGTCCGTACACTATGGGTGGCCACTTCAGTTTGGCCATAACAGTCCCTAAAAAGACTCAAATGACTCATAAAAGAGTCAAGATCCATAACAAGCACTAACATCAAGTTAACATGACACCTCTCCCTCCTTCCATGCATCACCACTTGACTTTTAAACTACTTATATCCCCAAATCCGAAAATGGACTTTATAGATTTACTGTGACTTAGCTTCTTTTAAGTAATAATTAATTGATTTATAAAACATCAATTAATTATTATTTAATTACAATATTTGCAAAATTTATATCAAATAAAATAAAAATAGCTCCTTTAGTAAATATTCTAAGCAATATAATAATATATTACTTATGTAAGTAATATATTACTATATTACTTAGAATATTTACTAAACATAATGAATGAGTTATTTTATTTTATAAGTTTCTACAATACCAAAATCGGATGCAAAAAAAGGCCCAAAGCCACGGATTTCAAAATGCAATATAAAATATTGAAGTTTCGAAGCCCTAAAAGAAAGAGAAAACATCCTTTTCTTTTGTCATTTGCAATTTGGGGTTTTGGAGAAAAATGTGACAGTTGCTTGTGAATAAGGTTTCAAAACCCTATCTTTCTGTAATGAATCTTGGAGGAGAAATGCCGCCATGGAAGAGGAACTGCTGTTTGCTGTCGCCATTGGAGTGTTGTAACAGATTTGTTTGAAGAACTCCACTTCAAGCGACAACTCTTGTCTACTCGTGGCTGTCATGGAGAAATTTCTGGACCTTGACTACAAGTAAACCACTTGGAAAACGCGGGTATGAACTGCTCCATTCTTCTGATATGATGCCTTCTTGGCTTGGAGGAAAAATATGACCCATGCTGTGCTGTTATGTTAAATCCGCCATTTTGTATACTTAGCTTTGGATATCTTTGTTCTTCTCTCTAAAAATCTTTCTTTGTCGCTTCTGCTGTAGAAAAAACGTTATTGTATATTCTTGTATTATATGCTGGCTCTTTGAAGAAAAGTTTTCTTCTTTCTCAATTAACGGAAGTCTGAATCTGCCTTTGAAAGAAATCATGGCTCCACTATTGAAACCCCCTTTAATTCTTTGATAAAATTTTGAAGTCTACTCTGCACACATATGATAATATAACTGCCAGTGCTTTAAAAGAAATACCCGCTCTCTTTGAAAAGTGTACATTTTTGGACACAACCATATTTACCATGCAATTATGATTCTGGAAAAATCTACAATGGCTGATTCCTTGACCTTTAACTACGTTTTCATGGCTCTTTGAAAGAATAAATGCTACTAAAATTCTGAAACTTTTACAAGGAAAAATCTGCAGTTTGAAAATGTTTATCTCGTATGACAATTGCTCCATTTTGTTTTTCCTGAGTCTAGCTCTTTGACAAAGCACATACAATGACTATTGTTGTTATGTACCCAACATTCTGGAAATTTTTTTGCTTTCGTGACTGCATCTTATCTTGGAGAAAAACAAAGATTTCCTTACCTGAACTTGAAATTCTGAAACTAAAAAGAAACCCCCAGCCATGGCTTTTCCCTAAAATCTGACTTCTTCGATGAGCATTTATGGAAATTTTTTGTATTTATGACAACATTTCTTTGCTTTTTACTTCGTTTTTGAAAACCACCATAATTACTATG
Source organism: Thuja plicata (assembly GCA_018584345.1). Classification (NCBI taxonomy): domain Eukaryota; kingdom Viridiplantae; phylum Streptophyta; class Pinopsida; order Cupressales; family Cupressaceae; genus Thuja; species Thuja plicata. Next base: position 3,221,415 of record MU224983.1, on the reverse strand, counting down.
CTATAATGGTTCTTGAAAAATTTGCAGTGGCTACTTCCTTGTCTCAAAATTGCAGTCCTCTTTCTGTCTTGTAAAAGATATCCATGGTTGCTGCTGCTCTATTTGACTTCTATTTTCTTTTTATTTTGTCTTGAAATGTCATGAGATTTCTGAAACTTCACAAAAATCTCCTTTGGTCTAGCTCTGGTTTATTCTGAAAATAGAACAACTTCCTCCTACTGTGATTTTAATGCTGTGTTATGTTGAATTGATAAAAATGCCATTCTGTTGATGCTCAACAATCAGGGATTTGCTCTTAAAACTACCCTGGAAGTTGTCTCCACTGCTTTTGACAATTCAACCACTGTTCCCTCTGTTTTAAATGTTGTTGTCTGTCTCTTTGCTGCTACTATATTTGATCTATGCTATTACCAGTTCTTGAAAAACAACATTCTGCTCCATAGCTCTGTAACTTTTCCTTCCAATAACTCTTTGTACCAGAAACTACGTAACTTAGTATGTTGAGCTCAAACCCTTGAGGGAGCCCATTTCCATCCACATACTAATGACAGATGAATTCAGACCTGCACATGAAACAAACACATTAGTGATAAAATTTCTTTTGCTTTGATGATGATTCTGATTGTTCCTATCCGGGTAGAGGTATAACAGATAGTATTAGTGCATTGCAAGTAGCAACAGGAACTAGACATTGCTTAGATCTTTGAAGATCTAACCCATTTCTTTTATTTTTTTTAGGGCTTGGAGTCTACAGAGACACCGGGACAATAACCAGACACGCAGCAAGATAGACAAAGCAGACCTACACCAGCCATACCCCCAGGCAATGGCTGGTCCCTTTATTATTCGTTATGCATTTCTATTACCTTTCATATTTTTATCTAGATAGGAATAGGCAAAATCACTCTCACGGTCTTTGTGTGAGAAGTTTACATTCAGATTACATATTATTTCAATTGCATAAGAAGATGAAATCTTTTATATTTGAATACAACTGAAAAACCTGAATTGAACATTTGCACTTGTATCTTTCAATGCACTGCATATGATAAAGGTGTACCTCTTTCACTTGATATACTTAATTTTCACTATGATTGCAATCAGTAGTAAAAATTAGTAACAATACTCATCCCAACTATGTCCTCAACACCAAAATACGTGATGGATGTAGCCACATCCTCACTACAACCTGTGGGTGTCAACTCATCACCAACCACTGTAGAAAACTGCATTGAATCTGTAGCTGGTGAAGACTGCACTCGACTCAACTCCATGGTAACCTCATCCAACTGTGATTGCGACTCCTGAAGAGCCAGCTGGGTGCTCTCCCATACCTCTGTAGTGGCCTCAAGCTCATGAGTGAGATCAACTACCTCCTCTTCCTTCCCCATCAATGCATCATAACAAGTGCAACCCCACTCGAGAAGGTAGTCTCTGTCAACTAATAACTGCAAGTAATTATGTTTCATTATTCTGACAGCCTCTCGTAATGAATGGATCTCTATTAGGGAAAGACCACTATCACTGTGCTCATCTGACATAGGAGCACCCCAACCAAATACAACTAACATCTGACGGGCAACATCATAATGCTCTAAGGTTGTAGAAATTTGACTATCACTCACCTTCAACTGCCCGGTCACATGATGTCTCTAAATACGTTGGCCCCCATGTAAGCTCTCTGACCCATAATTCGCCCTGTGATAGGAAGTTGTATCCACAATGCTCACCTCATGATCAAAATCATCATGTGTGCTATCATCAACGCACACATCAACAATCGAGGTACTGTTACTAATTTTTACTACCGATTGCATCATAGTGAAAATTAAACATATCAAGTGAAAGCGGTACATATTTTATCAGATTCAGTACATCAAAAGATTACAAGTACAGGTATTCAATTCAAATGTTTCAGTTGTATTCAGTACATAAAAGATTACATCTTTTTATGCAATTGAAATAAATGTAATATACTAAAATCAACTCATCACCAACAACCACTGTAGAAAACTGCACTGAATCTGTAGCTGGTGAAGACTGCACTCGACTCAACTCCACGGTAACCTCATCCAACCGTGATTGCGACTCCTGAAGAGCCAGCTGGGTGCTCTCCCATACCTCTGTAGTGGCCTCAAGCTCATGAGTGAGCTCAACTACCTCCTCTTCCTTCCCCATCAATGCATCATAACAAGTGCAACCCCACTCGAGAAGGTAGTCTCTGTCAGCTAATAACTGCAAGTAATTATGTTTCATTATTCTGACAGCCTCTCGTAATGAATGAATCTCTATCAGGGAAAGACCACTATCACTGTGCTCATCTGACATAGGAGCACCCCAACCAAATACAGCTAACATCTGACGGGCAACATCATAATGCTCTAAGGTTGTAGAAATCTGACTATCACTCACCTTCAACTGCCCGGTCACATGATGTCTCTGAATACGCTGGCCCCCATGTAAGCTCTCTGACCCATAATTCACCCTGTGATAGGAAGTTGTATCCACAATGCTCACCTCATGATCAAAATCATCATGTGTGCTCTCATCAACACACACGTCAACAATTGAGGTACTGTTACTAATTTTTACTACTGATTGCGTCAGTGAAAATTAAACATATCAAGTGAAAGAGGTACATATTTTATCAGATTCAGTACATCAAAAGATTACAAGTATATGTATTCAATTCAAATGTTTCAGTTGTATTCAGTATATAAAAGATTACATCTTTTTATGCAATTGAAATAAACGTAATATACTAAATATAAACCTCTCACACAGACTGTGAGAGTAATCTCAACTATCCCTATGTAAATGGAAATGTGAAAGGTAATATAAATGCATAGGGAATAGTAAAGGGACCAGCCATTGCCTGGGGGTATATGACTGGTGTGGATCTTCTCGAGCCATCTTGCCATGCGTCTGGTTGCTGTCTTATTATCTCCATAGACTCCAAGACCTGAAATGTTGAAAAGAAGTGGGTTAGATCTTTAAAGATCTAAGCAATGTCGGATTCCTAATACTACGTGCAATGCACTCATACTATCTGTCATACCCTACCTACATATGAACAGTCAAGATCATCATCAAAGCATAAGGAGATTTTATCACTATTGTGTTTGTTTCATGTGCAGGTCTGAACTCATCTATCACTAATATGTGGATGTAAACGAGGCTCCCACAAAGGTTTGAGCCCAACATATCAGTAATAGATGGATTCAGTTATAGACAAATATACATAAGAAAGAAGAATCAGATATACATGTGATTTAAAGCTGTGAATCTATTTCATATGAAACATTAAAGGGGCATTTGCAAGATTGGTTGCAGATAGAATCACTTTTTCATAGAAAGGAAGGAGTAGTGGTTGAATTGTTTAAAAGTAATGAAGGAGATAACTTCTAAAGTAATTTCAGAATAAATTTCTGATTGGAAAGCATCAGCAAGAATGGTATTTTTAGCAATTCAAATAGATCAGCAAGATCCCAACAAAACAATGCATCAAGTCAAATAGCATTATGGAATGGATGGTATCATCGCTAGTAGAAAACATATATACTGACATTTTAGCTTCAAAGTGCAACTGATAATATCAATCAAATGCAACGACAATACTTGAACCAATGAAGATCAAATTTGGAACAGATATTGTCATATGAAAAAGAGCTAATAACCGTCATATGAGCAGCAAGGAATGCATTATTATGAAATGGTAAACACAGACGTAAGGGTAGCCTGAAATGAGCTACAAACATATAAAATAGTGAGAAATAGCTCTGTAACAAAGAACATTCAGTACGAATCAGAGGCACAATGTCAAGCAAGTAATCATGAGAATGGTGGTAGTGTTGATGCCATAATAGTTACAGGGATAGCAGCAAGCTTGATTATGTTCAAATAGTAGTGAGAAGTAAATCGGCGTGATGGAAACAACAGTCCCATAGTCAAGAGGAGCTGTGATTTGTTACAAGAAAGTGCTACAAATTAGATACATGAACAAAACAACATGATTGACGGGTCCCAAAAGGACCAATAACAGTGCTGAAAGTAAACAGAATAGTCACGTCATCAAGGACAAGGAGAGATCATGTGTTATGATAAATTTCTCATTTTTGTCACAAGACTACATCACAAAGCTACAGGAAGAAATTTATAATGCAATGAGTAGGTGGAATACAATGAAGGATTCAAAGTCATATCATGCAAAAAGGCTAACATAGAGAATGGAGGCAAATATCAACAATGTTTCAAAGCAGCACATTCTTATAAAGGAAAAGTTATTTCTGATATCATTGTAATTTTGTTTTCAAAATGTAGGATTTTGCACCATACATGAGCTATAAGAATGAGTGTTAGTCATGAAAGTCATCATGGAGTCATGGTGTGAACAGCAATGGGAATTACTGAAAATCAGCATGTTACATGATTAAAGCATATCATACTAGGTAGCCATTCAGGCTATGTATTTAATATGTCAAAATCCAAAGAGTTCATGTAATCGTCACAGTGCAGACATGATCAATGCGATAGCCATATCAAGTAGTGCAGCTGCACGACCATTACAAGATCATCAGAGCAGCAAATCAGCATTGGCACTTCAGGGTACTGTTATTGATAAGAATCAGTGAGCAGTTCTTTGGGGCAGCAGGGTCTATGAAAGTAAGACAACACGAAAGCATCATTATTTTTTGAATCTCTATAGCAGGGAAAAGAGAAGAAACACCCAATTTTTTTAGTCGTGGCCAACATATCTAGTTCAGGTAGCGAAGAAGAGCACAGAAGGAAAATAACATATTTGTTATTCTCTTTGTAGAACAAAATCTTCTCCCATAGAATAGAGGAGCAGCTATGTTCATCAAGTCAGTCAACTAAAAACAACCAAGCATGGTAGGAATATGTTCTTTATCTTCTATAAATGCAGATTATTTTAACAGTCAAAAGACAATAGCAGTTCTATACAATGAAGTGAAAAGTAGTGACACCAGCGCATGTATATAAAAGGTTCTTTTACTTCACACAATATCATAAATCAAAGGGGACATTATGTTCATTGCAAAGAATGCTCCAGAAAATAAATTGACAGCTGCAGGAATACAATGCATAGCTATAGAGCGTCAATAGAAGCAGCCATGAAAATAAAAAGCAACCTCAAGAGCTTTTTAATGATTATAAACGACAGATTTTTGCAAAAAGAGGCTCGAGTTTGAGAGATAGTATACACTCAAAAAGATCAATAGCAGGGGTGTTCACACTCATCTACAACCACAGATAGCCCAATAAAAGCACAATACAATAGTAGTCAGAATATATAAACCACGACCAGCAGGAAAACCTTCACGGGGGAGGTTACAAAATGTTAAAAGAAAATAAGCTGTGATTGGAAAGCTGCCATGAACTACGATGAACAAGGACAGGTGGGCTCGTTTTCGAGCATGGAGTTAACATCCAAGGAAATGAACAACAATAGCGGCCTACATATGTTGAAGAAGAAAGAATGAAAGTCTTACCTGTAGGTGCGCATTGTCTCAGCAAAATCTCCAGGAGTGACCTTCAAATCTTCTAGGGAAGCCTTTGAATTCATGCTCAAACCCCACACTCATCGCGGCGCAAGAAGGCCAAGAACGTATATGAAAATGAAAGAAATGACGAGTGTTTTGGTTGTTTTTAGGGTTTTATCCCCTAAAGAAGTCGGCAAGAGGGAAGGCATTTTTGCCTTGTTTATTTTGTTAAAAGTCTTTTTCACTTAGAAGATGCGGGCTATGCCTTATAAAAATAAAATTTTATATATTTTATTAAGTAATAAAGATATTACTTAGTAAATGTTAAGTAAATGTATCCTTATTACTTAATAAAATATATAAATTTTGTTTTTATTATTCATAATTGTATTTAATTTTTATTAAATAGTACTTTATAAACTATTTAATAAAAAATTAAAATAAAATGCAAAAATAATGGATGGATAGTTGGCTTTTGAAAGATAACAATAAATGTTTTATTTTTGCACCATCTAATAATAATTATTAAATAATTTATAGTTTAGTATTTTAAATAAATATATTATATTAATAATATTATTAAGCGGTTTGATCATCACTTAATATATATTATTAAAATAATTTATATTTAGTAAAATAATAAATTATAAACTACATAATAATTATTATTAAATATAAACATTAAATACTTTACAATTCATTTGTATAACTGAATTATAAATCATTTAATAAATAAGGTACAAGATAAGATATTTTTTTTAAAAGGTCAAAAAGAGATATTTTGCAGAGTTATGGCAATATGCAAAAGGTCAAAATACAATTGTTAAAGTCTGTAGAGAGTTATTACATTTCAGAGGCTCCTTATGGGCTGTTGGATAAGACTGCATTTATAGAGGGTATTTATGGTGGTCATTATGAGGGATGACTTTGGGGACACCTATATCCCTTTTTGGAATCCTTTGAAGGGCTAAAAAGTGGCTTTTTTCTTTGCATCCGACCCAAGAGTTATTGCTTGCATTATGATGCAGTTGGATGGTAAGTATAAGCTGAGGCTTCATTGTAAAAAAAGTTATTTTTCCTTTGGCTTATTGTTTTGTAACTGTTCTTCTAAGTTCTTAACAAAAGCAAAGAGATTTTGTAACCCATTTTCAGAGATATACAGGTTCATGACACCTTTTTTATGTGATTTATAGCTTATTCCTTCCTCACTTAGTCTATTATTTTGTGCTTAGTGTTGGTACAGATTTCTGTGATATCATTTATCCTCAAATCTGTATTACATATTAGTGCTTTTATGCAGTAGTTTCTCATACTTTCCTTGCAGATTGTGAATTGTGTTTACTCAGTTTCCAGATTGTTAGAGATCTTTTTTCTCCTTTTAGAAACTTATTATAAGCCGTCTTACAAATTGATTATGCAGAGATTATGAATTAGTGGGACTGTACAAAGAAGTATATGTTGCCTTTCTTATTGTGTGTCTGTTATACCTATGGACCTAAGAACTTTGTTTTCTGGTGCATCACCCTTTAGGAGTTAGATTTATTTCTGTTCATCCTTCTACCTCTTTCCTCCAACAAAAGGTTTTGTTTTAGGTGGTTTCTGGTGAGTTATCAGACAAGAAGCCGGCCTTCATCCAGAGATTCATTACAGCTATAGGTTACCCACAACCTTGGTTTGTTTCCATGTTCCTCAAAATTGATCAAGTATTCTTGGCAACTTGATTAGGGTGCAATTTTGAGTGATAACAGGTACTTCTACTAGGCACCTCAACAAGTGATTCATCTGATAAAGTGGAAACTACTGCTAGATTAGTCTCCTCACATGCTCCCACTCCCCATGTAACTGCAAGTCCCTGCAAATTATGATCCCGGGACCTATCACCAACCAACGAATTCTCTGATTCATTACGTAAGGTCTGATATGACAAATCAGACTCACTGCAACATGAGTTGTCGTCATAAATATCATCAGTAGTACCCAAATCACGAGTACCAACATCATCCGCCCATAAAACCTCTGCTATCTCATGCTGATGCAAACACATCTCGCTGCTGTCATAGAAATCAGAATTACTAGAACTCGCATTTTCCATGCAATCCACAAAATTAACACTCATCATGCGTTTCAAAATTCAAGGTGACACCAACATCTTTTGCACTTGCTCTGTCATCAACGCCATCAGTAGGATCAAACAAAGGAATGCTGTCATAAAAATCAGAATTTTTATCATGATTGATAACAACTTCTGGAGCATTCAAAGTACCAACATTCTCCTCAATATGGAAGTCATCATGAAGTATCTTGTGCCCAACATCTTCCCAAATATAAATCTGATTTTTAATCTCCATGGGATTAGCTGCATGTTGGTCACTAGCTGCTGAAAATTCATTGTAAAGATTTCTCGATGTCTCACCAGTAGAGACCTCATGGTTCTCTTTCTTTCCACTTTGTGAAGTGGACCCCTTAAAAATGGAAGTCATATACTGTGCTACTCTGTCCATGGTTCTCGGGTGTGAAAGCAATTCATCTATCCTTTTTTGATTATGTTTAATCTTCTCCAAGTTTTTCATTAAGTTGTTCCACTGGCTTCCATGTTTAGTTAATCTCCTGGTTTTCTCCATAACTAAGACAACTACAAGAGTGTCAGTCACTCAAAACAAATGTGCGAGCTCAATAATTTCTACCCCAACCGGATGGCAGGAAACCGCTCTGATACCAATGTAAGAACCCCTGCATGTTCTAACTCCCAACTTGTATTTTCACTCAACACATTTACTCAAACAGTTGGCATACATGCAATGCTCTGATACCAATGTAAGAACCCATCTAGTCTCTAACTGCTGAACCAAATATTGTTTGTTTGTTTCTTGTATTTTCTGAATTTTTTTGTTGTTTTGATGGTTTAAATCATAACATGCAACATAGTAAATGAAAAAGCTGATTTCTTAAACATGAATTCAACTAATATGACAACCACTCATATTATCATTTCTATAGCATTGAATGTGAACACAAGCATTTATTGAAGACCAATACATAAAAAACAACTTATTACAATGATGTATAAAAACCTGGTAATGACCACAATCTGCTGTGTGATTGATTTTTAACTCCAGAAGGCAGCAAAGGATGAATTGAAGACACACGCCACCTTTCCTATGGAAGCCCCCAATAAAGTGTTAATATTTTCAGATTTATGCAAGGAAAAATGCAAACCATAGAGGTCTTTCAAACACTAAGCACAGGATATAGAATAATAAACACAAGAAAGGTGAGATGTTACCAGGATTTGGAGATCTTAAAATGCCTTCAAATCTGCCCTCAAAATCTTGTTCCTTGGTTGCCTTTAATCTGTCCTTTGAATCTGATGCGGCACTCAAATCAGAACGAAAACGACACCCATATCTGCACTGCAAGAGTTGTCCAATCTGTCCCATATACAGTCTTTTAGGTACGTTCGATCTGCACTAATGATGACAGATTCTTCAATGTATTGCATCACATATGCAATGCATTGCATGACAATTGCTGATCGTAGATCCTAATATACATCGCTGCTGATCTACATATTGCAAATCCTTATCGCATTGTAGATCTGGATCAGAATACTGAATCAACATTGCTGATCATAAACTCGCTCTTATTTGCCAAGTCTGCTCGCATCATGAACTTGCACTAAGTCTGCTCATTGATCTCCATGGCTGATGTGAATCATGCTCCAATATCAAACAAGGATAACTCGCACAGCACTTTAATTCGCTGTTCACAAAACAATATGAATTCGCTCCAACACAATTTGCACAATACATTCACTTAATGAATTCGCTCCAGCACTGCCAAATTTGCACATGAGATAAGGAATTCGATCCTTGAAGGGAGAGAGTCATGTTATGTTTTTGATGTCTCTTCTCCTCAAGACTCGATCAAATATATATGAGAATGAAAACATTCCCCAAGAGGTCGACTTGGATTTACAAAATACAATAATGCATTTATTCCAAGAGGCCGACTTGGGCCCTTAAATAAACTTTGTTTATTTAATTCATTTTAATATATATATATTAAATCGATCCACTAAATAAACATTAAATAATAAATATCTGTAATATTTATTATTATTATTGATGCATATCGATTTATTATAATAATAAATATATTCTATATATATTTATTATTATTATCCAAGGTAGAGATATTTGCTGTAAAGGCCACAATATCAACACTCCCTCTTGGACTTGAGGCAAAGATCTACTCATAGATCCTTCAAAACATAACCATAATGGATTCCTCATCCATGATACGATAGATCTTTCATCTATGATGGTAGATCTCTATCTACTAGATATAATGAGAACACAAATGTTCTTCATCATTCCTCAACCATACATCTCATATTCATATGAGAGTCATCTTTCCTTAGTAACATCAAGTCATATGATGCTTACCATCTGGATGTGGATTTCCTAGATCCACAAGACTCTTTAAGAGTATCAAGTCCATGATAGTCAAGGTAGCATCAAGTCCATGATGCTTTCCAACTGCGAAATATCAAAATAACATCAAGTCCATGATGTCTTCAAATTTTATGGATTTCCTAGATTCGCGAGTCACGTTAACTCTTTTGAATATCAAATCCATGATATTCAAGGTAGCATCAAGTCCATGATGCTTTCCAAACTCAAGTCATCTTGACTCAAACATCAAAACCATGATGTTTATATCCATTTCCATCTATAGTAGGACATACCCTTTTAAATCTATCACCCTGTGACAGAAGTAGAAAAAACATACTGAATACCTTATTCAGTAGTATCATATATGATATACTTATGAAGGTAGAATCCTATCTACCAATATGATGAGTCGTGTCATCATTCCCAAGGTGTAGATATCATATCTACATGAGTGACTTCTCTATGATGTTATCAACCAAGCGTGGATTGATCAGATCCACAAAATATCAAGTCCATGATATTAAGATAACATCAAGTACCAAGTTCCGAAGCGTGGATTATTTTCAAATCCAAGAATATCTATGATATTCAAAGTAACATCAAGTCCATAATGTGTACCAATCAATTTGTGGATAACTAGATCCACAAGTCACCTTGACTCAGCCAATAGAATATCAAGTCCATGATATTCATGGTATCATCAAGTCCATGATGTTTACTAGGTGCTCAACAATGGATCGCTGATGCATATGATGAATATCAAGTCCATGATATTCATCAGTTCATAAGAATAACTTAGCCATCAGCATAAGTACATCCAACTTAATAGTCATAAACAAAATCTTATCTTATGAATTCACATAAGTATAAGAGTAACACACTGATCATATCATAAACAAAATCGTATCCACATAAGAGTAGCAACTATGATCATAAGAATCAAAATGTGTTCACACATAGAGCCATATGTAATATAGTCTCCGCTATAAATAATAGATATAGACTCAGCTATAAAAGAAAGTACGATCCATACATACACAATAAGTCTCTAAAGTATGCTCCATACATACATGCTAAAGTATTCAAATGATGTATGCTCCATGCATTCATATTAAGTATACGAAATGTAATCAAATGTAATAACCAGTATCCAAATGTAGTTCTCTCATAGAACAAGCATAATTCATCCCCTATCCATAGACAAGTCTTAGCCATAAGAGTAATTACATAAGTCTCACCATAGAAGAGTAACAAAATTTGTCCAACCTATAACCAGGTGCAATGTGATCACATATAGAGCAAGATGCAATATAGTTCTCTCTATAAAGAAATGTATTCACACATATATGATCAATAGCAAAGCATATATAAAGGATAACATATATCCATATAAAGTATGCTCTCATGCATACAACAACATTATCTCTAAGTATCATAATGTATGTTCCCATAACAACGTAAGACATATGCTAAGATAGAGTATGCATCTGTTGTCGGGATATTTGAATGTACCGGTTAGTATATTAATAAAGTATTATGTTAGTCTCGGTTGATTAGTGACCGAGAGGTTAGATAGTTACGTCACAACGTTTCGGTCGTAGCCCTTCGGGTAGTTTATATACCCTCTCGGAGGATGGACATGGGGAGAATAATATATGATCATTATGATGTAAATGTACTTACCAGTCTGGAATGATTAATGGAAGTATTTATTATTCTATGATATATTCTG
>MU224983.1:3147049-3183166 GCA_018584345.1 Thuja plicata | reverse complement strand
TTCTTTGTGGAAAATCACTTGAGAGGTGCGAAACCCGCACAGTGCAAAGTTCTTCTTTTCTGCCTTTGCGGAAAATTACCTTCTTAGGTAGAATTCCGCCATGGAGAAGATGATTTCTGAAATCTCGTCGAGCCCATTCTCGCTCATTTCTTAACCAAATTGCTCGCCGTTTGTTGCATTAGGATCGTTGAGATCTGTAGAATCGGTCCATACCAGTCTTAGATCTCTGCCTGAGAAAGAACATCGATTGGAGCACCATTTTCTTTGCCGGGTTGGGATCTACAACCTACCCAAATATGAAAAGACCTCAGAACAACCCGCCCGGCTAAGAGAAGGAAAGGCAATGACAGGGAAACCCGACAAAGATAGCCTACCTAAGAAAGACTTAGACCTAGACTCAGACTGACTCCAATAATGCCAAAAAAAGGGGACTGAAAGTCAGGCAACAAATAGGTAAGCCACATATGAGATCATTCCATAGCGCAATCAATTTAGTATTTAAGACGAATACCTGGCAATTTTGAACCCTCATGGAGTATCTTGGAAAAAAGGTCAAATGCCCCATTGGTTGATACCTAAAATTGCTTTTAAGGTAAACCTATGGAAAGCTCAGTGAATGGGGAACCTTGCGCGTTTTCATTGAACAAACTTTGGGATTTTGGAAGCCGACTCTTCGTTGTTTGTAGAGGAAAAAAGGGAAGAAGTGTTACTTACAATAGTACAAGCGATACACCAAGCTTTTGTAACACTTTAAAATGCACAAGCTATTCCATAAAATGAAATATCAAGGCAACCCTTTAGATCAAATACAGATTAGGAATAGTCACAGATCTACGATTAACTATTCAAGGATGAGACATAAAACGAAGCCATACAATGATAATCTTAAACTAGAGAAGCTTAAAGCATAATCTACCCAACAAAAACCAAAATGCATACATTGAAGTCAGGAAGAAGCACAAAAAAATATTCATGAAGCAATGAATCTTGAAAGAACAAAGGGCTAGCAGCACGATTGCTATATTTCTTTGATTCAGATGGCCATTTCAATATTAAGGCTTGCGAAAATAGCTCTTAGCATAAGAGTGGAAAATCCTTGAATAATTATTTGTTAATTGAGAGTCCAGAAGAGTCTACCAATTCTATTTAGATTACAAAGATTTGACAATATAGAGCAGCTAGAAAGCGGTGGCCTAAAAACCCTAATCAGGAAACAAAATTGATATTGTGCTATGTGTTCATTTCTAAAAAACTTGAGAAGCTGAGATCTCCATTGCTGGCTCTAAAAACTGACAGCTAGCCTTTGATTCGTTAATAGAATCGAATCGTTCATCATTATACTTAGCTACCAGTCGAGATCGGATTCGCCATTAATTTGCTCAGCTACTCTATGGGAAGAATGCCAGAAATGAAAGAAAACAAGCTCGCGGATACAAGATACTTGGAATCCTCTTGCTTAACCGTAAGATGAAACGTGATAGGCAGGCGCAAACTCTTCCTCAACGTGGATGCTAAATTCTCCTACAGGCCCGCGAGAAGACTGTGTGACACACTGGCGCGAAGGCTAGTCTTGAAAGAAAACTGAACTCTTTCAAACGTCCGCGAGGCGACCACGTGGTAGACTTTGCAATGAGGATATAACTTTAAATAGCGCATGGGCCCACCAACAAAAAGGAAAAGTGGCTAGCATTTTGATAAAACAGGTGGCGCCTAAGAAGAGACTTCTATGAAAAGGAAAAGAAGCTTGACCCAAAAACACACCGTGCCGCTAAGTGGCAAGCGTGCACTATGCCTTAGGCAAAACACGTCCTGAAGGGAAAACAAAGCCTTAGCAAAATGTTCTAACTTCGCGACATTGTGAATTTTTGATTCACAGTTCTGGCGACTCTAGGGGGAATCCTGCCTGTGGGATGACAACTCCAAAATAATCTTTGGCTTTGCTGACCAGCGCCTTATCCATTGGGCGGGGGACTAACCTAGCCTTGATTCTGGGATCAAATATCTCCGCAAGCCATTTGAACAAATCTCCAAGGCGAATCCTGCATGTAGAAAGCAAAGATCAGAGTTCTTTTAAAACAAAAAAAACAACTTTTATTCAAAGTTAAGGCAAAACCAAAGGACCAAAAGCCTGACGCCACTGCAGGGAGAAGCTTCTAAGAGAAATCGAGAAATTGGATAAAAGCACCAAACGACGTTAGCCCAAAAATTGCAAAATAATATTTCTAAAAATAGGGAGCCAAGGTGGCTAACCAATGTCTTCAGAGGAAAACAAGACACCAAGAATTGGAAACAGGCAATTGCATTCGCTTCCGGCTTCATAATGAAACTTTACATTTGGTACACTGTAGAAATAACACGTCCAACCAACATGCTAGATTAATTAGTCATAAAGCGAAAGTAGATCATCTAGGGATTTGTGTGTGCAGAGGGGTTAATCCTTCCCTTTACTAAGAGGGAAAAATGGTTTCCACTTTCCCGCTAGATTACGTGGGTGAGGTATTGCCCCATAGACGACCGGATAGAGCCTCGTTGCCAGCCGGGGCATCCATAGCCCCGGTAGAGTTGATAATATATCCTGAATTTTGTATCTTTTACACTTTTGCCTTATGCCTTTTGGCTTTAATATGCACAGATGATTATGACATTATCCCTCTAGGCTAGCTGTCAAGGTGGTAGCAGGAGACCTCTGATTTTTCATCGAGCGTGCGAGGGAAAGACATCTCATTCTCATTAATACAAGTATTTAATCGTGAAGCGTGAGAGATCCAGGCTGGATATCACCACTTTCATGAAATTACTAGAATTAATGCATAAATGCTATGAAAAACGTGTTTGCACATATGGGTTATCAAATATAATCTTTCATTTTAAGCATAAATTAAATGCAATTACCAATTTGAAGTTCAAGGAGTACAAACATCCACCGATGGCATCACCAACAGCCAAAACTCGGATCATCGTCTCAAGAAATAGGCAAGTGGCAGTTCTTGGAAAATGGGTAAGGTACCTCTGCAAAATTTGAAGAGATATTCTCTCAGAAGAATTAAATGCAAAATGCCTGCGGAAACAATCACTTGCTCTATAAAAGGGCAATCATTTTCAAAAGGTGACATAGTATTTGCAAGCCTTTGAGTGCGCGAACAAAGCCTAGATTAGCATAGCCTAGAAGCATGGATACTCCTGTGAGATTAAGTAGCCCATTGCCTCAAGATCCTTTCCTGGGGCACATAGATGATGACGAGCTAGCTATGTTTGTCAGGACCGATCACAAACCAGTCCTTACGGCCCTGAAATGGATACTAGGTGAGGATCTCCTACAAAGTGAAGACTGGTATAGGCTGAATACTGACATTTTGTCTCGCTTTGTAGGCTCTCTGCTGAATTTGAGGGAGTCTAGGGACAGAATTGTCCTCCTAGCAGAGGGTATTTTTGGCAATATTTATTGCAAGGGGCTTGAGGATGTGCTTGCAGTGGTACGAGAGGGCGTAGGGTGGTCAGTGGTAACCGACCATAGGTTTCATTTAGAGATGGGTGCAGACGTGCCGTTCGTGCAATTAATTTTGAACTTTCACGACCATCCCCTCGACATTCATTGCTGCTACGTGAGGCATGGGTCTAATTCCTTAAGAAGTACCTTGACCCCAGCATGCAAATGTTTGAGGCGACGATAAAGGAATTCCATCTGCGGGTGTTTTGGAATAGAGGAAATTTTAATTTTTCTATCTTATTTCCTTGATGTATGTATAGTGAAATTATAGTGTACTAGTGTTAGAATAATATTCTAACTTCTATGAGATTGCCTATATCATGATAATGTAGATCTAATAGAAAACTATGAACTTCAAATACAATATTGATATACTCCTTTTCTTTAGAATACTTGATATGGATCTCTATTGTAACTTGTAATAATACTTGTCGATTTTTGTATTTTCCAAGTTACTCTTTCAATGTGTACGTATATGATATAACAAGACATGTCTCTTGTAGGAACATGCCTCTACATGAGACATGTATCTTGATAATTATTTTAATCATTCATTTGTGACCGATAACATATACCATAGAATCTAATTGATACTGACCGATTTACAACTTAATAACGATGATGCAAGATAGTCGATTTAGTAATCGACTCACATATTATGACAGCAACAATTGATATGGGTTGCAATGTCCCCATTTTTAGAAGGGTCATTGAGTGGACAGTGCCAGGTCATTATTGCGATCCTCGTGGTCTGGCGAGGTGTTTAGAGGGTCATTGGTGTGAACTTACTATTTATAGTAAGTCAATGGTTAGTTCTGATGAGCTCAGATGAGTTAGAGGAGTGAATGATGCTCTCAGTTTTCATTTCTAGCTTTCGGTTTGGGCTCCAAGAATCTTGGAGAGAGCGTCTATTAGTAAGTCACCCTGTCATGTTCGTTCATCATCTTTTATCATCAGGATCACTCCAGTGCAGACATATTTCGATTTTGATGCTTCTTCAGTTGTTTTTCGCAAGACGGGTGAATTATTATTATTATTTAATTAAATTTGCTAAGGTTGCCATTATTGTTGGTATTATATGTTGGGCACCTTAGTGTTATAGCTTGTCGGAACTGGGATGAAAATTTTAAATCTTGGACACAAGAAACAGGGACCTTGCGTGTCATAATTTCATGATATTGATGAAAATGTCATTTTTGGAACCAAATGAGTTAATAAATTATATTACTCAATATGTGCCTAAGTATAAAAGTGCTTCAAGTGAAAAGTGTGTGAGAGAAGACCAATTTTTAATTATAAAAGCAATAGGCAAGACATTCATTCATCATCGATTGAATATATTATATTTTGTTTGTTTTCTCTGAGGAGAAGTTCTGATCTGTGCCCTTGCTGAAGTACAAGGGTCAAATTGGCTTCTAGAAGACTGATTCTTCTGAAGTTAATCTCTTATTGGTTGCTTAAGTATAACCAATCCTTCTTCCATACTGTCTTGCCTGTTATTGGAGGAAGAGTTAATTCTGAAATTGTTCATGCACATTGAGGGTGCGAATTGAGTTGGAGAGTGATTCATGTCTGCTGGAATTGCATCACCGAATTATCAATTCGATTGAAGGGTTTATGCTTAGTGAGGTATCGCTGATCCAATTGGTGGAAGCTACCAACACCATGGTTGGGAGAGAAGTCTGTATAATCTTAGTGGTGACATTTTGTTAAGGGCTGCGTGTAGAAGTCTGAGGCTACCGCGTGGAGGAGTAAATTAACGTGGATGCCATCAGCTGCGGATGAAAATGAAGGAGCTGCGGCAGCAGCTAGCATCCGTGTGGAGTTAGCCATCCTCTGCAAAGGAGTTGCGGCAGCAGCATAGCATACACATGGAGGTTTAATGTGGTGTTAGCCACTACTGGGATTTATAGCGCACATGGGACAGAATGGTATTTTATCAAATACCTCCATTGTATTTGATTTAAAATATAGCAAAGTCATTTATGTTTGAATAAAATCCTCGAATACCATTTCCAGAATTTATCAAATAGGCAGTTAGAAATAGTTGTGCATGCTGAGAAACACTAAATTGAAACTGAATATATTAAATAAAGGAGTTCTTGTTACAAACTGTATCTTCGAGCAAAAACCAATTTTCGAGCAAAAACCAATTTGAGTTATCAGTAGAAACAAATTGGACTCATTACAGTGTGAATCTGGAATCAGACGCTTTCAATAATAAACATGCTGGAAATAATGATGTTTATGGATTGAAAATTATATTTTGAAGTTGATTATATAAATAAAGAGATACGTCTGGCAAGGTTTATTTATTGTGGTTGCAAACTCTATTAAGTCATAGCAGAGCCAGGTTGGGCTCATTACATGGGTATTGACTGTGATAACCACAGTCGATACCGACTTTGATCATCACAGTCGATACCGATATCGATGTTCATAATATATACTTTGATACCAATGATGTGTATTGCCGATAGTGGTTATTGGCTGTGATAACCACAATCTATGTTGACTGTGATCATTACAGTGGATATCGACTATGCCTTTATTGATTCTTGCATTTCCATTTATTGTTGGTTTCATTGATTATTAAGTTGATTCACATAATCAACATTATAGTCGATGTCACACATGAACTCTTGTTTAGTGTATTATTATCATTATATATATGTATATGACAATTATTTATAAGTATATGTATATGTATAATATATCTCTCATATATATATATATTTTATGTATATATAATATATATGTAATGTCCCCATTTTTTCATGAGCATCAGAGTTTGAGGGATTAGCCTATTATTCTGTCCCTCGTAGGCTAATGAGGTTGGTTAGAGGGTCCTTTGAGGGATGCATCTTCTTCAGTGGCTAGGGTTTTGCAGGTTCGGCTTTCGTTTGAGGTCTCCAAGACTCCGTATGCAGTAATTGCTATTTATAGTAAATCTTGAGGAGGTAAGTGAGGGACCCATGCTATTTTTAGAAATGGGGTATGGTCGTATGCAGCTTGATCATGTCAGCCTCCAGTTCAGACGACGTGCAGCGATGATGAGTAATAATGGAGATATTAATATTTATTTGGTTAAAATAAATATTAATAGTTTTGAGCTTTTATTGTAAAGTTATAATATAATTTTATATTATAACTGAAGTCACTTAAGTGAAGGGTCAATTTATTATAGATGGGGCCAAGTGAACAATTAATTTTTAAAAGAATTATTTGTGCACCAACTATAGAGTTTTAAGTGAAAAGAATTAAAAGGTGGGAATTTAACTTTTATCTCACATTGGCCAGGAAAGTGTTTGAGCTCCCACAAGAAAAGAATAAAAGAGACTTAAAAGCTCATTCTGTACATGTTTATGATTATTATTGAACTTTGGTTGATTTTTGCTCTTGCTTGGAGAACGAGAGTTTCTACTTGCAGCCGCCATTGGAGAATGGAACATTTTCAGTGTTGCAGCCATTTGAGTTGGTGAAATATTCAATGAATTTGGCATTCAAGAGAGCTTCATTCAGGAGTTCTATTTGTGCTTAAAAGTGAAGAATTCCATCTAGGGTTTGAAGGATTTGAAGGTAAATGTACAGCAGACTTGGAGATCCATTCTTGGCAGCCATTCTATATCAGATTTTACCTATTTAATATTTTGCTATATTAGCTGTGAATAGTGATTTTGCTACAGTAGCTGTGAATAATGTTCTGCTACTGTACCTGCGTGAACAATAACGCTATAGTACCGTGAACAGTAAAATGCTTGAAGGTCTTGGTGCATTGTGTTAAGGCTGCGATCCAATTTGAGTCATATTTCTGTGAGCTGCGTCCCAATTTTGGTGTTCACCAAAGACTGCAATCAGATTCCAGGTTTCTTCATTTGCATTTGATTGATTCTAGTTTGCATGTTTTGCATCAATAAGTTTGTTTGTCAATCACAGGGTCTGAAATAAAAATCAGAATTCATTTGCAGCAGTATAGACTTTAGACTTGTATTTTTTGAGTCAGGTATGGAAAGTGTTTGACAAAATGCCAATGTCCTATATGATGCAAATTTGATGTTTTTGGCCCATCATATGTTATATATATTTGGTCTGCAATTCGTTTATGGTCTTTTTCAGATTGTATGCAACTTGTTTGACAATATTCCTGGAGTAGAAAAATCATCTTTCTCCATCTTTTAGCAAGGGATATTACAGTGGTATCAGAGCGATTTCCTGCCATCCTGTTGGGGTGGAAATCTTTGAGCTCAAACATTTATTTTGAGTGACCAACACTCTTGCAGTTGTACAGTCATGGAAAAATCGAGGAAATCAATTAAACAGAGAAACCAGTTGAACAACTTGATGAAATAATTGGATAAGCTTAGACAAAGTCAGGAAAGGATGGGTGAATTGCTTTCACACCTGGCAACCATAGACAGATTAGCACTGTATATGACTTCTATGTTTAAGGGGTCTACGTCACAAAAGAAAAGGGAGGTAAACACTAATACAAATAATTTAATCAGTGGAAAGGAAGCAATGGAAAATAAGGTGAGTTTTGAGGAGAGTGTTGGTACTTTTAGTGCTCTAGAAGTTGTTATTAGTCATTATAACAATTCTGATTTTTAGTTCTAGTAATTTTGATTTCTATGACAGCAGCGAGATGTGTTTGCATCAGCATGAGATAGCGGAGGGTTTATGGGTGGATGATGTTGGTACTCGTGATTTGGGTACTATTGATGATATTTATGAGGACGACTCATATTGTAGTGAGTCTGATTTGTCATATCAGAACTTACGAAATGAATCAGAGAATTCATTGGTTGATGATAGGTCCCAGGATCGTGACATGCAGGGATTTGTAGTTACATGGGGAGTGGGAGCGTGTGAGGAGACTGATATAGCAGCAGTTTCCACTTTATCAGATTAGTCACTTGTTGAGGTGCCTAGTAGCAGTGCCTTGATTGTTGATGTGTGTGTTGATGATAGCACACATGATGATTTTGATCATGAGGTGTGCATTGTGGATACAACTTCCTATCACAGTGCAGATTGTGGGTCAGAGAGCTTACATGGGGCCCAGAGTATTCAGAGACATCTTGTGACCGGACAGTTGAAGGTGAGTGATAGTCAGATTGCTACAGCCTTAGAGCATTATGATGTTGCCTGTCAGATGTTAGTTGTATTTGGTTGGGGTGCTCCTATGTCAGATGAGCACAGTGATAATGGTCTTTCGATAGAGATCCATTCATTACGAGAGGCTATCAGAATAATGAAACATAATTACTTGCAGTTATTAGCTGACAGAGACTACCTTCTTGAGTGGGGTTGCACTTGTTATGAAGCACTGAAGAAGAACGAAGAGGAGGTTGATGAACTCACTCATGAGATTGAGGCAACTACAGAGGTATGGGTGAGCACCAAGCTGGCTCTTCAGGAGTCGCAGTCACGGTTGGATTAGATTACCGTGGAGTTGAGCCGAGTGCATTCTTCACTAGCTACAGATTCAGTTCAATTTTCTACAGTGGCTGTTGGTGACGAGTTGACACCCACAGGTTGTAGTTAGGATGTGGCTACATCCATCACATATTTAGGTGTTGTGAGCACAGTTGGGATGAGTACCTTGGTAGAGAGTTGTCGAGAGCCTTTGGTTGTGTCAGGGTCTCCAGTAGTCAGCACATTGACAGATGATCTATGGAAGGTCATTGAGAGTTCTTGTAATGTAGAGGTGGATTCGTCAGTGAGTTGTGTGACTTTTCATGACACTACATCTTCTTCAAGAGATATATGCAGCATATCATATGGTTGGGAGGTTGACTCTCATGTTCGGTTGTTTCCTTCCTCTAGAAACAATCCTATTATTTCATCCCATGCAGTTGATTTTGTTCGGCAGATTGTTGAGCCACAGAGATGGAGGGATTAGTTGAGGGTTTCTGGAGAGAAGGTTGATTCAACCTTATCTCGCTTCGACTGCACACATAAGTATGTTGAGTACCTTTTTTGGAGAGCAGGGTTTGAGGAGAGACAATATGGGGTCGAGGTTGGTACTCATATTCGCGATTTGAAGTTCATCCAGAGTGCTTTGGAGGCATTTAAATTAGAATACCTTCACTTGTTTCATGATCAAGAGTACGCTATTGGGTATGCAGAGAGAAATGGCAGGGCATCTCCCAAGTAGCAATTCAAAGCCAGAGTTTGGATCCATCTTCTGATTCTTGAGTTGTCAGTGATGAGCCTTTGACAGAGATTGGAGCCTTTTACCATAACTATACAATGAGGAGTGCTCATCATTTTTCCTTTGATCCATAGTTAGAGGACTTGATTATGCGTCGATGTGGATTGGCTCCGGAATCATACCATCCTTTATGGGATGGGTATATCCCAGCTTCAGTTGATGGAGTTAGTAGCTGCAAGTTGCTGAGAGACTACTTGCAGAGTCAGTACATCCATGGTAGTTTAGCGGAGGATGGATATCGTGGTTGTGATACAGAGACCTTTGGTAGTTATTATCTTTGTAGTACAGTTGGATTTCATACCCATGGGGAAGTAGTAGAGTATCAGGGGAGATTTGGTGTAGCAGGTGATTCTGAACATCCTTACTTCCTTACAGTGGATCAATTTGTGTTTCGCTTATACTGGGATCTAGGTGGTGGTAGGGTTAGTACTGTAAGTTGGATGGGTCCCATAGGTTTGCTTCACCACTTCTGGTATGATCAAGTTGGGATTAGTGTTGAGCCACAGATGTCTGGGAGTATTCTTCTTGGCAGACTTCTATTTTGGATTTGGGATCCAGCTATATTTGGTTGGACACTCTTCAGTGTGTTGTTGGATCCTACGTGTGCATCGGGAATTCAGTCTAGGTTCACTGGAGAGTAGTGTGGTGTGTACATGGTTTGGGTTATTGACAGTGTTACTTTTGATCCGCATGTACATGGTCTTTTTCATATGCATGGTTTCAGTGCGCAGAGTTGGACAGATGGATTGTTGATCACCTCTATGCAGTTGTGGTTATACTGGTGCGGTAGTCGTGTCTCATTGTGGGATAGTTCTCAGTCTTACTTTGTTTTTTTAGTTCTGTGGAATTTCTCTGCAGTGGAGATTGCTTGGGGACAAGCAATTTCAGGAGGGCGGACTGTAATGTCCCTATTTTTCATGAGCATCAGAGTTTGAGGGATTAGCCTATTATTCTGTCCCTCGTAGGCTAATGAGGTTGGTTAGAGGGTCCTTTGAGGGATGCATGTTCTTCAGTGGCTAGGGTTTTGTAGGTTTGGCTTTCGTTTGAGGTCTCCAGGACTCCGTATGTAGTAATTGCTATTTATACTAAGTCTTGAGGAGGTTAGTGAGGGACCCCTGCTATTTTTAGAAATGGGGTATGGTCGTATGCAGCTTGATCATGTTAGCCTCCAGTTCAGATGACGTGCAAAGATGATGAGTAATAATGGAGATATTAATATTTATTTGGTTAAAATAAATATTAATAGTTTTGAGCTTTTATTGTAAACTTATAATATAATTTTATATTATAACTTAAGTCACTTAAGTGAAGGGTCAATTTATCATAGATGGGGCCAAGTGAACAATTAATTTTTAAAAGAATTATTTGTGCACCAACTATAGAGTTCTAAGTGAAAAGAATTAAAAAGTGCGAATTTAAGTTTTATCCTACATTGGCCAAGAAAGTGTTTGAGCTCTCACAAGAAAAGAGTAAAAGAGACTTAAGAGCTCATTCTGAATATGTTTATGATTATTATTGAACTTTGGTTGATTTTTGCTCTTGCTTGGAGAACGAGGGTTTCTACTTGCAGCCGCCATTGGAGAACGGAAAATCTTAAGTGTTGCAGCCATTTGAGTTATTGAAATATCCAGTCAATTTGGCATTCAAGAGAGCTTTATTCAAGAGTTCCATTTGTGCTTAAAAGTGAAAAATTCCATCTAGGGTTTGAAGGATTTGAAGGTAAATGTACAACATACTTGGAGATTCATTCTTGGCAGCCATTCTATATCAGATTTTACCTATTTAATATTTTGCTACAGTAACCGTGAATAGTGATTTTGCTACAGTAGCCGTGAATAGTGTTTTGCTAGAGTACACACGTGAAGAGTAACGCTATAGTACCCTGAACAGTAAAATGCCTTAAGGTCTTTGTGCTTTGTGTTAAGGCTGCGATCCAATTTGAGTCATGTTTCAGTGAGCTGCGTCCCAATTTTGGTGTTCACCAAAGATTGCGATCGGATTCCAGGTTTCTTCATTTGCATTTGATTAGTTCTAGTTTGCATGTTTTGCATCAATAAGTTTGTTTGTCAATCACTAAGGGTCTGAAATAAAAATCAGAATTCATTTACAACAATATATACTTCAGACTTGTGTATGGAAAGTGTCTGACAAAATGCCAATGTCTTATATGATGCAAATTTGATGTGTTTGGCCTATCATATGTTACATATATTTGGTCTGCAATTCATTTATGGTATTTTTCAGATTGTATGCAACTTGTTTGACAATATTCCTTGAGTAGAAAAATCGTCTTTCTCCATCATTTAGCAAGGGATATTACAATATGTCATCTCAATGATTGTCGTCAATATTAATAATACTTCATGATAATAAAGGAGGATAGATATCCAATGTTTAAGGCCGATAGGCCGCTCAAACATTTGATTTCATCGATTGGAATCATCCGATCGAAGCTACAATCATTAACACTCCCTCTTAGCCAGGGACGATGATTTCTATCGGTGTAATCGAGTGAACTACAATATTGGACCCTTTATCCTTAGATTTTAGCCTATTCTTACACGGATTAGGTCCGGTTTTAGGTCCCAATGCAGATCGCCATGAATAGAGTGAGTTTTGGGGCCTACTTGAGGCTATTTACTAGGAATTTTGCCTACTTAGACCTATTCTTAGAGTGCTGGGCCAATAATCAACATCTTAGGGAGCCTATGTTTTGATTTTGAACTCTAAATGATGAGTTTTAAAATGCTGTTGTATATGTTTATTGATGTTCCTTCAAATCTGGGCCCCCCTATAAGCTTTAACGATGGTTTTGGAGGTCTAAATAAAGTCTCATCTTGCTCGAACTAAAGGTCTGATATTAAAGCCCAGGCCCTAACGTCAGGCCTGGGGCTGCATTCTTCCACTCTTGCAACGAAGTTCAAGGCTTATTGCTCTAACCTGTGGGTTACAACGCCTAGGCTTATTTATCCATTCAAAATCGAGCCTATGTCTCATCCCCTTATTCCTTTTATCAGCCTTGAGATGGGGAAGTGTTTTCTTATCTAAAAGTTGAGATGGGAAGGGATTTGATGGGAACCAAAATGAGTCATCCTAAATCGATGGGAACCAAAAGGAGTCTCATCTCAAATCCATACTTAGGCGAACTTTCTACCCCCCTCTTAGCTCAAATTTCTATTTTATTTACCTTTTACATTTAGCCAACCTTACCCAATCTCCAAATTCTATCCAAGCACAACCTTTTACATATGAGATTGCTGCCAAATTCACTCTGTTACCTCAGCCTGTTGGCAAAACAGGGGGGTCCCCATTTGCAATGGGGTGGTGTTGTGAAAACCTCACAACAACATCCCATACGTGTTTGTTTGCCAAGTTCAACTTTGGTGAACTTGTAGTCAGTAGCTTGTAGCTCTTCGGTTGGCTTATCAACAAGTGGCTCAGCAACCTCAACAAACTTGATTTCATGCTCATCCACCATGACCTTAGAAATTGTTTTTGCGTTTTTGCTCTTTGTAGTCTTGGCTTTGTTGACCTGCCTAAAATCAAAATTTTCAGGCAAAATTTCTTGTTTATTTCTCTTTTGAGTGATAGAAATCAACCACAGAGGTAAAGAGAAGGAAGAAGAACCAAATGCTGATGTAGTAGCCATTGTAGTCATTGTCTCCACTTGTGCAATAGTTGTGACTATAGCAGGGGCTTCTGTCTGAACCGCCACTGGCGTTGGGCTACTCCGTGCAACTGCAGCCATGAACTGCTCAAATTGTGTAGCGCTACTGTCAAGCAATGTCATAGATGCATTAGACATGGAAGGAAATGTAGAATATGCGTCAAACACATTCTCTAAATTGCCATATTGATCCTCTGATGTGTATGCAGGAGCTACCGAGGAGATGGGCATGGCAGGTGTAACCATAGTAGTATCCACAGGAAGAACATGCACTATTGGGAATGAATCCACGTTTGTATCCAGTGGAGACTTAGGAGACTCATCTGACACAGGTGTAGAATGGATGTGATGTCATCACTGATGTGTCCATGGAATGTGATACCTTAGGAACAAGCTCCTCATGCATCTCATCCTCGGTAGATTCAACATGTATCCTTTTAGGTTCTATGATATTAATCTTAGGAGCCTTGACTCCTTTGATGGTAAGCTTCGTATAGTTTTAACCTCTGATGCAGAAGTCCCATCCTTTCCTTTGCCTCTGATTTCTGACCTTAGTCCAATCGGACCAGCATGATCAAAGCCTTTGCCTAGCTTGACCTTTATGCACTTGAGACCCCTCTTCAACCAGATGTTCGTGTTAGCAAGGTGGGCTGAAATCTATCCCAGATGGACCTGTTCTCCTTCATGGAACATGTAGGTGGAAAAATAGACAAATCCTCCACATGATGTTTCTCATAGTCCGGATCAAGGATATTTCTGTCATCTTCAACTCCGTCACGAATCTCTGCCAAGTTGAAGTCTACTATTTGCTTTGTAGTTATCTTGCAATAGTGTAACTTTCTGATATCAACCTTTGTACGCAAGTCAATCCAGAGGTCCTCGAGACAATGCACATGCACAAACTGCCTCCTCATCTTGTCATTCAAGCCTCTCCAATCAAAGAAACTCCTGGGCATGAACTTCTTAAGAGTGATCTCTTGAAGCTCAAACTCCATGTTTTTGGCCTTGGGCACTGTATCCAAAGAGTATCCTCTGCTCGCACTGTATCCAAAGAGTATCCTCTGCTCCTGAGTGGATTACGTGAGGAAATCCCCACTCCAGGAGTGTGCAATGTTGATTGATATAACTGTACCGCCATTAGTTGCTTTTCCAACTCCATGAAAATGATCGTATTTGTGGGGTAGCGTGGCAAGGTATAGGGTTCACCTCGGAAGTAGCTAACTCTAAGATACGTGAAGTTAGGAAATTGCAAAAAGAGTCAACCATACTCACTAACCTTGTTCCAGGCCTCATCGGACACACGCTTCTTAGGAAGCTCCTTGTCAAAAAGACACATGTAATGGCCAAAGAAGGCATCCTGCACTCTAGGGTAGTGAGCTCCGCTAGGTCTTAGAGTTAGTTGTTCATAATAATCCCACCTAGGGACTAGAGATCTATCTCCCTTGGTTGAGAGACCAGAAAATGACCCAAGGGTAGCAACAATGTACACTAGGTAATAGTTCATATAAAACGTGCAAGTGGTAGTCACCTCAGTTAGCTGCTCGCACTGGATGTCGCTGATCATCTCCCCCAAGAATATCTTTTGGTTGGACCTGATTATTATGGAAGTAAATTTGTACATCTAGGGCTTTAAATTGTTGAATTCCTTGAGGCTTGCGATTCTGCTGAGCAATGTGATGAGATCATTTATTTCTTCCTTGAATTCTGACTGGTGTACCTCCTTTGGCCATCTTGACAAATTGGGCCTCTTGTTAATCAACCAGTTATCATTCATATACTTGATACAAGGTTTACTGTCTTCATTCCACCTTTCAAGAGCCTTCTCTTTTGATTCATGACTACAGGAGTAGGTGGTACTTTGAAAATTCTGTCAATGGTATTAGGGTCTAGGCTAATGATTGTATTTCTGTCCTGATCCCTGATAGTTTTGGAAGGGTAGTCAAAATTCTTAGCACATGCTACAACATTCTGGCTCCAGGGCAGCCATATGAAATGTAGAAACTAGATGGATATAATTTTGTTTGACAAGAAGCATCTCATATTTGGTTGAGGATTCAATCCTTTCAAGAAACTCTCCCATGTTCAGGTGACCGAGCTCTGTATCCCGAATATCTTCAACATATGACGTGACCTGAGAAGGAGAAATGGAATTTTGATACTTATTGTACTGATACTTGATTTTCTTCTTCTCTTTGCCTTTTGAAGGAACAACTTCTTCTGACATAGCAAGCTTGTGCGCGAGAGACACTGTTACATCAAAATTCCAAAAGGTGAGTACATCTTTATTTGATGGATCCATAGAAGGCTGAAAATGCGTGGATTGGAGGGTATGCAAATAGGAAAAAGGATTGGGAAGCTTTTGAGCAGCAAAGGACAAAGTATTTCGAGCGAACTTTGCTCTTTAGAAGAGGGAAAAACTCAAAAACAGGTTTTTTCGAGAGCACTGCACGTATGCGGACAAGTTTGGAGAAAGAAAATGAGATGAATATGTACATATATACAAACAGGGAATGTATTCACTCATAGGTGGGGTTTTAATGCCCCACTACAAGTCAACCAGAAAGCTCATAATGCGTATAAACAAAAATTTTAAGTCCATTTACAGTCTTGGCAAATAGGGGAAAAGTGCATGCAAAATACTTGGAAAGTGGGCTTTTTAGCTTGTATTTCATGAAGGAAATAACTTGCTCTTTTTTTGAAGTGATTCATGATTTAGAGCGGGGTTTTTAATCCTGACTGCATATACAAGAAAGATGAAGTTCTTTCGTATGCAACTTTGGAGAATGATTGAGACGGAAATAGAAGGATCAACACTCAAAGAAAAAACATACAAATCTGAAAATGAAATGAGAGATTTGCATCAACATGAATAAACCAAAAAAATTATATACAAAAACTTGGAAAGAACCCTAGAAATTGCAAAACAAAAACTTACCTCTTCATTGAGAAATACAAGGAAAACAATCTCTCAAAAATCTTTGAACAATCTCTCCTAAATCCCGGTGATTTTGAATTACGAAGGAGTCCCCAAGATTGCTGTTGTATAGGCAAAGATTTTAATTAATTCATCTCCCCAAATCAATGCATTTCATCAGTCACTAAAAGATTTTTGACAAATGTCCATGACGGAGGATCAAAAAGCAAGCAACTAGCAACTGAAAGACTCGTTCAAACTTGTAAATCAAAATCCTTGTTTGAGGAATGCAAAAATAGATGCAAAGCAACCCAAAAATGGCGCCCTAGGAGAAAAACGTGTTTTATTAAGATGAATAGAAGCTGCAAATGGGACATTATGCCCTAAAGATGGGCTTCTTGCTTAATGTTACAGGTTAGATATTAAAATTTTGCTTCATAAACACCCACATCTTGCATTTGACTGCCCAAAACGGGCTTTACAACTCCAAACGCAGCCCTTCTAAAAATGTATTTCTTTCTAACATTTATACATGCCAAACACTGCTGGAGTTGACATTTTGATTAGAGTGGGTATTAAACTGCTCTCTACACCTCACACAATGAATCAAATATGGTCTTCGCAACATGTAAATGCTATGCAATCGCCCTCTACGTCCTATAAGTTTTGGAATACAAAACACAGGCCTTGAATATGTAAAATCGATGCCCTACAAATCAGAACAGGTTTTAAAGTTACATCCACATACCATTTCATAAGCATTTCATATATGTAAACACTTTAAAAATCGTCGTCTAGGTATGTAGAAGAGAAGATGCAACTCATAATGCCCTATACGGCCTTTAAAAGTCATAATGCATGCTTTTAAAAATGCCATTTGGGATCATAACAACTTTTGATAAATGATGACATGTATTGCGTGAGTTTTGAAGCATGTAATTGTTAGTGTTGTGTAGCTGCGTGAGAGATCATTCTCATCAGTGTGATTATTGTTGTGTTATTGGCACTCTTTCATCTTCCGTTATTAGTGTTATTATATATTCCTTATTCATATCGGGAGTTGGAGGTTATTGCAGTGTGCTTCTTTCTTCCTTCCTTCAACAGTTACGAGTGTCGTCGCTTTGTCTTCATTTGGTTGTTGAAAATGCGTAACATCTTGGCATCATGGTTCATTATACCTGAGGTGGCTCATGATTATTACTGACGTGTATACATTTGGCTGTTGTCGGTTCATGCAATGTATGGTATCGGTTTTGTTAGTAACGCCTATCTACTTGTATTCTACTGTGTGACCTTTCGGTGTGAGTGTAGGCCACACAGTTTAGCCCTGTGGAAGA
This sequence comes from Thuja plicata, assembly GCA_018584345.1. Taxonomy (NCBI): domain Eukaryota; kingdom Viridiplantae; phylum Streptophyta; class Pinopsida; order Cupressales; family Cupressaceae; genus Thuja; species Thuja plicata. Next base: position 3,165,547 of record MU224983.1, on the reverse strand, counting down.
GAAAGGGATGATTCATCGACATATCTGGATGCGACATTATTTTGAGGACAGACGGAAGCTGTTGTCTGTGCGGTTCCTTGTTTTTTTATGATATCTGTCTTTTGTACCGGGCATGTTTATAGGAGGTATTCTTTTAGGAGATGTTCATGTTTACAAGGAGGTATTCAAGATTGAGGATTGTTTCATGTTTACAAGGAGGTATTCAAGATTGAGGATTGTTTCATGTTTACAGGAGGTATTCTTTAAGGAGATGTTCGTTGATATTCTTTTTGCGAGATAGTATGCATGCGGTGCTATGATCATCATATGAATGCTGGACTGTGAATATTGTTCAATATTGTTAAAAGAGATAGCTGTGTATTGATCCTTATTGTGTGCGTGGTGAGATCATTCTTGAGGAAGATTAGACAACAAAGAGATAAGACAGATTGAGAAGCAACAGGATGATGAGAGATTCATGCAAAGTCATGCAGGCTGTAGAAATGAACATGGGGACTGGAAAAGTCATTGGTCCTCCTTCCTTCAGCAGTTACGGGTGTCGCTTTGTCTTCATTTGGTTGTTGAAAATGCGTAACATCTTGGCATTGTGGTTCATTATACCTGAGGTGGCTCATGATTATTACTGACGTGTATACATTTGGCTGTTGTCGGTTCATGCAATGTATGGTATCGGTTTTGTTAGTAACACCTATCTACTTGTATTCCACTGTGTGTCCTTTTGGTGTGAGTGTAGGTCACATGGTTTAGCCCTGTGGAAGAGAAAGGGACGATTCATCGACATATCTAGATGTGACATTATTTTGAGGACAGACGAAAGTTGTGTGTGTGGTTCCTTGTTTTTTATGATATCTATCTTCTGTATCGGGCATGTTTACATGGCTTAAATGTCTTTTGTTCTTTGTCTTATTCTTGGTGTAGAGGATGATGCATGATCTGTGTAAGATCATTTGTGAAGAGATAATCACCTATTCTTTGTAATCTGTGAGATTTTCATTGGTGTTATTTATTTTTAGATGCTAAGCAAGTTATGCTGATATTGTTTTTCAGCTACTTCTATTCATCTGTATCAGCTTGAGAACATTGTATTCATCTTTGAGAACTCAATAAAGGATCTTTTCGGGTGTGGCTGGGTTTTTCCCTCGAGTAGGAGGGTTTTCCCAGGATAATCTCTGGTGTATTTGTGTTCTTAGATATTTGATATTTGTGTTATTACTATTCTGGTTCGAAACTTAACAGTAATCACTCAAAAATCGCCACCATGGACTTGTGAAGGAAAACGCAGCATATAATGACTTCATAACGCATTTTATAATACTCTTTACATGTCCAAGAAGCCATAACGGGCTTTGAAATACCATTCACATGTGATTACATGTATTGGCAAATATGTAAAGGTCTTTAAAAATGCCACTTTAAGTAATAACGGGCTGTTTGAGCCCATTAACATGTTATAACATTGTTTTTAAATACATGCCATGCCTTATAAAATCGCCACCTTTACTCATATGGTTATTGACTTTAACACATGGGTTTGTCATGAGTAATTACAAGCAATTTTAAAAAGAGAACATATGCAATAAGAGAAAAAACACCCACCATTACATTAAAAACTCGTAAAACTTCATATATTCAATGCGAATATATAAAAATGGAGTTTTATTTCCATTTCAAATGTAAATACACCAATAGTGTTATGCAATGGTCAACAAAATGAAGGTGGAATGAAATAAACAAATCTCCAACCATGAAACTGGCCTTGAACCACTGTATCAATCGACCTACTTCATCACACACATTCGTTGCCTCAAAACTTTGTCATATTGAAAGACATGAACATGAAAGCACATCACAAACTCATCTTCTCACTTCTCCTTCACCACATATGCTTCCACATAATTCACATTCAATCCACACTACACATCACACATACGCACATCAATATATATAAACTTATTCATCAAAACCCTCAACTAGGTTGGCCACAAACATAAATAACATAATTCAAAGCAAGTTAAAGAGGAGCCAAATACATCACAATACATCTTAAGCCGTTTCCAATGATCCACACACAATAGTACATTGTCCAAAGTTGACATGAAACATAACGTGTAGATAAACAGTGTAGCATTTTAATCAGTTGACCCAAAAACATCATCCGATGCAAATAACTCAATGCAGATCTTCACACACCATGGTAAGACCCATAACAACTTGTCAACTCAACCTCCGATGCATATCTAGACCAAAAAAATATGATCCAATCAAAATAAATCAATTGGGCCGGCTAGAGACCAATACTGTAATGTCCCCTTTTTAGCTCACCATGGTTGGTGGTTTGGATTAGCCTATTAGTGGCCCTCGTAGGCTAAGTCAATTGGTTAGAGGGTCCCGGTTGGCAGTTTAGTGGGCCAGTTCCCTTCTGGAGGTCAGAGGTGTTCAGGATTGCTCTTCGTTTGGGTCAATTTAGTTCACTTACTATTTATAATAAGTCATTTATTCGACATTTCTATATTTGTCAGGGCACTTGGACTGGCCTCAGTTGCAGTGATGACCCTTGACATCTTTGTTGATCAGGCATTCAGGGATTTGCTAATTATAGCAAATCAGGGGTTGATAGAGGTTGACCCTTACTATTTTTAGTAAGGCAATCAGCTGCGTAGTGGATACATTGGTTGACTCCTTGGTTCAGACGACTCGTCAAAATAATGAGTATTTAATGAGATATTAATATTTTAAAGGCCTTTAATGATGTTTAATTATTTAAGTTATATTATAAAGTTAAAAATTGACTTTATAATAAAGTGGGGCCATTTGGAGGATCATGAGAAATTAATACTCATTAAAAAAGTGCACTTCGTTAATGATATAATATAAAGTCAACTTTGCATCAAAAGGAAATGAATTGAAGTCATTAAAGTGACTTGTGAGTAAAGATTCATGGTGAAATATTATAAAAAGCCTTGGAGAGAAATTGAATTCATTCTTCCATATGTTTATGACTTGGCTTTTGGTTGATTTTGTGAATTGTTTGAGACAAGGGTTTACAGAAGGAAGGGCTTGAGAAATTGGGAATTTCTTCAGCTAGTGTGCACTTTGAATTGGTGAAACAATCCAATGAATTGTGCTAGACGGTGGTTCATTTCAGAGGCACTAATGTGCTTCAAATTATGATCAAATTGAGTAAAAGTTTTCAGCGTTTATTTCAGCAATTGTTTGCAAGACTGGAGGACTATTTTGAATGCAGATCACAACCCTTTTGAGGTCTGCATTTGGAATTATAGACAACTGCCAACCATCTACAAGCATCGGACAAGGTTTAGAGGGCTTTGCAAATAATTGAGAGAGGCTACTTAGCAAATTCAAGGTGGTGCAATTTAATGACAGGTTCCTAATTAACTGCAATTTGATATCAAAATTTAATAAATAATTTCCTCTTGCATTGTATATGATTTCACTTAATAATAAAAGCATCTGGTTCAATGCTTTTGAAATTAGTTTCATAATTTCTTTTTATGCAAAGCTATTATCTTGCTTGACAACTCTTTTTAAAAAGTCAAGGAATTGGATATTCATTTCAAAAAACCAGTCATATATATCATTTGCATAGAAAATTAGTGGTTTGGCAGAGTTAGAACCTGCAGGGGTTCTTACAGATACAAAAAATATTGCCAAGAAATAGATTATCACAATTTTTTTTGCGGAGTAAACCAACACTTGAAATCTGAGTTAAGGCACTGCACAAACATGTTGAACATATCCTCCAAACCACACAAGCAAAAGCAACATTGCGGAGCGATGCCGATCATTCTCTGGACTAGTCCTGACAAACAACCACAATGTCATCTAACTACAACTACCAACCACACCAACTAAATTACTGAGGACTTGAAAACATAATAGTGCAATATCCGTAGAACAAACATTATATTCAAAACCGCAAGCCATCACCTTTAAATGCAGAGGAATGTAGACCATTGTTCCATACGAACTTCAAATACTCTTTCTTGCATATTCCAACTTCTAGCATTGTCACCTTTCGGCATCAACACATACTCAACATCACAAGAGAACACATGAACATCTGAACATTCATTTTTGGATCTCCGTTAATCACTATACATCAAGTAGACATCCATTCACATCTGGTTGACAAAAATGACAAACAGGAAACTCATATTGCTAACAATCTCCCCCTTTGTCATTGATGGCAACACCAACAAAAAACACAATCAGTGCACAAGTCCACAATTGTCATCAACACAAAGAAGTTTGATATCAATCACAACACAATTCAATATCTGCATATTGCCAACACATACACAATACATCTGGCCTCTTGGATCCTCTACAAACTATTGCATAGCAAAAATTTGTTCATTACAATTCTTATTGTTCTAGTATGAATATTTCTCTAGCTCCTTGCACTTTGATATAGTTCTTGGCCTTTGACATTTGAATTTATGCTTCCTCCATAGGACATTTAGTCCATTAAGTGTGTTTATCTATTGAAGACCATTGTGAGCCTTAGATTAGTGATGAATGTGAATTACCATTTTAAATTGTACTATGGCTCCAAGTATAGGAATTGGTTGGCCTGATATGGATTTTTGTTCAACAAGAATCTTCGTGTGTAAGGGTGATAAGTAATTTGATGGGGCATTGAAAGGGCAAGATATAGATAAGACTCTACTTGAACAATACATGCGGGGTATTGACAACCTTGATAAAAGTTGTAAAGATGGTACATATTCCAAATTTTGGAGTTGAGTATAAATTTTTGTTATGTGAAAGTTTAGCTAGAAAGAAGGGGGTTGAAAAGTTGATTAATATGTTTTTTCTATTTAAAGGGTGGAGGTTGTTTTAGTTTGGCATGGTGGAGGATGTAATTAATATTGTAGATTTATTTGTTAAAGGAGGGAGGTACTAATAGTGGATTGGAATAATTTTTTGTTTGAATGATTTAATTTTTTTTTAATTGCTTATAAATATTAGATGTCGCCTAGCTTGTATGGACCAAAGTTCTAAATATATAGTATGTATTAAATCAGCTATATTTTGAGCTCTTTAGTCGATATTAAAAAATGCGATTTTTTGCTTGGACCTCAATCTCCCATAAATAATAAATATAACAAAGTTGTAGCTTTTGAATTTTAAGTCAAATTATTTCTAGCCTTCTTTATCTATAGGTATTTACGCCCATATTCAAACTTGTTTGTGCAACAACATGCATACATACTCTGTGCTATGGATATACACATCCACACCCAAGCATGTATTCATTGATTGCACAGTACACATGGACACATTATTTACACGGGTATACGCTTACGGGAGATGAATTTACACGGGTATGTGCCATTTCTAATGTGGTCTTTATTTCAACTTGTGAAAAATATATTCTATTTTTCTGAAGACACTAAAATTGGAGGTTTCTCTGTGTTTGTAAGCTATTTTTTTCTAATGAAATCTCTTATATGCAGGCTAACTTTAGTTTCTTAATTTTGCTTGCTCTTGTACTATTTTGTTCTTGCTAAGATAATTTTAGTTGTACTTATTAGAGGTTAAGATCTTGTGGCCTCAATCTAATTTTTGTATGGAAATGTTTTTGAGTGTTAGCTAGTTTTAGTTCCTTCCTTATTTTTGCATACTTTTCAGCTATATGGAATTAGCTAACATTTTCTAAACCTTTTTCCTTTCTATAGTGGTTGCCCATGTTGAAGCAGTGTTCCATAACTCGCCGCGGGTTGTGCGAGTTTTGACAACCCGTGGGCCGAGTTGAGTTGGTCGGGTTTTCATGACCCGCTAACATGACCCGTCGGGTCATGAGTCATGATGCACATGACTCGTAGAGTTGTGGGTCATGTCATGACCCGCCGGGTCTGTGGGCTATGACTCGGCCAATGGTAGTGACAGACTGCACATAAAAAAATATTAAAAAAATACTTTTTTCTATATTATTTTTTCCCTTGATTATTTTATACTTCGCCAATTTTTCAGCTCAGGGGTGGGAGGATTTATGCAAATATATCATTTAAGTATAAGTCTGATTTATTTAATTTCTTATACTTTAAGTTATATTTGTATAAATACTTTTAGGATGTTTGAGATAGGTTCCAGCTTCATAGGAGTTAAGATGCAGATTCTAGATTTTGGGGGTTTTCAAAAAATTCTAGACTTAGCCAAATTTCAGGATTCGACAGGCCTTCAGCAGGGTTACTTCCCACAATTTGTCCTGGCTTTCTGAGGTCAAACTGAAGCTGGAACAAGGATTCTCAAAGGGTTTTAACTCATTCCATCACAAATCACTTGGTTTCGACTCCATCCCCATGACAAACATGACTTCCCAACAGGCCAAAATCACTCAAACCTCATTTGACAGACCGAGGGACTTGAAAAATTGCCACTACTCCTATAACCAAAATAAAAAAGGGGTTTCCCATTTGCAATGGGGCGATGGTGTGAAAACCTCACAACAAGGACCATGAGTGGGTTGACCAGGTAGACAGAGAGATTGAGGCTGTGGCTATGGCAGAGGAGGAGGATAGAGCACGATCAACTGCCCGTGCAGCTGATGTTGATTAGAGTGGCACCTCAGGAAAAGACTATGGCTTGTCAATCATCTAGGATCTACCTTAGACGCATTTGTAGGAGGCAGATGGACTACACTGAGGTTGAGGCTGAGCTAGAGCCTAAGCCATAGACTTGTTTTTGTTTACACATATGTTTGGGAACATTTGATGTCATGGATTTTATATATATTTGACAATATTTATAATTCTGCATATCTATGTTTTCTATTTCCTTCAGCTACAATTTACGTTTGTACTTATGTGATGGATTTATGTGATCAAATTAACTTCTATTTGATGATGTTATAGTGTCTTTAAGCTTTATTCAATAATAGGTGCATGAAACAAGTTTTAAATCGTAAAAAATCTGTTTTTTCATTTTGTCGAGTCATAACCGAGTCATAGTTGAGTCGTTGCCGAGTCATTGGCGAGTCACGGGTCGAGTCGACCTTGCCGAGTCATAGGCGAGTCCGAGTCATGGAACTATGTGTTGAAGCAAACAAAAACTCTAAAGAGAGGATTGCAACAACATATGCAAAAGGTAAAAACATTGACGGGAAGTTCAATCATGTTGAATCACAGTATAGAAAACAAAGCTCAGTTAGGGAAAATGATGACACCAATAAAAGGTCATCAGAGAAGCAGAGACAAAAGAAGTTGACATATTATTGACGATCATATAAAATATGTGCTTGTTTTAGCATATTGTAATGTTGAAGGTGCATTGTATTAGATATGTACTAGGATGGTTGCTTCTTTTCCAATTGTTTATGATTACCTAAAGCACATTGTCATTATATATAATTTATAGTTTTATTTAAGCCCTGTCCTTGAATTGTAATGACAGTTCACATCCAAAATTTGAATTTAAAAAAAAAATGTTATCAAATACGGAAAAAATGGGATTGTTAGCTTCACTAATATATTCAAATTTGTTAGCCTAAAATTGGATCCCAATTTTGAGTTTGTAATCTTAATTTGACGTCTCCAAAACATATTTTCCCTCTATACTTCATGTTGGGAGTAACAATATATTTTGATTTATAATTTGAATGGTTTTGTAGTTAGACTGTTGGCTGTTTATAGTACAATGTTATATTATTTGTCTCTGACTATATAAAATCAATTGTGGGATTTTTCTTGTATTGAGAACTGTGCAAACAAAATTAATTTAATAATTTAATTTGTTTAAAGGAATTTTGTCTGATTTTTATTATTAGCTGACAGTAATTGACAGTAATTTTGAATTTCCTGGGGCTGGCTGGAAAATGAATTACAAAATATAAAAATAGATGTCTGCCTTCAATCTCTGTAATTGCTGGGAAAAGTAAATGCCACTTGACTATTACACGTGTATTTCAAGGGAAGGCCAAGTGACCATCTATGTCAATCTGATGGAAACTATCAAAAAACAATACAAGAATTGCATTTCAAATGAGGCTGCTATGAGTATGAAATGCTGGGGAAGTAGATAAATGATGTGTATACCCTCTCGGCAAGTTGTAGGTTCCTCTGGTTGAGCATGTCATCAGATTCAGAGATTTGTTGCTGGTGTTAATATTAGCAGCTGAAGTTCAATGGGGTTTTGTCATTGCTACTCAAATGCAAATGGGTTTAAATTTGAGTAGCTAAAATACAAATGGGTTCACTTTTTGTAGTTAAAAATGTATGAGTTTTAATTCTTGCAGTAATAATCTAACAGGGTTTCAATTTTAGTAGTCAAAATCCATATGGTTTTCGATTTTACTTGTAAAAATTAAAATTGCTTTTACTTTTAGCTGTTAAAATCCAAATGGTTGTTAACTATAGCTAGCAAGGTTCAGGTGGTTTTTAATTAAACAGTGAAAATTCAAATGGGTTTTGCTGGATCCACAGCAACATGTTCGGTTCTTCTGTTATAATCCGATGTAGCTCACAAGTTAGTTTATGTAGTTGGTCATCACATGATTGGCTTCTGGGATGTCTCTGAAGTATGCATTTGTAATCATTATTTCTTGCTCCGTTGGAGTCAACTTTCCAGTAATGGTTATGCTTTCATTGAGCAGTAGAATGATATTTTTCCACATAAAAAATGAGATACAAATTGGGGCATTCAGTCAGTTGATTATATTCATACCGAGTGACTCAATTTGGCCTGAAAGTACACTTCATAACCTAAAACTAGAGAACTCGTCTAAGTAGTAGTAGATCCAAAAGAACATGGACCACTTGGCTGCTTGCCCTACTAAAATTAAAATGTCTCAAAAACAATATGTACTATAGCATTAAGGTCCCCTCTTTTTAGGAGCCCTTTAAGATACGCCCAAAAACAGGTGATTAACAACAAAGTACTAGAAAAATAAAGCTTGCCATGTCTTCTGAAAATACCATAAATAAATTCTGTTAATTTGGGTTTGCAAGTCCTGTAAATGAACAACTTATGGTTTAAAGACATAAATAAAACATGGCATGTGGAGCTACCTTAACAATTCAGGATATTGCTGGATGCAAATTAACGACCAGATGGATATTATTATTATCTAGATTCTACATAATGAGTTAATTAAGCTATCTGGTTTGAAGGGCATTGAAGTACACAATTTGAATTTATTAAGGATTCTTTCTTATTGAGGCAACTATAAGGAATCTTTTGGTCATCGTTTTAAAATATTTAAAGTATAGATTCTTCCACAGAGTTATATACCACAGTAACACTCCTCATGGCCCCTAACACTAGATTTTGTATGTTTTCTGTAACATCTCCAATAAGGATGCTTTCAATTTCTAGTAATTAACATACATTACTATGCATCCAAATCAATTCAACAATGAATAATTCATAATACATTTGGTAATTAACATTTTTGAGTCTCGATTCCTTGTCTCCTAAATTCAACCCTACAAGGATGTGGATTTACTTGTTGTAGGGCGTTTGACACCAATCTCTAATAGGGAACCCCTCAAGGCTTTGGGACTCTGTCCCTATCCCGTCTTGGGATTCACCTACCCTTTGTGGACTTACTCTGCCTCTCCCTACACAACACCAACCTTTCTTCGAAGGGGCTATAGCAAGAGATTAAAGAATAGCCTATATACATTAATATCTCATGCATTACCACTATATAAACACATGTATAAACATAATATACATATATATTTATATAATCCTGATTATATATATATATATATATATATACAAGAAATAAAGAATTCTTATATATATATATATATATATATATATAAAAGAATTCTTTATTTCTTGTATATTAACTATATATAAATATATATATATTTCTTAATATATATTATTAAACATCTCGATAGTATACTTATATACTAGATACTTATCTCATAATTTACCATAAACATATTTATTATAATATATCACTCGAACTATCACTCCTTGTTCGATTCTTATTCTTTTCGTAAGGGTAATTTCCATTGTATAGTCTATTGTTTGTTGCCACAAAGCCACATACACCTAATATATATTATTGTCTCCTGATTCAATTTGATCGGAGATTAATAGTTTATATATCTATCCTCCAAACTTAGTTTATACTCTAATTCTTCCAAAACCTCATTCGAGGGTTTCCCATGATGAATGTCTCTTAGCCCGTTTGGCAGCAGGAATTGGACCGGAATTGGCATTATCTAATTCTGGATAATGCCAAATTCCATGTTTGGATCCTTGGAAAAAAATGGAATTGGAATTCCGAAATTCTCATTTTGCCCCCAAAATGGGAATATCATCTTCCACCTAAATAGGTGGAATTGGAATTTCGAATTACAATTCTAATTTTTACAAAAGCAAATTTAATATTTCGTGGGATCCGTGACTATAAAGATGTATATTATATTGCTACAAGGATGTATATATATACGTGTGTATATACACGTGTGTATATACATGTGTGTATATACACGTGTGTATATATACATACATGTATGTGTATATATACACACATGTATGGTGTGTGTATATGTGTGTATATTTCTATATATATACACACATGTATGGTGTGTGTATATATATACACAAATGTGTGTATATGTGTATACATAGATACACACTTGTATGTGTATATGTATGGTGTGTATATGTGTGTATATATATACACACATGTATATGTGTATATATACACACGTGTGTATATGTATGTATATATATACATAAATGTGTGTATATGTGTATACACACGTGTGTATGTGTATATATACACGTGTGTATATGTGTATACATGGATACACACTTGTATGTGTATATACACGTGTGTGTATACACACATGTATGTGTATAAACACGTGTATGTGTGTATATGTACACAAATGTGTGTATGTGTGTGTGTATACAGACATGTGTATGTATGTGTATACATGTGTGTATATACACATACACATGTCTGTATATATATACACATGTATATATACACACATGTATGTATGTATATATACATGTGTGCATGCGTGTATACATATACACACATTCAAAGAAATTAAAAAATAAAGAATTAAAATTCTTTATACATCTTGTCATTCATCTTCCGGGTGAACCAAACGGGTCAGACAATATTCCGGATTTCATTTTGAAGATAAGCATCTTCCTGAATTGACCATATCCATGATATGGTATTCCAGTAAGACTATAGTCTCCTCTCAAGTATCGTATATGATTTCTTATCCTTCCCATATTCTTTTACCCACCCATTCTCTTATCCGACATCCCATTGAATTGTCTTGAAGTCTTGTTTGTACCAATCATTTCTTTTAGTTCAATCTATCTTTCATGATTTATATAGCAATAATGACTTATTTATGATAGAACGCTTCGCTACTTTGTACCTTCCGCATATTGCAATCAATTATATTTACTACGATGACCACGAACCTGTTCATACCCACTCTTGTGCTATTATTTCACCTTCGGCTTCCATTCGGTAATTTCAAACTCCCATAGAGCTCAAGCGTAAACCGATGAAGATGTTCAATTGACCGAACAAATATATATGTTGTTTCTTATGGCCAGTCGATATTAAGTTGATGCATTGCTAATATTTCTGTTGGTATCACTGCATTCTGATTTCTTTGTTTGCTGAATGGTAGTAAACATTTTCACATCGGTATCAACGTTGTATTATTTCAAACATGGACCCATCATCATCTTCGCGGTTCTTAATACCTTATTTTAATCGTTGTCTTGTGATTTGTTGACTTGTTTACATTTCTTTGTTGATATGATTGCTATGTATTATATGGACCAGCAAGGAAGTTGGCCACCATGGCATGTATCAAACCATGATAATCAAGAATAGTGATGCCATTATTCTTGTGACGTTAATGACAATTTGTCAGCAATACTTCCATGTCGTTCTTGTAATTATATTATATTGATTTTTCTATTTTTATTTATTTATTATTATTCAGTGTTAAATCTTATTTCAGGAAGGGAACATGACATATTCTTGCTCTAATCATAGTTCAGTGGCTTTACAACATGTGGCAGTTCTACGAAGCTAGTTTCCTAATCTCCTTTTCGTCACTTTTCACACCTTTTACTCTCCATTTCTAACAAACTGTTGATCATTTAAGGTGTGCTAATGTCCTCATACGATTACCCAAGTTGTTTTGTAGATTTGATATTATTTCTATATAGATGTATGCCAAATTTTTTGGGCCCGATCAATGTTTGGTTTGATGTGTCTTATCACACTCTTGGATAATCTTGTCATTGATGTCAATTGTTGCGTCCAAAGTAGGAGCAGAAATGAAGTCAGAGATGAAGGTGTTTCTAGAGCAGACATTATTGCTTGGTAAGAGTAGAAGAATTAAATCACGATGCAAAATATAATGAAAACCCTATGTGGGAGTTCACCCTTGTTTAAGGGTAATTATATTAATATGTCATTAATATTATTATGGGACAAGAAGTCTGCAAATCTCTTTGACTAAGAGAATTTAATTTAATATCTTTTTGTCAACCAACCTCTTTGACTAAGAGAATTATATTTTAATAATTTTTGTGTGTCCCATTTAATTGGGCTAACCTCTTGATTAAAGCACCCAAGTTTCTGAAAGAGTTGTAATAAAAAAACCATGGCCAACTTTGGTGAACTGAACTAAATGATCATGTTGGCTGACTTGGTTGAGGAGGTATGATCGTTGGTTCGAAGAGGCATTTCTTGTTTTATATAATATAGGAGGTTTGGAGATCTATGCTACCATAAATTCAATTGAAAAAATAGTTCGACTTAGAACACATTTTGTGGTGTATAAAAGGGAGCAAAAAAAAGAGTTATTGCATAATTTATTTGTCAAATATTTGAGCAGGTTTTAAAGTTAGTGCAGATTTGTGAGCATATTTTATATTTTGTATTGCAGATGTAATTGGAGATTTGATAGTAACAATTCAAGGAAAATTTGTACAAAAGAGAGCATATTTTGTTGAAGAACTTGAATGGATCGAGGGTATATTCAAGAACATTATAATCACTTTGCATTCAAATGTTAGTGCCTCGTACATTGCAAGATTTAGAGGTTGGAGGTTCTCACTCAAAGAGAATGATGTCTCTTGTTGAGTTGATGCTTAGTTGTGGGGATTGGTGTCTATAATGGGTTAGTGCCTACAAATCTTTTATAGGCACTACTACATATGGGGCCAAATTTTGACAGCAACTTTTGACGGATGATTTTTTTGTGTGAATTTGGGTTTTTTTTTGTAATAGTCTTTGATGGTGTTGGGATTCCGATGGGTTTTAAATAGACCATCAGAATTCCGACAGTTGCAGGCTATACATGAAAAAAAAAGTGAAACCAAATTATTTTATTTTTTATTGCCGAAGAGAGAAAAGGAGCGGGACGAAGTGAAATTGAGGTGAAAGCTAAGCGCAAAGACAGTGTAACTGGCTGGGGTGTAATGTCCTGTAGCTCCGCTTTCTTCATCTTTGATCTTTGATAAACATTGAAGGAGCAAAGTTCTATCTACATGTACAAGGTAATAATTTGTGCCCTTAGGGTTTAATTTTTAGTAGTGAATGTTAACAATTGCAGTGATTATGATATGTCCATTGCTTTTCACCTGATTAAATAACAAAAAAGGTGTCTCACAAGGTTCTTCGTTACATCCCCATTATACTACGTTTGCAAAGATTTTTCAGGTGTAATAGCTTACACAATTTATGGATTACCATGCACGTAATAAGAGTCGAGATGACATTATTCGAATGCCTGCGGATGGTTTTGCATTTAATGACATAGAGGAAAAGTGGCCGCACTTTATCAAAGAATCTCGAAATCTCAAGCTTTCATTGACAACGGAGGGTGTCAATCTATTTGGGGAGCTAAGATCTGTTTACTTTGTTTGACCTGTTTTTGTCATCAACAATAACATTACTCCATGGATGCCAATAAAGAGGGAGTACATTATGTTGGCAATGATTGTTCTAGGTATTTGATTATTAAATAGTTATCTGCATGTAATTATAAATTTTGTAGTAAAATGGTCACAATAATTATGTAATGTTGTTCATTCAATTAAGTAAATACCAAGTTAAGGATATTAATGTATATATTGAGCCTCTTATTGACGAGTTGCTGGAGTTATGGAATGGTGTCACTATGTATGACATCTCTAGACCAATAGGACACAGACAATTTCAATTCCATGCAATGTTTGTATGGACAATCCATGATGCCTCAGGGCTAACACATTTTTCTGGTATGTTATAGTGAATTCAAGTTGCACATGATAATTTTAAATATAAAAATTAACATATTTAATCCAATTGTATCATTATCTTGTAGGCCTTCAAACAAAAGAAAAAATTTGCATGTCTAATTTGTGGTCCAAAGATGAAATCTCGTCATTCAAAAAGTTTAAGAAAGAAGGTGTTTGATGAGTATAGGAACTTCCTCCATAGAAATCATAAGTATCGAACTACTTTAAAAAATCTTTTCAATGAGAAAGAAGAGACTACATCTAAGCCACACAAAATGACAACTCGCATATGGAAGTTGAAATATAATAGAATTAATCGTCAAGGTACTACCGTTCTACCTAATGGTTTATGTTTGGAATTTATATATTTATAGTGTTTTGTTTGTTGATTATGTAATTGATGATCGTGAAGGTCGTCAAGGCAATACTATTGAGCACCTTCCAAAGGGACTAAAAAGTTATCCTAGACAATTTAGTAGGTTGCCCTACTACGAGTAGTTGCAAATTGTGTATTTGTTTGATATTATGCACATTGGAAAGAGTGTAACGGAGACATTGTGAAAGATATTGGATGGAAGGCATGACAACGAAAAAATGTCAAAATTTGTAGTCACATTCATGAATCCAATCATACAATAAAAAATTCTATTGAATCAAATAGAAATAGAGAATATATTAATATAAGTGTCTTTCATTAGTTATTAACAGAGCAACAAAGTGATGCCATAAAAGAAGTCATACGAAAAAATTTAATTTCCCATAAGATTTGCTGCAAACATAAGTAATACTATATCAAAGAAATGTGAATTTGGGCCAGGGTTGAAAATGCATGATTGACATACCTTCATCAAGGTAAGTCATGTTATTTTGTATTTACAATATATTTGTAAACTGCATGTATTTCCCATTGTATTATGTGAGAAAAGAATGACATGATTATTTTTATAATTGTTGCAGTACGTGCTACCCCTATCTCTCCCAGAGAACTTCGACAATAACATCAAACAAGTGATATATGATTTTGGAAAATACACAAGGTAAGCAATGATATCTATTCAATTTGTTGTATATATTTATTTTATTCGCAATTTATTTTTCTTGTTATGCAATATATTGTAAAGTCTCATGTTTATATATTTGTGTCTTGAATGTCTTGTAGGTGTTTGTCATTTAAAGAACCATAAAATATATATAAAATATTGGAAGAGAAGAATTTCTCATCTAATGTGTGAAATGCAAAAGTGTCTACCTTTAATCCATTTCAATGCACAAGAACACTACTTCATACACCAAGTTAAGAAGATTGAATTGTGTGGACCCGTACACATTCGGTCAATGTGGATGGTTGAGAGACACTTGAAATTTTTGAAAGCTTTGGTTCAACAAAGAGCATGTCCTGATGGTTCTATGGTAGAGGGATATATGGTATACAAGACTATGGTGTATGTTATTGAATATCTTCCTAAGCTTGCTGCCAAGATCCATATAGTTTGCATTTGGGATTTTGACACCATTAGAAAATTCAAAGGAGGGCACTTGGTGGAGAAAGGTAGATTGATGAAAGTGAGAGGTAATAAATTATAAGATGTTATTGTAACTGTTAATTAATTCTCTTCAAAATTAATTGGTTGTAAGTCATCTATTTATTTTTTGTACAGTTGCTCAAGAGTGGGATGCAATACTTTTGTATATTGTAAACAATCAAGATTGGATGATGATATGGATTGAACGATGTCATCATTTAGGTCACACATTAACATGAGAAGTTGTGTCTTCATTGGTTAAAGAAGCTCATTGTAACGGAGATCCAAATGTTACACAAAGGGATATAGATTTAACATATGGTTTAAGAGATTTTCAGGTATGTATAAATTTGTTAATCACCCATACGTTTATGAACTCCCGATGCAATAATTTATACATGTTTGACATATTTTTGCAGGTCAAACACCACAAGGCTATGTTTTGCAATGGTCATAAATTTCGCATTAAAAAGTTGGATGACACAGAAAACTTGTGATTCTAGGATAAGTGCAGTCATTCAGGTGACTAATATTTCATCTAGAAACAACTTACATACTCGAGAGTCTGAAAATCGATACTATGACATTTTGGATGATATACTTGAGTGTGACTTTAATTCCTTCAGATTAGTTTTCTTCGTCGTCAGATGGTACAGGCTACGATTTAATCAAAATGATCCTGATAGAACTGTTATTGAACATGACAATTAATTTTCAATGATTAATACAAAGTGGTTTGAACCAGTTGGGGATGAGTCCTATATTCTTCCAAACCAATGTGAGCAGATATTTTATTCAAAGACTCCACATAAATTGGGTTGGTCGTTCATTGTTATACATGACCCAAGAGGAAGGTTGATGAGGTATAATGCGATGGAAGAAGAAGATTGCAAACAACTAGAAGATGATGTAAATGATGATCACGAACGATAGTTAGTCAATGATGTTCCTGATGTAACTTTTCTTGAAGAAAAAGAAGATGATGACAATGATGATGCTAGTGATGATGATAATGATGCCGATGATGCCGATGATGATAATGACGGTGGTGGTGATGATGTCAACGACGACGATGATCATGGTGATGAGTTGGATGAAGAAGAAGATCAATGACATGAATGAAATGTATAGTTATGTGATCACTGCTTAATCTATTTAATATTATTTTTTGATAGAAATGTATAATTATGTGATCAATGCTTAATCTAATTAATTCGTGATGTACCTTTTAATGTTTTTAATTCATATGTGATGCTTATGGTTTTTAATGTACTTACTATGTATTTTTGAGTATATATATCATGAATTTTTTAGCTAACATAAGATAATTGAATTACATATGTAGGTACCCGAACCCCTTTCACGAGCATCCCACACAGTCTCATGGATCGACAAGTATAAGTCAATACACCCTATAGAGATTAATGTATTTCACAATTTGTAAAATATCTCGCATTACTTGCTATCTCTCTCATTTGATGGAGTGCATATAACAACAAATAGGTATTTATCAGATGTATCTTCCTCGAGCGAAGGAATTATAGGAATGGAAGAAGAAAGTCATGTATTATACTTTAAATTAGGGAGATCAACTAGAGGTTAAAAGACTAGTAAGAAATTCAATAAATGCATGAAATTTTTCCTCAAGCTAAAGAGGGGTCATGTTTTTATGATGATGAGAGTAAAGACGACATCGAGGTGCCCTTTAGGTACCAATATCTCCAGAAAAACACTGATTTTCGTGTTGAAGGCAAGATATATCGCATTGCACCATCATCAATACATGGTTTGGGCCTATTTTCCATAGATGAAATAAAGGTCTCTTACAACATTGTCGAATTTGTTGGACTTTGTAACGATTACAAAAGTTGGATGTGAATTGTTCAATATAAAAACTGTGTAGGTATGCACTCTTGACAAATTATATTCAACAAAAAGACAATGAGCAAAGTAAAAGAGTGGCTATATACATTGACGAAAGGCCAAAAGCATCAGGGAATATTGTAGGTTTTATAAATAGCACGCGACCTCTGTCAACTATTAAGCAACCCAATTGCATATTTGAGGTGCGTGAGAGAAATCATGTATTTGTATGTGCGATAAAATCAATATATGTTAGGGAAGAGCTGCTTATTGATTATAATTTGAATCGTATAGATACAAACAATGTCACTATCATGGGGGTGGAGCTATGTACTATGTACCATTAAATAATTGATTTTTTTGCCAGCCACATCTAGAGAGTCTCTTCACCATCCACCTCATCTCCATCATCATCTTCTAATGAAATTTATTAATCTAGTCTTTTTTAATTATTGGTTAACTTTAAATAATAACACAGGGCCACAATATGGAGTAGCCACATAGAGGGGACAATGATGATCCTGCAGACACTTCTTTCTAGCGGGTAAATCTCTTTGTTATTGTATTACAAATTAGATAGAAGCAAAATGTTAAATAGTGTTTTTTATTATGTTCTTTTCATCACTGTTTCTGATTAATTCTAATAGTGTTAGTAATATTATTGTCACAGACAGGTGGTCAACAGAGAAAGGGAAAGGAACCCACAGTCCCTCAGGAGGAGTCCTTTGACGAGGACCTAGATGTTGATTTTTGTATTTGTAATGACCCGACCTCTGCAATTAAAAAATGCCTCCAAAAAATTGGAAAAGAAGTGGCTCAATTGGCATCTATATTCCCTCCAACTCGAGTC
>MU224983.1:3105220-3131470 GCA_018584345.1 Thuja plicata | reverse complement strand
TATGAAAATAAACATGAATCTAATCTACATGAATAGCCATGAATGCAAGAAGAAGAAGACAAGAAGAGAGAAGTTGCAATATCCAAGCTTGAGTGCTCAAATTCTCCTCCAAAATTGCTCTCCAAACTTGCAGCATAATGTTACTATAAAAACCTAATATGAAAATGAGAAGGAGAGATTTCCTTATAAAGAAAAGTGAACGGTTGAGATAAAGAGGCAAAAATCAAAGGTTATGATTAAGAGGCAAAAATCCACCACTTAGGAAGATGTGATGAAAAAGAGATTTTTATTTAATTTAATTTAATTTATTTCCTTTTTCAACAAGTAAAGTGTTTTAAGTGGAGATTTTTATTTATTTAATTAAAAGAGGGGTTTTCTTTCAATTAAATAAATTAGAAGAATTTTATTTAATTAAATGGGGGAATTGAATTTAATTAAATAAGAGGAATTTTATTTAATTAAAAGGGAGAAATTTACTTTAATTAAATAAGATAAATTTTATTCAATTAAAAGGGAGATTAAATCTTTTAATTAAAGAAGATAAATTTTATTTAATTAAAAAGAAAATTTAAATATTTTAATTAGATAAAAATGATCAAGTCTTAGGAAATATTGAAATAATTGAATTAATTACAATTTGATCAAGGAAATTGATTTGAATTGAAAATGTTCCAAAGCATTGATTCATAAATTTGATAAAATGATAAAATGATAAAATGGGGCCCAAAGTCTAGGCAACTATTATAGGGTGCATACATTTTATCAAATTTTTGAATCAATGCTTTGGAACATTTTTAATTCAAATCAATTTCTGAATCTATCGAGCTATACTATAGTTAGTCTTTGGTGACAACTGACTGTCCCGTCGGTGTGACTTCAGTTGTCTTCGGGATCTCCGTTCGTCAAGCACCACTGTAATTCTGTCTGTCAGGTTACACCGTACTTTTCTCATAGGGCAACACTGTGACTTTGCTTGTCGGTAATGTTGTGCATTTGCTCATTGGGTAACACTGTGACTTTTCTCTTTTACTCTGACCGTCGGTGTGCACTGCATTGGTCTATACAGTCACTTTGTGAATACTTGACTTATATGCATTACTGATAGCATAGCCTTTGATTCATCGGTTCTTTGAAGTCTTTGGCAGTATGTCCATGACCATACAGATTATATCAAGTCGACATCAATGACAATACAATACATTAACTGATTTAATGACTTGTATTAACTTTCTTATTTCTCTGTGATCATCAACTTAACATCTTCAAATATTCAATCAGTTATAGTTCATCAAGAGATACCATATTTCTTTGAGTCTTCAGGATCAACTACAAGCAAAGCATCAGATCCATCAGAAGAAAGCATCACAAGCCTAACTGAAATCAGTCTACATCTGGCTGGACAAGTTAAATCTCTGCAAATCGGTCAAGAGACACAGATGGTAAGGATGATTGATTTCATGAACAATGCTAGACAAGCTGGGCAAGAAAGAACATTAGTTATTGATGATAGAAGAAAGATCACATAAAATCTACAAGAAAAATATTCTGAAATACAAAGACTTACAGAGCATCACCATGATATTACAAATCAGATTATTCTTATGAGTCAAGAAGCAAACATATTAATTGTTGAACTCATTGAAAGAATAGAAGCTATCGGTGAACTCAAGGATGAGATTGAAAAGTTGAAACTTGAAATAAGAATTCAACAACAACATAATGAAATTATCAAGAAAGCTGAAGAAAGCAACAAAAGAACGGATGATTTTCTTGAAGGACAACGAAGAGTCAACAACAATACTGGTCTAGGTTTTATCGAGAATGGAGAATCATCAAATCAAGCTGATCCAAAGAATGTCTACACAAATTCAAGACCAAGAAAACTTACATGCAATCATTGTGGAAAGCAAGGCCATACATCAAACGTATGCAGAGGCAAAATGAAAGGTATTCCTAAATCTACATCTTCATTCATAGGATTCTGTTATAAATGTAACAAGAAAGGACATAAAGCATATGAATGTAAGTCTGAGATGAAACAACCAAAGAAGGAAACCTACATGGACAAGTACTGTCCTACATACAAAATGAATGGGCACACAACCCTTGAATGCTAGAAAAAGAAAAGGTAAGCATGGAAGCCTAAAGGTCAAGAAAATCCCTATCAACCGAAGAGAGTCGGTAATCAGTATGTATGGGACTATAATACTTGGACAAATTGTACAGCATGTGGAAGATATGGTCACATTTCTGCAAATTGTATGAGACAATGGACTAGAAAGTCTAGAGGCTGGACTAACCCCAGAATGACATGCTTACACTGTCATAAAGTTGGTCATCTCAAGAAATATTGCAGAGACCGAATGACAGAGACAAACACATATCCCAATGGAAACACCATTGAAGACATCTAGAGGGCAAGAGACAAAATGTGGAGAAAAGATTCAAACAATGATGAAGTTGGAATAAGCAATACAAATGGTGACACCCCATCCAATCGATCCGGTGACATCACCACCCCCACCTAAGCAGAACAAGTAAGTATTGAACTGCATTACCCAAGTTATCATTTTACATCAGTTCCATAGTATGTTGCTATAAATGCAAAATTAGCATAAGAAAGATGCATCATGGTATTACTTCTTAAAATTTGTGATAACTATGATTTCAAGAATATATACCGAAACTTGTCAGTATACACTCAATACAAATAATTCTTACACTTATCGAGAAGCGTCGATTAAAAGCAAAGTTGCTAGCATAAACTGAGCCTCATTGGTAAACAAGCAAATGAACAATTTCTCTTCGACACCGAAACCTGTCGGTAAAAGCAAGTGAAATATCGTTTGCTCCAAAACGTTATATTTTCACCAAAGGAAAGTGAAGTCATCACCGATGAACTCAGTCTTCATACACCAAGGAGTTGGTAAGAATTTATGACACGTGTTTTAGGGAAACACCTATAAATAGGGAAATGGAACAACTCTTTTGTTCACGACATCCAGAGCAGAGAGACCAAGGAGATTTTTGAGCAAAGAGAAACTAAGTCACAGAGCGACCATGAATCGACACACAACACTCCCAAGCAGATCAAGAATCGTTGCAAGAGCAAACGGTAAGTTTTACAAGACTGACAACTCTATTTTTATGCATTTCGCAAGAAGCCCTAATTTCTAAAAATGGCCTCAACATCTCGAACTGTAAAATCCAAGAATGCAAAGAAGGATGAGTTCAAACTCATTAATAATTTGGCGTGTGAGGAACCCAATTACAAGATCCATCCCGAGGTTTCCTCACAACCCGACGACGCTGGAGCGTTTTCATGCATACCAGCTAGGGTTTTACTTGTGGAAGACTTTCGATCTTTCATACACTGCAAGATTGCAGAGATAGGAACTTCAGAGGTTGAAGAAGATTATAAGAAGCTATGCAACAATGATGGAACACTAAAAGATGAGCACAAACATATTGAAGTAAAAGGTCTCACCGATGCTCTAATGTTCTCGAAGGTTTTCAAAACCGAATGGATTCGGTTAGTACTAAGTAGAATGCATAACAAAAAGCTATGGCTTGATGAACCGAAGGTGATAACTCGAGATGTCATTCATGCAGTCACCGGTTATCCCATAACTGAGAAAGTTAAGGCACTAAATCATCCACCCAAGGCCGAGACCGAGAAAATGACAGGAGCCAAATGGGATGGCAGGGTACTAAAAGTTACTACAATAACCGATGATGAGATCAAGTTTGGTGCATGTGTTCTGGGCTATAAATTCTTCCAAGCAAGCAGATTGAACAATATAGCATCAGGTGCAGTTGACATAGCCTACAAAATTGTGAAGAAGGGAACACAATTGGACTTATCTAAACTACTCCTGAATCAGTTGAAGGATAACTTAAAGACTATCAGGAATGCAAAGTCAAACACATGTAAGTTTGGCTCACTGATAATGTGTATTTTCTTTTATTTTCAAGAAAAATTCCCATCAGTAAGAGATGTGAAATCGGACAACACCAAACCGGTCACCATGGAAATCATTGAGCACATAGCTACACTGGGAGATAATTTTGAGACAGTCATGGATGAATACTTCAATGTATTCAAAGACCAAATGCAAAAGAGGGTAAGAATCCCCGAGCAACTCATTGAAAAATATAAAGATGAGATATGCTTCATGGTTGATACAGACAATACATACATTAAGCATACTATACCAAGGACAACATGGTTAGAACCATTATAGTATGAGATCAACATTTATCTTGCAACTAAGGCAATTGATGCCTTGATCAATGAACCATTGGATAAGAAACAACCGAACTTTGGAACATATGAAGAGGCCAAGACAAGAATAAAATCTGGCCTAGTTGTTAAGAAAATTGTCAGGAAGAAAGACAAGATGGTGAAGAATCTCAAAAAGATACTATCACTAACCGAGGAAGAAGCTGAACAAGATGAAGAAGTTGAAAAGGAGGAAGAAACCGAGGAACAATTATCTGTCAGTAAAGATGAAGGAAAGGGTGAATCCGAAGAAATAGTCAGATTCACCACCTCCTCCACCAACTAAAAGGCCAAGGACAACAACTGCTTCTAGGACAAGAAGCCAAACATCAAAGGATTCTACTCCTTCACCTCTAAAGAAAGGAAAGGTTAGGACTTACAAGAGGAAAGTTGCCGCACCGAAGAGAGGGAAAAACAAAAGAGGAAGGAAATTCATAAGAACCCGAGAGGATATAGAAGACACTGAGTAGGATGAAGTTGTAGAAGCAGAAAGTGTCAAAGTAACACCTCCTGAATCTATTGATGACATATGCAAATCTATTGCAAACTCCGGATCTATATCAGATTCAAAGATAAGAATATAGTTGAAGTTAGACCCAGTAGATCAGAATGAAGTAGAGGACACCATCATAGCTAAAATATACAAGTTTAAATATGTATCGATTCAGTTTGAAGGTAGTTATGTACCAAGGGAACTCTTTGATACACTATATTCCCGTTGGACATTTGTATTGAAGAATGAGAAGGAAATAAGAGAGAGAGAGAGAGAGAGAGAGAGAGAGAGAGAGAGAGAGAGAGAGAGAGAGAGAGATTACTTGTTTCTCTCATGCCACCTTAATCAAAGAAGGTAGAAATAGATGAAATGATGGAGAAGTACAAAAAGGAGTTCTCACCGAAGCTGAGAGCATACAAATTCCTTGAAGGAAAGCTTATAGAGCTTGAGAAGGATAGCCACAAGAAATGATGCAAGATAATGAATAGACCTATTGAGGAGGAAAGCCCCAACAAAGACCTTCAACAACAAGAAGTTGATAAGGCAACTCAATATGATGTTGGAAGTACAATAATGGGGAAAGCAAGATATTGAGAGGGGGGGGGTCAATTAGATCTTAAAACTTAACCACTTAAAACAAATTGATTCACATTCATACATATATGAATTTAACCTAACATCAGATAGAATCAATAACATGAAATGTATAGTTCATAACACAAAATTTTGGTAACCCAGAAACTCAAATAGGTAAAACTAGGGTGGGGATGACAGCCACAAAATCTTCACTAC
This sequence comes from Thuja plicata, assembly GCA_018584345.1. Taxonomy (NCBI): domain Eukaryota; kingdom Viridiplantae; phylum Streptophyta; class Pinopsida; order Cupressales; family Cupressaceae; genus Thuja; species Thuja plicata. The sequence goes on along the minus strand of MU224983.1, from coordinate 3,125,903 downwards.
TGCAACAGTAAAGTGTGCCTATTAGGGCTACAAGAGTTTGATTTCAACATGCAATCTACCTAGTTAAAGGTTTGTTCGGTTAAGAACTAAAGATCATTACAATCTACCTTGTTAAAGGATTTCAACTTACAGTAAAGTAAGCACTCGGCTAAGAGATTTAAAACGGTCTGCTAGAACCACTTTGTTAAGAGATTTCACTTGATGCACCTGTTAGAATGTTCCAAGTAGTGATCCTTCATTATGCACTCAGATGCTGATGACGAATCTGCTCTTTCCAATACCTTCTATGATCTCACAAACTGATATGTCTTTACTTTGCTTTTCACTGCTTTGTCATTCTGCTTGATCTAGGTTTCTTCTCAAAATGACTTACTGTTCATCTCTCAAGAAAAATAACCCTTCTCTAACTCTCAAATTTTTCTAGGGTTAGAAGCAATCTTATATGTCTTTTCGGATCTGGTAGCGAGATCTAGGTCAACGATCAAGATCTATAGTTTATGCTTCCAATGCATTCTGATTTCCTGATTGGCTCCATGCCATGCATAGTATAAAACAATTAAATGTGTAATTAACTCAGTAGAAAAATATTAAATGTGTACAAATGTTAGCCCAAATATCATACAAGTCGGCCTAAACCTTCTACATCAAAGTTTGAATCAATCCTGACATGTATGCAAAAACTGTTCTGCTCGCCACTTAACATCTCTATCACTCGACACTTAATATTCTACTCGGACCGACATGATGTAACTTGGCAACCTAAAACTTGCTCGACAATGTTTCTCGGCCTTGAATGTTTAGCTCGGCCACAGTGATAACCAACTAAAACTGCCTAAGTAAATGACTAAGTGTAGGTTACTAATCATCAACAAAACTTAGGGATTAACAATCTCCCCCTTTGATATTAGTGGCAAAAACACACTTATCATTTCAATTTATTCCATCCAAAATGTTGCCTAAGTACACAATGTAATCCCCCTAGGAATGTACATCATACTACATACAAAAATTTACAAAGTATACATGCCTTACAAAAAATATTTACAAAGATACCTTGTACTGATCTCCTTATGTTGTATCCTTGTCAGTTCTTTTAGATTCCCCCTTGTTTTTGTCACTGATTGCAAGTGGGGTCAAGTTATACTTGTCCAAAAACTATTTATGAAGTTGTAAGATGGATGCGAATGCAGAGTCCCAACTGTCCTTAGCAAACTTCATAACCTCTATTTTGACTTCTAGCCCGGCAGCTAGACTTACTAAATTTTCTGCAGTGGAGAGATGAGAATCTCTCTTAACCAATTCATTTGTAGATGAAAGTTCTTTCTGAATGACCTCCAGATGAGGTATCAGGCTTGTCTGAATAGTAATCAATTTGGTCCTAATCCGACCATCTTCAGCCATGAGCTTGGCTATCCTCGTTTGTGCATGAGTCATTCTGTTAAAATGTAAGGAGCTAGTGCTAGCATCCATACTCAGTGAACTTCCAGTTGACTTTAAGTCTAATTGCAATTTCTCTAAGGCCTGTAGATTATCCTTTGTGAAGAATTCAACATCACATAACTTCTTATACAAAGAATAAACATTTGTTTCACCTGCCTCTAAAATTTCTACAAGAGAAGAAAGTTCAACCTATTTTACCACAATCTCTCCTGAGATTTTTGCTAGTACCTTGTTCTCGAGTTTCCTCTCGGACCATTGCAATAGCTTCTCATTGGCTTCAATGTTGTCATCATTTACCTTTTGCACAATATAAACTAGTTCAAGAATAGGAGCTTGATGGTTTTCATCTTCCATGTCAAAAGATTTTACAAATATGTCTTTTATGTCATGTAACACTTTCTTTTGCCTCTGCTCTCTTTTCATTTCCTCCTGTCTTTTCTTTCTGTTGAGTAGCTCTTGAAGAGTCTCAATCTATTCATAAGACAAAACATTGGGATCCCATGGTGGAATCACAATAATTTCATCTAATGTGACATCCAGAATCGGAGACTTCTTCCTCATAACTTTCCTCCTTTTAAATTCAGGTGAGCTACTGCTCGGCTTCGTTTCTACAATACCTTTTCCAATTTCAGTAGTAGTCACCATTGCATCTTTCAGTTCAGTCAAAATTGTCTGCTGATCAGGCATGCCTCCTACTTTAAGTCCAGTGGGAGTTGATGATGTGGAGTGTGGTAGATCAACCAACACTTGCACTACCTCTTGTTCTTTAGGCTCATTGTTAGTATCCCTTATCTCCTCACTACTATCTAGAACTGATTTCACAACCTCTAAAATAGGTGAATATTGTGCAATTACCTCTTGTTCAATTCTTTTCTCCTTATCTACTTCCTTTTGAGCATCTTTATCCTCAGGTTCCTTTTGAGTTCTCTCTTCATCTTCCTCTGTATTATTCTCTCCTTCAGCCTCAGTTGCCTTAATAGGTGATTCTATAGTTAAGTCTCTCGGCTCATCCTGATCCTCAGCACCCAAATTGCTAGAGTCAGCAATTGTTACATCAATTGGACTGTCAATTGTCAAATCAACAGTTTTAACTGTCTCTGTTTGTCCTTGTGCTTCTGCTCCAGTCTTGTCAGGATCAATAGAAATTTGAACTATTGATTTATGTGGTACAAGGGTGGATTCAATTTCTTTAGCCTTTGGCTCAAATGTTCCTTCATCAGTCTTTTTCTCTTTTGGAGCAATCAATCCAAAGATTTCCTTCCAAATCCTAGTACTCTACTGTACTATACCTTCAATATCATTTTTGAAGATAGCATAACCTCTTTGTTTAGGTATGAATTTATGTTTATACTCTTCAACAAATTTTTCTCTCTGTTTCTTAGTCAACTCAGGAATGACTTGAGCTAATGTGCCTTCTCTTATCTGTCTCTCAGTTGTGAGTGCAAATGCCCATTTTCCAGATAGAAACTCATATAAATCACTCAGCACATTGTTTCCTATCTCTATAGGAGTTAACTTGAAATTAAACATCATGTCTAGAAGAGCTTCTTGAACTTTATGCTTATCTTCTACCTTCAATTTTTCATACTTGATAAACTTAAAACCAGATAACCCTACATAATTTCTCAAGTTCTCACATACCTCATTAATATTTGTGGGTCTCTTGAATGATGTTGTTGGTATGTTGCTAGGTTCATCAGTTTCAGTCTTGTCTTCGTCACTTTCTGGATCCAAATGCAGTTTCCTTCTTGGTCTCTTAACTTGTAGGCTCGGCACAGCCTTTGTTGCAAATTTTGTCTTCGATCCAGAACTACTCTCTCCAACCTTCTTTACATAGACTTTTGTTTGCTCTACTAGTGATGTGGCAGCAGATGCCCTTGTCCTTGGACGATTTGCAATGGGAGGGGTAACTCTAGGTTTTTCTTTACTCGGCTTGGTTACCTTGGCTACTGTTGGTTTCTTACCTTTTGCCTTAACAGTAATCTCTTCTTCAGATTCATTGAATTCTACTTCTTGTTATTCAGATACATCTTCTCCTTGTCTAGTAGATATGTATAGAGGTGCATCCTCTAGCTCCTCATCACTCGAAAATCTAACCATCTTTTTTAGGTTTTTCACAATCTTTTTCCTCTTTCTCTCCATGGTTCCTGCCTTAAGATTCATGGATATCTTTGCCTTATCTTCATCATAGTTTCCAAATCTTTTTGCTTTAGTATCAATCTCCTCTGCTAGGAGTGTTGTAATAGCTGCTGATGTTTCATCGATGTTTACTTCATAGGGAAATGGCTCCAGCCATGATACCCTAGGTGTCACAGCCTGAATATAAGTGTAGTCTGTATCAACTAGGAAACATATCTCTTCATAGTGCTTTTCCACAAGTGAACTTGGAATTCTAGTCCTCAATCTCATTCTCTTTTTGAATTCCACAAAGTATTTTCCCATAATACTATTGCCTAATTGTTGAATACATTCACTAATCTGTATAGTAATAGGTCTATCCTTCTTCCAAACAATATTTCCCAGTGTAGGAAATGACTTATGTACATAGAAGAATATACAAACTAGCAAAGAGCCAAATTTACATGATGAGCTTTTATCTTTTCTGATAGATAGTAAGTTCTCGGCTAGTTGTGTCAATTGCAGCTCAGCAAGGTCATAGGTGTGATTCTTCTTGACTATCTTCCATGCTTGGTCCACGGCTGTACAAGGAACACTATCCAGTCGGCTCGATCGATAGAACTTGTGAGCAATCACTCTCACTCCAAAGTCAAGTTCTAAATCTTCAATTGTGGAGATAGTCATACCTCTGTTATTCCAGACAGCTCCATTGTTAGTTGTTATCTCTTCTTTACTTTGATCTCTCATAGTTTGTTTACCACTGATAATAAGATATCCAGTTACTCGATGGATAATATCTTTTGTGATCCTAACTGGTCCATTGTCCAGCCATATATGCATATTATGAACTCAGCTTAGAACAACCTTGATCCATTCATCCTTGAAGTCTAGCAGAAAATGTAGGGCACGAGTTAACCCTTTGTTGGCTAAATGCTTGAATTTGTCTTTTAGAATTCCATTTTCACATAATTTTTTGTAGGATTTCCTCAATTTTTTACACCCACTTCGCCAATTTTAACCATGTAACAGGATCTAACATCGTGTATCATAAGTACCTTTGGTAGGATTGATGAGAGAGCTCCGTTCAGATCACTTAAAATTGCGCTTTTGAGAACGGCTCGAAAGTTTGGTGGTGCACATGCATCACTCCTTACTAGCTTGATTTGTTTCAGCTCCTCCATTCCTTTTACTGGTGCGGAATAACTTGCAGCCATAATCTCTGAAATTAGGGTTCGAGAATGAAGAACAGGGTACCTCGGCAAGTAACACTTCACACTGTTTGAGCTTAGGGTTGCCAATGGCATGCTGACAAAATTATCGAAACAAACTTTACTAAGATCAATTCTGCAACTTCTTCGATCGCTCTGTGAATGTTGAAAATCACAAGGTAAAATGAATAATAGACTGTTCATCCTTATATAGACTTGAAAGGTCAAGATAGGTAAGCAATACATATTCTACATGTTAGGTTAGTGCAAGCCAGCTGCCATTGGCTGAATAACACAACTTGCATACCACTCGGCTTACCATACTCAGCCATCACACAACTTACTCGGCCAACCAACTTGGTAACTATAGTGTAGATAACTCTTCTCGGCACTTGTCACAAACATGTCCTGGTGCATCTTAACATATGCAGATATGGACTTTGGTATATTTGCATATTAGGAATTGATGTAAGATTTGAAATTTAAATGCAGTTCCTTACATACCTCTATTTCTTAGTTAGATATGGTGTGATCACCTGATCCATTGGATTGGGTGACCTCGGCTTCAGTGGATTCACTACTGCTCGACTCTGTTTTCCTTACCCATGTCTAGTTCATCTGTGCTCTTATTTCTTCAACAATAGGAGCAATAACTCTTGTTCTACACTCTCTCTTAGTGTGACCTATCTTCAAACAACTAAAACAGACTAAGCTTCCATTCATCAAACTCTTAGATTTCCCTATGAAATGTGTCTTTAAGAAATCTTCAGGTGCATGTCCATATTCTTCATAGTAATGGCAACTCTTCCTTGTATTATAATCCTAGTTGTAAGTGTTGCCTTTCCTAGATGTTTTTGTTTGTGTCTTTGATGTCCATTGTTGTTTAGCATTGGATCTACAGTTTTGTGCCTTATGACCATGTTTCTAACACTTGTAACAATAACCATTAAATCTTGGTTTGGGAGGTGCTTCACTTGCTTCAACCCAACATTCATGTGCTTTATGTCCAAATTTCTTGCAATTAAAATAGTAACCATTGAACTTAGGTTTAGGATTGGACTTACCTTTCTTGCTTCGGCAAATGTTTTCTGTATGACCTGGTTTTCCACAATGGTGGCAAATAGGCTTGTTGTACTTTGTCTTTGCATTCCTCCTTTCACCATTCTTAGATGATTCTCCTTTCTTAACAAATGTCTTTGGTTCAGTGTGACCTAATCCAGAAGAATCTTTTGGCCTCCTTGATGCTTCCATCAGATTCTCAAAATGAGTCAAAGCTTCATTAGGTTTATTCAACCTTTCATTCAGTTCCTTCTCAAATCTCAAATCATCTTTCAATTGACTGTTCTCAGATCTTAGATTTATCATTTCCATATCTTTCCTACTAATCTCATGATTTGCAAGTAGCAGTTGATTTTCCATGTCAACCTGATTGATTGTCATCATTTGCACATCATGTGTCCTTACATCAAGTCTGACAGTTATCACTCTTTTGTCTTCTTCTACCATAGCTTTGTCATCTTCAGCTTTCTTCCTTTGTCCCACTACTTCACATAGTCTTATTGTCTGCATTTCTTGTTCTCTTTTCAAGTTTCTGACTTCTTCACACAGTACATTATTCTTTTCCAGTAGATCTACAATTGCTGCATCGCTCTCAGTAGAATCTCCATTCTGAAATAGATTTGCAGTGTCATCTTCCTGGTAATAAGTATTATTCATTTGTTTGGCCAGATCTTTCCTAGCTGTCAATGATTTCTTCAATTCCTGTCTTGCTATCTCAAGCTGATGTAATGCTAGCTGAATCTTGATCTTTTGATTCTCAATGACTTTTCCCAACTTGTAAACCTCCATCTCGAGATCTATTCTCACAAGCTGATAAAAGCTTTTGCAAGTGAACTGTGCTCTGATACCAATTGTTGGAAGTACAATAATGGGGAAAGCAAGATACTGAGAGGGGGGGGGGTGAATCAGATCTTAAAACTTAACCACTTAAAACAAATTGATTCACATTCATACATATATGAATTTAACCTAACATCAGATAGCATCAATAACATGAAATGTATAGCTCATAACACAAAATTTTAGTAACCCAGAAACCCAAATAGGTAAAACTAGGGTGGGGATGACACCCACAAAATCTTCACTACTGCAACAATAAAGTGTGCCTATTAGGGCTACAAGAGTTTGATTGCAACATGCAATCTACCTGGTTAAAGGTCTGTTCGGTTAAGAACTAAATATCATTACAATCTACCTTGTTAAAGGATTTTAACTTATAGTAAAGTAAGCACTCGACTAAGAGATTTAAAATGGTCTTCTAGAACCACTCTGTTAAGAGATTTCACTTGATACACTTGTTAGAATGTTCCAAGTAGTGATCCTTCGTTATGCACTCAGATGTTGATGACAGATCTGCTCTTTCTAATACCTTCTGTAATCTCACAATTTGATATGTCTTTACTCTGCTTTTCACTTCTTTATCATTCTGCTTGATCTAGGTTTCTTCTCAAAATGACTTACTGTTCATCTCTCAAGAACAACAACCCTTCTCTAACTCTCAAATTTTTCTAGGGTTAGAAGCAATATTATATGTCTTTTTAGATCTGGCAGCGAGATCTAGATCAACGATCAAGATCTATAGTTTATGCTTCCAATGCATTATGATTTCCTGATTGGCTCCATGCCATGCATAGTATAAAATAATTAAATGCGTAATTAACTCATTAGACAAATATTAAATGCGTACAAATGTCGGCCCAAATCTCAGACAAGTCAGACTAAACCTTTTACATCAAATTTTGAATCAATCCTGACATGTATGCAAAAATTGTTCTGCTCGGCACTTAACATCTCTATCGCTTGACACTTAATATTCTACTCAGCTTGGCATGATGTAACTCGGCAACCTAAAACTTGCTCAGCCTTGAATGTTTAGCTCAGCCACAGTAATAACCAACTAAAACTGCCTAAGTAAATGAATAAGTGTAGGTCACTAATCATCAACAAAACTTAGGGATTAACATATGACACATCTATTGAGTTAGATAAAGAAGAATATGATACAACCAGAAACAAGACTACAGATTGCAGATGAATCATGGCCAGATACCACAAATGACAACATTGTGGACACTAATGTCATTGCCATTACCGATGACGAGCAGAGGAAGTGAATAAAGATGAAGATGTCACTGTGGCAAAGGATAAAACCGATGAACATGACACAAATGTTGATACTGCACAAGTGAATATTCCAGGCAACAAGCCAATATTGATGCAAGCTATCAATATTCTGCAAGAATCAAGCAAGTCACCTGAGAAGGATACTCCCAAGGATGCAGGAGAAGAGGCAAACAAAGACAACACCGATGGTAAGAAAGACATTAGAGATACTCAAGATGTAACCGACACTGATAAGGTTACAGGAGGAGATAAAGAATAGGATGCAGATTTACAAGACAAGAATGTAGAAACCAAGACTGATGAAGCTAAGGACACCAATGAAGGAGACAAACCTAAAGATGGTACTCCTGAGGAAACCGACAAGCGTGCTACTGAAAATGTTAAGGTGAATGGGGAGATGTCTAGTGACACCCGACAAGCTGAAACCGATGCCAAGCAGCAGAAAGAAGCATAATAGGTCACTTCATCGAGCACAACAGAGAAAGCCGAGAAATTGGCTATGGTGTTACATTCTAGTGATTCACAAAAGAAGAAAAAGAAATCAAAGAAGAATACGATGGAATTCACCTTGGATGAACTCATTGAAATACCGAAGTGTGACCCATCTACACTTGACTTTGAAGCACTACAAGAATATGGAGAAATATGCCAAAGAAAGGCATTGTTGGAGAAGCTAAAGAAACAGCACAGGGACTCCATGGTACTGGGGCCAACACGAGAGATACTACATCAAATAGTGCCCAATGTTTATATTGATAAAACCAAGCCAATACTTGATCAATTAGCTACTCTAACTGAAGCAATAACAACTCAAAATATTGATGCTGAGAAGGCAATAGAGGAGAGAGACGAGATGAAGTAATAACAAAAGCTCATTGAAAACATCAGCCAAGAAGTGGCAATAAATAAGGTAAAGCTATCAGAATTCGTCACTAAATTAGATCCAATAATATCTGAGGATATAACCTTGATTCAAAAATTGAGCACAATAGAAAATTTCACTAAAGAGAATAGTGACAACATTGCAAAGCTGGATACAGATCTAGCAAATAGTGCACAAAGCTTAACCACTGATGGAGACAATGTAGTTAAGCTATATTATGAGAAGATAATTGAGATAAAAAGGTTAAGGCAAGAGCCGTGGGAGGTAGAAACACACTTTAGGGAAGAAGTAACCGAGCTCCAAGCTCAACTTCTGCGAAAACTTACACTGCTCCAGTAGCATATCAGTTTAGCAAGGCAACTGATAGGAACACCCGAGATGTCTGTAGCAGACATCATCTATGACATGCACTCAAAGATCACACTTGAGCACATGTGGATCTGGAGAACCTCAAAGAACAATGGGAGAAAATGATGGAAGACATGAAGTCTTCACACTCCCACATTTTTTATAAGCTCTAAAGGTAAAACACCTTTTCCCTTAATATCAAAAAAGGGGGAAAATGATATGAGTACAAAATACAAAAAGAGAAAATGATATGTATTCATTCATTCAGATGAGAAAATGGTAGATATGTATATGTATATTCATATGGGAAAAAAATGATATGTATAAGGAAAGACATCATATGTACAGATATACCGGCATATACATAGGGGGAGTTATTAAATGACTAAGGATTGTATGTGTTGTATATACTTAACATTTTGTTAGTATTTTGCACATATCAGTTTTTGATACTAATGTCAAAGGGGGAGATTGATGTCATTAATTTACCATTAGTATGCAAAGAACACTTTCAGTAAGCATACACCGAAAGACAGGACTGAGCAAACTGAAGATCATATATTAAGAGATCACCGAAGATGACTAAGTGCAAAGAGAACCGACGACACAACTTAGTGTGTAAACCGAAATTACAAAGACAAAAAGATAAAGAGGAACCCGATATGCAAGATACAGTGCAGACTGATAAGACAGTTAAAGTGCAATCGACAGAACAAAATTGAAGGACAATCAAGCATGACCAACAGACAGAACCGAAAGTTAGTTGCAACCCACAAAAAGTGGATCTGACTTCCACATCAGATAAATCAAGTGTATTCTATTTATAGGATATTTATTTGTTTTAAATCCATTTCTTAAGGGTCAAGATACATGAATGTAAGTTCTTTAATCATTCTAACTGATTTAAAACACATAGACTAGGAGATCTAGGTACAAGTTGTAAACCTGATCTTAGAGTTAACATTGTTTTTATCGAAACTTGATGAAGTCAATCCATCTATACATAGATGATGCAATCATTCATTATTTATCGATGTGAAGAGAGAATAGAACATGAATGAATCAAAAGAGAACATCTATGGATTAGATTGAGAATTTCAAGAACATGAACAACAAAAGATGAATTTGGTTAGCAAGAACCAAGAATAGAGCATACTGAGAATCATAGGTATTATTCAATCACAATTAGGTGATAATATTTTTCTTGTAAACTAAATTGGATCTGTATCAACAATAGGAGATTGCATTTACCAGGTCAATTTGTAATTTTCTATCATTCTAACAAGTGGAGCAAAGTGTAAAACTCCTTTCAAGGAAGGTGGTTTTAAACGTCCAACAACAAATCTCTTAACTGAGTACACACTCAACAGTGTTGCTAAAGCTCCTAACATAGTAGACTTTAACAGGTCTCCACCGATACTCTTAACAGGGTAGATCATCAGAAGTGATCAAATTGTAAGCCTTAACCAGCCCCTTCCAATCTGCAGATAGTGAAGATTTTGTGGGTGCCATCCCCACCGCAGTTTGTAATTCCTTACAAGAGTTTTCTGCAATATCATATCTTGTGTTATGTGTCAAATTACTTTCATGAATGTTTCTATGAATGTTCACATGTATGTTAATGTTATGATTTGATATAACTCACATCAAGATAGTATAAAGCAGATTGAATAGATATACAATTGATTACAAAGGTTAATTGATAAAAGGGATAAAAAAGTTTTAGAGGTACTGATTCACCCCTCCCCTCTCAGTACATACTTCCCATTAATCCCAACAGGAGACAAGCTCTTACCTCTGAATCTCTGAATGAACTCAACCGTAACCTAGATTTAACCTCATGTTCATCTAGAGATTGGGAGACTAGCTTATCTCTGGATCTCTGAATGCAGGCGCTAAGCCTGGTTAGACCTCGAGACTTGGAGATAAGCCTTTGATCTCTGAATCTCTGAATAAACTCAACCTTAACCACACTTTAACCTCAGGTTCATCTGGAGATTGGGAGACTAGCTTATCTTTGGATCTCTGAATGCTGGCGCTAACCATGTAATCACATAAAAATGGTCATCTAAACCCTAGACCCCCAATATCAACAATTAATCAAGAAACCCTAATCTTGATAAACCCTAATTTCTAAATTAAACATGCAATTCCTCAATCTATCAAATTCAAGCTAATCTGACCTAAACCCTAGGTCCTAATCAATCATCGTACTTGATTAATTAATAATTCATGAAATCATAATACATTGGCAAATAACCCTTATGCTAATTATTTAATTGATATTCTGATATATTAATTAACTAAAATTACAAATTTGTCAATTAAATAAAAAAATGAATTAAATTAATTAATAAAAAGCAAATATGCATTCAAAATCATTTAAATTATTAAAAATGCATATGACATCATCAAATCTAGTTAACTGATCATCAAATTGGAAACAATCCAGTTCCACTCAGTTAACTGATTCTCCACTATTTATCATTTTGGAAACATTTCAGTTAATTGAGAACTGATTTTGGAAGTTTCCAAAAAGACTGATCAGTCAATTTAGTCAACTGAATCTTTCGACCAATCACAGTCTTTGCACATGGATTGTGATTCCTCAAATCGAATCTGAGCCACTCTTTTCTTTCAATCTTGACCGTCGATTTGAGAGAGATTTCTATAAAAGAGAATCTCATTTCCTTCACAAAGGATCCTAGCTTTTGTTATCAATATTATACTATATTTTACTCTCAAGCATTTTAAGCATTCTCGTATTTTAGCTCTTATTTTAATTAGCTTTGTTTAGTTTGTTTAAGCATGCAAACTCATAACTTAGAGCATATTTTGATTTGGTGCTCTAAAAAATATCTAATTAGCTTTGGATTAACAACAAACATCATTTGCATTTAGATTAATCAATCATTTTAGATCAATCATTTAGCTTTAAAATCCTTTATTTAGAACAGTGTGTAGTCACTAGACTTTGCGATGACTTGAGAGCAAAGTCCATACTCCTGCCTACTAGAAGGCAACAAACCGCTTTCTAACCCGCTAACCACTTAATGGATCATTGAAGTGTGTGTTTGAATGCTGGCGCTAACCCTGATTAGATCTGGAGAATTAGAGATAGGCCTTGATCTTTGAATCTCTGAATAAAATTGACTTAGACTCATCTTTAACCCTGGGTTTATATGGAAACTTGGAGCTGAGTGTATCTCTGAATCTTAGAATGATCCTGCTAACCTTGGTTAGATCTGGAGACTTGGAGACAACCCTTGATCTTGATCTTGTTCCAACGGTTCGCGCGTAATCTCAGAGTAATCTGGGCTTAACCTCTAGCATCTAGAGAACTGGCGCAAGGCTTATTAAACATTGTCTCTGAATCTTGAGATGTTTGGCTTGACCACAGTTATTTCTGGAGATCTGGCGACTAACCACTACCTCTAAATCTCAGAATGCTACTCCTCCACCATGTGTCACCATCTCCTTTGCATGTGGGTCCCACCAAAAATATGTTTCCTTCTGAAGTTGCTTTCCTGGCATACAAAACGAGGCACCTCCCACATGCAGGTACCAAGAGCCTCCGCTCTTCACCTCAAAGTATGATGCAAGCGTTCTTGTATTTAAAGAGTTTAGAATTCCTCCACCCCACCAATGTGGGATATATGGTTTTACAAATTTTAAAATTTTACCTGTCTGTGCACCCAAAAACATGTTTTATACCTCCTCCAGTGAACCCAACATTCCTTGGCCAAGGCGCCCACCAATGAGCCTCTTGGCTCTCTCTTTACAATGCATACAAGTGAAAAATTATAAAACCATTAGAAAAGTTCCCTCCCGAGCGCAAGTGGGATAATGCATTTTACATGTTTTCCAAGTCTTTTCAAATGTGCTGACTTTGGCATTATGCCTCTGTGCAATCCTCATGTCAAAAACTGCGCAATATTACTTCCTTTTTCCCTGCACAGAAAGCTCTTAATGCTCGGGCTTTACTTGTTATTACATGCGATGGCTTCCCATAGATTTCTAGCGCAGGGTCTTCACTATGCAATGCTCTAAACTGGAAACTACACCTACCAATTTGCAATTGAAATGGTAATGTTTTAAAGTATTTGCCACTTGCACAGACTTCCAAGATTCTACAATTTCATTTGGCACAACCCTTCATCCTCTATGGCTTTTGCGCAGACCCTTGGCATTCCACGTAGGGTCTTTTCTTCACAAAAAACATGCAAGCTTTGCATTTTTCTTTACACATTGTGGAGGCTTTGGCAATAACAACTGCCAGGTTGCATTGTTTTTTTTTTTTAAGTTTTAAATATTTTTGATCCCATGCGTGGGCTCCCCATTAACTGCGCAGGCTCTATGTATTTATCTCACCTCCACCCAATGGCGCAACACTTTACTATGTGCTGGCCTTTCAAATCATTGACTGCATAGCTTCTAGGGTGTTGTGAAATTTGTCTTATGCGATGGTTTCATTTTAGTTTACCATGCGTTGCCTCTTGTATGTTTAGCACAGACTTCCATTTCACTTTGCATTGAACTTTAGAAAAAACAACACCCAAGCTCCATCACTCTCGCATTCTCCTCATGTTGTCCTCCTTGCTTGACATTGGTTAAAAGTTTCTGAAATATCTTTGTTTTATTGCATGCGCAGGCCTTCACTCATACTTGCGCAACCCTCCTTTGACATTGCAATGCACAACATGCATCTCTATCAACATTGCATTTTCTTGAAATTTGCAAAGTCTTTATACTATGTTTGCTTGCACAGTCTCTCCTCTTTGATTAATGCGCAGACTCCTTCTCTACGAGGGCTTGAGAGGACTGTTTGCAAAAGTTGTGGAATGTGCTTTTACACCTTCCAAGTATTTGCTTGAAGGCTCTAAATTTTTTCACTTCTCCATTCTTCTATATTGTGCACTTTAAAATTCATTTGCATTCAAGTTTCACTTGCTTTCAAAGCCTTATCCGCAAATTCATTTTGTGCATATCTATGATATTGTATGCCAGTCAACCATATTTTTTTGATGCATCCTTCAAGTTCTCACGTGCCTCAAATGTGCCTCAGATATGCTTCCACATTCTGCACCGACATTCACAAGTACTATTATCTAAATCATAAAATGATTTGAAATCTTTAAAACTACATAACTGAGTATTTGAACTTCAATAAATCATGATGTGTCCCTGAGATCTCGGCTTAAGAATCTTCATCCTGAAATCAACTTTCACCTTCAGATTACCTAAACATAAACCATTGCGTAATTTGACCATGAAGCATTGAAATGGCGGTCACAAGAAACAATTCTTTATATTACTGCAAACTAATCCTACTAATAGCATCAAGCCTCCAGAACCAGCTTTAAAAATTGACTAGAAGACTTCCCGGAGCACTCAAATCTAGAAGACATTGAGACTTTCATGTTTACTATCACTCTGCAAAAACAAAACTTCCCGATTCTTCCTGAGGTGAGATATTTTAATCTCCCAAGTTGACCACTTTCACAAACTGTAAATGCACTTGTTAAAAATAATAGAAATTGAATTTGGAATCAGCCTCGAAAGAATACTAAACAATGCTTTGAGATCATGCCATTTATCCTGGGAGTAAACTTACACACAAGTATTATAAAACCACAACTGGCATCCCAAGACAACCACCTGACACAAAGTTATAACCCCTTGAAAATAATCGTTATGCAAATTCAATTCTGCCAACACTGGAAATCTGCATAAAACACCTTTAGATTCTACTTTACAAACCTATCAAATAAGACCCCTATAGTCTAGAACCTTGAACATAGATTCAATTTCACACAAGGAATATGAAACTCCAACTACCTCTCTCTGATGGTCAAGCAGTCAACCGACACTAATCTGCAAAGTCAGCACTACAAAACTTTCTGGATTAAACACAGTGAAATTGCAGAAATTGGATTTGGAAAGGGCTGAGAAAAGTGATGAATTGGATTGATCATAATCTGAAACTCTTCAGGAAAGTTCAATTCCATGTTTAGAATGTAGGGGAACTTTCAATTCTTTATAACATTCAGCTAGGTACAACTTGTAAGACCTCAAAGTAGGGCATTCTGTAATTCTGCATTTCAGACTCTGAGAAACAAAATAAAATGCAACCAAAAAGGCTTTGGAAAACATGTCATATAAACTCACAGGGGTCTACAAATGGGCATGGAGGTTCAATTTCATGTCTACAACACCTAGGAACAATCCTTATGTCATGCCTATCCATCCGGTCAAAGATATAAACCATCAAAGTGAGTCACTTAATGACAACTGCAAACATGCACAAGTGCAAATTTAGATCAACACCTCCAAATGACTTTCTCCAAAACACATCAAATCTGAATTCTGAAGGTTGAAACCCAATATAATTTCTCTATGAAAGGTGATAAACACACTCTCCAAGCATTTTCTCCATCCAAGCTCCGGGTCTCTTTTTACATGCATTCAAAGTAGGCCCTTTCAAAAGCATTTTTTTGGGGTAGTGACTTGTGCCTTAGAGAAAATTCCACTTAGCCTCTCTAAAATTTATCCAAAATTTTAGAGCTTCAACAGTGGCTCTGATTGGGGAAACATACCCCATGTGGGCATGCAGAGAACTTAGAATCTCTTGGTATAGCAGACCATTCAAAAGGAAATTAGACTTTTTCATCTCTTCTCTTTCAAAATTGGGATCCTTATTGAAAACTAAACACCACACACGACTAAAAGAAAAGCAACTGCACAAATAGATACATTATTTACAAATAGCCTCAAGCCCTTTCACAATTGAAAATAACACCTACCCCTATCAAAAATCTGATTTTCATCTCCATGCATCAAAGGTAAACTGAAATCATCACTTTCATTTGCCTGATCAAACACAATGCTACTAATCTTGAACACATTACATAAAAAATAATCAGCACCCTTACTGTCATTAGGCATTGGGAAATCACGAAGGTATTGAACGTGTTGATTATTATGAAACACAAGGCTGTGACATTCTCTAAATTTTTTAACCAGCTGAGAAGACATGGATTCCAACTCCATCACATAGCTGGAAAAATGCTGACTTACTTCAACGCATGCTTGGATTTCAAAGGGAAAATTTTCAAATTTGACCCTATGTATATCACACAAGCACTCAAGCGACTCACGATGAACTATAACTTGTGGCTTTATATTTAGTTCATCCCGAGAAACATCAACATGCTGAATTGGAAAAAGAAAAGACTCACTTTCTCCCTGATAGCTGACATGTCCTTGTTGATTCATTTCAACATATTTTAAAAACAATGCATCAACACTCTTTACATCCCATTCTTGGGAAAATGAACATACCTCTGGCTGAAGCAAATAATCTGATGTAAAATCTGAAACCTCTTTCAGCTTCACACAAAACATTTCAAAATGTGGTTCCAATAAAACAACAAGCAATTCATTATACATATCCTCGTCTTGGCACACATCTCGTTGACATAAATCATTGTTATAAGAAATATTGTCAGAATTAGTAGTTTCCTCTTGACAAAACATTAATTCCCTACTATTAACAATATCACAACTATCAATGTTAACATCAAATAAACTGACATCCATTTCTGGTTCAAATGCAAAATCAGATTTAATCTCCATATCATAGGAGATACTTTCCTGAAAACTCTCATAAGTCGGTTCATAGAAATATGACATTGACCCACCAGCAAGAATTTCATTTTCATTTTCATGGTCTAGAGGATCCATAATTTCAGATTTATGACTGAGACCATCTCTACATTACCAAAATTGTTTATGGAACCATCATGAATAGAAACACTATCCATTTGATAAGCTGGCATAATGTTATCTAAGGCTGGAAACTCACACATTGAAAGACTTTAAAAAACATTTTGAGGTACCGCAGTCTCAGACTTTGGCTCATAAAAATCCTTATGCCTCTTAGAATTGACAACTTCACATGACAAGTCACGGGATGCAAGCATACAAATTGAAAAATCAAGATTATCATCATTGTTAGCTGAAGCAAAAGAATTCATCATTGTTTTAATCAAATCAGCATCCTCGTAATCATCTCCAACGCATGACAAGTCTTCCTCCTCTTCACAAGGCTGCATATAAACCATCACTTTATCTTCACAAAGATCAAGGCCCTTCCGACACCATGAATCCTCTTCCTTAACTAATTCCTCACAAATATCTTCTTGGACATCCCCATGTGATAAAAACATGGTTTGAGAAAAACCTTCCTTATTTGAACCAAGGATTGAAAATTCTTGGCTCATATCTTTTCGTGCAAAGGAATGCCCACAACAACTTTCATCTCCATCATAGTCATCGCCTTGCTGCTCACAACAATCTTCATCAAACTGAGACAAGAAATCTGCACTATTGTGTTGAAAAGAATGAAAAATCTACAAACTAAAAGGAAACATTGAAGATGAATCTATGAAAATATCTTGACATCGATCTTTATTTCTTGATCCACACCTATCTAGTGCATTTGATACATTATGACAATGATCACAAGTAGATGGAAAACCCCTTGGGATGATTCCATACGTTAAATTATTTTCAATATCTACTATTGTCATAAAAGCATGATGCAAGGTTTTAGGCTTTTTATCTCTTAACAAGTAGCTCATCTTTTTACCAAATGCCCCTAAATAAACAACCAAAAAAATAACATCATTTGGTTTGAACTCCATTGGGATTTGACCCAATACTTTTTCAAATATGAAATTGAAAGGAGGAACCAACTCGCCATTCTTTATTTGCATCTCCATGAAATTCTTTATCACTGCAACTGGATTAACCTTTTCTTCAAAGTGCTCCAAAAAAGATGATCATAACTCTTCCCACGAAGAGATAGAACATTCCGGCAAAAAAGAGAACCACCACCTTGTATCATCTACCAAAGACTAGATAAACAACCTCATAACGCTATCCTCACATTCAATATCAAAATCCTCAATCAAGTCCATGAAATTTCTACAATGCTTTTCAACATTTTCCTCTCTCCCACCACTGAATCTTGGTAATTTGTTTTTGATTTTGGGTGGAAAAGTATTTGGGTAACCACACATGCCTTCAAAATTTAGAGCTGGATACAACTTAATGTTGAAACTTTGTCTACTACATTGTTGTGACATCTTATTAGGTATGGTTACACTTGAACATACACAAGGCTGGAAATAATCAAAGTACATTCCCACATGCCTTCATAAACACTTCAATTTGACCATAAAGAGCTTGATCAAACTTCTCAAACAATTTGCATACTACAGCCAAACATGAAAGATGAAGCTAACGACATCATAGTATGCAAACAAAATTTCAACACTTTTCCCTCTCAACTAGTGCTGATATCACTTAATAGGGAAAATTTTAACAACTGATTTTCATGGAGCAGTAATTATCCAATGAAAAACAAAATACCTGGACAAGAACTCCAGCTGATGCTCTTTTTGCTTCTTGACCGAAAACACGATAGATCTAGAGCCTCTTTTGTAGCTCCATCGGGTTATTTTCTCGCAGATTCGCCACCTCCTTGCAGAGGAAAAATTTCAAACAACAAAAGCCATTTAGAAACTACTTTCAGTTCTGGGCTTGTTCCAATCAGCAAAGCTACAAATCTTCTTTATACTTCGTTGTAATGAAAATACTTCCATGTTGTTCTTACGCATAGATCTGAAATAAATTTCAGATTCTTTTTCTTGACTCTCACTCTTACAATCAGATTCTGATGTTGATTCAGCCAAGCAAGGAAACAGTCATCTTAAACTTGTTGATCTTAAACTTCACATAACAACTGATGGTCACACAATTTCTACACTAGCACAAAACAACCAGGATTCTGCAATTTTAACAGAGTCACCACCCACAATAAGTATGGGATAAAATTTCAAAAAATGGTCTAGAAATGAAGCTGCAACAAAAAATTAATTCTTATGAACTTTAAAACACTATTGCTAAAATCCATTTCTCCCCAGTAGAGTCGCCATTTTGTTAGCGATTTTTCTTGTAGAATTTGTATAAGCATTGATGCTTATATAGATTTTGCAAGAAAAATTGCTAACACATCTGCCAAACTAATTTTGCTCCTAATGCTAGATTTTTTTTTTGATCCTTAATGTCCAGCCCACCTTCCTCCTTATTTTTACAAATTGATTTCCACGCAATCAGTTCCATTCGGGACTTATCTTCTGAGCCTTGCCAAAAAAAATTCTAAGTTATTTTGTTATGTCATTCTTGATACCTTATGGTAAGTTTAGGCACATCATTTGATAGACCGGGATAGTAGATAAAAATGATCTTATTAACATGGCCTTTCCCGCTAAATTCAACCATCTCCCTTTCCAAGATTCTATTTGTTTTAATCTATATTATTAAGCACATTATTCCATAAATTAATAGATATGTTTCCTTTGTCTAAGGGAATACCTAAGTATTTACAAGGGAGATTTCCTAACTTAAAGCCTGGTTTTCTACATATTGTTGATTCCATTTCTTTACTAGTATTGAAAAGGAAGATCTCGGATTTATCCTTATTGATTTGTTGTCCCAAGGCTAAGGATTAATTCTTAAGAATGTTAGAGAAGGCCTTGGCTCCTTTAATACTAGCTTCTCCAAAGAGAATATTGTCATCCACAAACTGTTGATGCATACAAGGATCTAAATCAGAGGTAATTCTAATACCTTGTAGAGTACCATTTCTCCACGCCTTAGTCATAGATCTTCCTAAAGCTTCTGCCATTAAAATAAAGAGAAATGGGGAAAGGGGGTCACCTTGTCTTAGACCTTGGGAGATGTCAAAAAAGCCTTCCAGGGAACCATTAATCATGGTATACATTTTTGGACCTGAGATACACTCAAAGATCAGATTAATCAATTTTTTGGAGAAACCAAAAGCCTCTAAACATTTGCATAAAAAATGCCAATCAACCTTGTCATACACTTTTCTAATATCCATCTTAACAAGAATACTTGGTTTTTTGTTAATTTGAACATAATGGATTGCCTCCTAAGCTATTATTACCCCATCGAGAATAGATCTCCCAGAGAGAAAGCCAGTTTGCTCTTTAGATATTAGTTCAGGAAGGAGATTATTTATCCGATTAGCTATAGTTTTAGTGAGTAATTTATAAATAGTGTTGTAAAGATAGATAGGCCTAAAGTCCTCGAATCTTTTAGGATTTGTTTTTTTGGGATCAATGTTATAAAGGTGTTATTAATTTCTCTCAAAATTTGTCCAGAATTGTGCATACCTGTTAGAAATGAAAAAGAAATATGTAAATAATGAACAATACCAAGAAAGAATCTAAGCGAGTTAATGCATGAAAAGATATTACCATAATATAGGAGAGAGAAAACTTCAACATCCAACACCATGAGACAAGATATTTGGAAGGGGAAAGAAAAGAAAACCCCTTGTGACATTATGAATGAGGCATGAAAAGCCTAAGAAGAGAGAGAGAGAGAGAGAGAGAGAGAGAGAGAGAGAGAG
>MU224983.1:3069511-3092155 GCA_018584345.1 Thuja plicata | reverse complement strand
TTATACTACTCTCTTTGTTTCTAGATACTTCTAGTTGCTAGAAGTTTCCACATGCTAGAAGTTTCTACAAACTAGAAGTTTCTACAAAGAGTCAAATAAATAATTATTAGCAAATGGAAGAACAGCTATCCAAGCTACCAAACTAACAGAGGCAGGGAAGAAAAATAATGGTCGCCGAAGCTGTGTTTCTAGAAAGGTTGAACATCAGCAGAAGAGGATTCCTTATTGCATTTGATGTAGAGAAACCAGTAATACAGAGCCGAAGGCGACCAAGGAGTGAGACCAGGAGAATGCCGCGCAAGCAGAACCATTTCGCTCAACAAATGTTTTTACATTGATATGTACTACTTTTTAAATATATACACAACATGTTTGAAATGAGGTTGAAAGTTTCTCTTACCTCATGTTTCCATGTGCTACTTAGATGTATTTTTAGAACCCACACCTTAGGAATTGAATTTTTTTTTGAAAAATAGTATTACTTATTTTATTAAAAAAAAATTAAAAATGGTCCTGCTTAAAAATAAGCACCCAAATTTAAGACTTTATGGGATCACTAGCTCTCCAAATTGCACCTTAAAAAATTGCACCAACCAAAATAAGCTAACACTTCATGAAAACAATTTTCATTGTCACTTGTCATTCATCTATATTTTTTAAAATACTTACCAATAAAATTTTATATTTAACTATATAATTGTAATGTTACATTTCTTATTGTTAAAAAAATAATCATTCTTTTATCAAATTTTGGACCTTAAAATTTAATACTTATTACCAAAAATTAATAGGATCTTGAAAATTTCCAATAGTTTCAGTCCTCCATAAGACCACAACCTAAACGAATAAGCAATAATAAACAGCTCATAATATTTCATAAACTAAAATTGCCTCAAAGATTAGCTAACATGGATAGTTCTATGCACAGTAGTATTAGATATAAATAATAGTGATACCAAGCAATAAAATTGTAGATGCTTCATGACCAAAAGAAACTAAAACCCTTACCTCCATTGGGTCAAATTGTGATCCCTTTTGAAATCTTCATAATAATGTTAGCATAAAGATTACAAATTTCACAATAATTTACAAAGGAACCCTTAAGAAATGGATCTTCAAATTGACACACAAACCCAATTGCCAAAGATACTAAATCAACTCTACAAGTATCTAACATTAAGCCTTTGCACAATTGAAAGCTCTAGGCATACACATTGGAATCATAAATCTAATGGAGGCAGAAGGGTTCACATTTTGTTGTAATTCACATTCACACAATCTAGCACACTCAAGGTTTCTCTTGGCACTCACAACTAGCTCCTCTAGTCAAACACACTCGATTCATAAATCTAAAGGAGGTAAAGAAAGGCTCACATTTTGAAACAACAAAAAGTAAATTACATTCACTAAGATTTTTTTTCTATCAAAAAATGTTTGTATTTAAGAGAGTAGATTTGCAATTGAACATGTTTCAATAGTTATTATAGCATTTGTTCATTTGATATCTAATATTTTAAATTTTACAGTACTAGTTGTTGTGACTCTAAAGTTGTTAGTGATGATCATGGGTATTGATGGTCAAATGAAACACATTCCTTAGATCTAAAAAACAACAAATCATGTCATCTCACATAAGCACTCCAATAAAAGATGATTGACTACACAACTATAGATCTAACTTTTTTGGGGTCATTTTGGACACCTTAACAAAAAGCATGTTGATGTGGCATCATAATTGATGATGTGGACATGAACCATTATTTATAAGGACTTGCCAAATAAGCTGTTGTAGAAAAATTAAGATTGATTTGAAATTGCTACATAAGATTTTAAGAAAAGTAAAATTAAGATGCTTAACTACTAATTCCTCTCTCCTAATGATTATCGATTTGAAAAAAGAAATAAACAACAAGAATTAAAACTCAACATATATGAATGAGTTATTGGTCTGTTGGTGAAGTTATGTGGTTCTTAATTAACTCAAATTTGACAAAATGTATATCACACTCCTTGACTCTTAGTCGAAAAGGCTTCAACTCATAGTCTCGTATTAGATAGCTAAAACGACTTTGCAAATAAAGATCCTCCAAAAAAAATCACCTATTTATCTAAACTTCTCGTTTTATTTGAATATCTTTCCTTTCCTTTCTTCCTTATTGTTTTCCCAAACACACCTCTTCCACCATTTTCCTCCCTATTTCAAACCACCCTTCTTCAGATTTCAATGCCCTATATGCAGGATTTGACCTTCAGAATGGCTAGATTCTCCATTACTACCAGAGCTGCAAACCTTTTTTACCCACAAATTGTATGGTGAACCCAAAAATATTTTCCAAACCAAAAAAAAATCCCACAAACCTCAAGGATTATCCAATTCAATTCCAATCAATGCTTGCAGAGGAAGGATGTCCTTTCTTTTCCAAAGCCCCTCGCCACCATAGAATGCCCATTTCCCACCAAAACACATAAAATTCAAAAGTTTTGAGAGCTATCATGCAAGAAGGTTCATAACTTTTCAAGAACATAATTCCAACTTCAAGACAGGAGAGCACGTGAAATGATCCCACATGAAATTGAAGAGCAATATTTAATGATCCCCACAGTAGACAGGACAAAGGTTACGGCTAAGAATTTAGGGCAAGGCAAAGACAAGATCTGACAGCTCAATTCACAAGGCATAAAAAGATCTGAAAGAATATGAATGGGCACAAAGTCGATATGTACAAATTCCCAATTCCACCTCACAATATAAGAAAGACGACACAATATCTCCATGTCCTCTCATATGTCCTTACACTACATTCTACACTTTAGCTGAGACAGAGATGATGTCAAGGACAACTCAATATCAGTTGTATTTAATGTATTTATTGGATATGATGTTTTATATAGACATACATCTACCATTTTGTTCAATTAAATTTATTGGCTCATCTTTATGAGAGCTGATTTAAGGGGATCCTTTTGGATGAGTATTTTATTTGGTGTTCATGGTATCTAGGGGAATTGTACCAATATCTGTCATGGCTAATTTTGTGTATTTGTAGAGTCTAAATTATATGTCAGATATTTGACAGTTTTTTTTTTTTTGTTTTCTTTATTAACAAGTTGGCAATTTTAAAAATAGTTTTTGGCTATGGGAATTACCAAGCTTCTTGTGGAGATCGTTAAGCATTGAAGGGTCAAAAGTGGCCATTGTGTCGCCTGAAACATGACCTCTTTTGTGCCATTAGCCATTTGCTTAGACAACAACAAAATTACATAATTGATCCAATACTTTTACACAAATGACCTAATAACTGTGCAACTTTTGCGCAAATACCTCAATAATGGTACACTATTGGTACCAATAAACTTGCACAATTGATCTCATTGCCAACTTTTTTTTTCCAAAAACTGAGCGGCTATTGGCTCATAGATGATTTTCTAGTGGACTATATTTTGTGAAATGTAGTGTATGGCTATTGGAACACACTTGACTCTTGATGCTCTTCCCCTAGGTGATGCTTATAAGTACAAAACATTCAAACTTGTTGGGAAACCATAAATTCCAGTAGTACTCGAACTTGAGCATGATTAATCAATGATTTTTTTTTCCAATATCAAGCCCACATAGCTTGTTGTCCCATTTTGAAAACCTTCAAACAAGTGCATCTTTTAAAATAGTCATTATAAAGCTCTTTTAGCTCATTCGATGACAAATAGTTGTTGGTATCTACTAAACTAAAAAAACATAAAATTAATATATATAAATAAAATTATAAATAATCTTAGTTTAGAAACAAAATCAATTTACAAATAATATTGAAAACAAAATCGAAGAAATAACACAGAAATTGAATACAATATTCAAACCTTTTACCTTTATTTACCTTGCTCAAGTCCAAATGAGCTAAAATGAAATACAATATTGCTCCACTTGATTTGCTCTTCAAAATTATGATTGGTTGCAATATTTGAACTACAGACTACTCAACAAAACAACATAATAACAATATGATGATGGTTTTTTGTTCTCGAATGGACGATATATGATTAGCATCAAAGTGGATCATCAAAATAGAAGGAAGGGCATCTATTTATATATTTTTGGTAGGAAAATGGAGAGTTAAGATGGATTGGTTAATAGAGGGTTACGGTTGAATGAGTGTAGGGATCAAAGGCTTAGTCTTATGACAAGTGTCACAAGGGGGAAGAATGAGAATAATATGAGTCACATGTGTAAGAACTATGCTTGCTCAAGATAATACTAGAACCTCTACCTTAATGATTAGGGTTGTCCTTTGAAAATAGAAATTCATACTAAGACTACTATATCTCAAACTTATTAATTTTAAGAATTTTCAAGTACATGAGTGAACTTCATTTTGGTGATGAGGAATGTTGGTTCGTAATTTTTTTTTGTTGTTGTGCCAAGGGTATCCCCATGACCAACCCAATGCCCAACTTGCCTTACCTTGGTCTTATTTAGTACCAAGTTGGGGCCAAAAAGGGGCGAGTTGGGGTGAGACTAATCCCCTAGGGATGCACATAATCACTTGCAAACCACGTGCATCAAGTAAATCTAAGCCTTGAATTTGAACCCGAGACCAATAAGGAGAAAATCCATAGCCCAAGCCAACTCCGCTACAATTCATATACAAAATTACTATATATATATAATTGAGTCACAAATAAAAATATAGGAATAGTGTACTACATCTCAATAATGTTATGCAAGAGAAAGATAGGTCTTCTCCAATAAATTCTTGTAAGTTAGACTTAACTATGGAAGGCTACAACGTATAAATGTGTGTTAGTTAAGCATTTTACAGTCTTGTAACTTGGACATGAGTGGACTCAATCGGGTTTTGCATGTTTAATAGAAGCATTATATTTCCAATTATAAAGCGGGGCATAAAGAGACACAAGAGAAGCAAGGGTTGGTAGAATAAATAATTGAGGAGTAATAAACTAACATTAAGATGCTAACTAACTTTTACAAAATCCACCATTTAACCCATATTATTATTTTCAAATAGGCAGTGATTACAAAATGTTAGACCATCTAATACTAATTGACTTCTTCCACAATAGATTGTGTATAATATTGAAAGAATCTAAGAAAACAAGAAATAATTTCTCTAGATGCAAGAGCTTTAAAACATCGTACCTAATATTGTAGGTTGAACTCCTAACCTCGATGATTTAAATAACAATTTAAATTAGACAAGACAATTTAAATTATAGGGTGTGTGTTTATAGTGATCTAATCTTTTTGAGATTTCTTCCCTCAAATGTGACACCAAGCCTATTATGAAAAGTACCCCTGATTTGTTTACTCACGACTAACTACATGCTATTGGGATTGCAATCAATATTTACATTATTTCTATCACTATTAGCAATAAGATGGTATCAAACTTAATTAATACCTCATCCACTTTGATCAATGCCAATGTTTGAGAGCAATCACCTTCAAAGATCTATAAATTTTAATTAATTCTATAATAAAATAAATAAATCTACTTAAAAAAACTCTTTTCTAAGTAGTAATAGTAAATAAATAAATAAGATTTGCTGAAAATTTTCTTTTCTATACCAAACAATTTTGCTTAAGTTGTAAATGGCCTTGGTGATGGAAATGAAGTTTGTTTCATCATTTTTGGCCTTCCCATCATTGGCATGATATTCCAAATTCTAAAAGTTAATAGTAAGGTCAAAGTATTTGTCCATTTTACATGCTAGGGACCCATTTACACACCCAAAGTACCCTTGCAATGTGAATAATATATGGCAGTCAATAAATCGAGGAAACTTAGGCAATATAATGCTGGAAAACTTATATATTATATATTAGAAAACTTCTAGTCCTAAAGCTTTATTATTATTATTACACTTACGAAAGATTTTTTTTCCCCTTAATTTGAGTTCACGCATTGAAAGTCTTCCCCAATGTTTTCATTGGATGATAGCTCGACATTCATATGGATAAATGGGATGATTTGAAATCCATTTTTTAATAATAGTGAAATTGAAAATTTAAAGATTGGAATCCCTTATTAAATAAATTTTCTTCTTCACTTGTATATATTTATATTTAAAAATATATATGGTAAAAAAAGTGTGTGTGTGTGTCAAATAATGTGATAAATAAAAAATTACAGAGTTTTTTAATTTTTTACAATATTTTGTAAATTTTGTTTATGTTGCTTTTGGATTCGATTTTGTGAGTATTTCTGCATCAATGATGATAGAGAGCATAAGGAAAAATCCTGATAGAAAGCATAAGGAAATTTTTTTCCTTATGCTCTCTATCATTCTGATGATGGATCACGAAATCTACTCACTCAAATATTTTTTAAACATTCATTATAAAGAAGTTCATTCTAATATATCAAGATTTAACTACAAGGTTTTTAATCATTCTTTATTAACAAATATTTCATGAATAGAGGAAGGGTACTAATAGCTATTATGTTGATTTCAAGCATCTTGAGTCCTTAACAATATATTGGATTTTGTAGTATTTTTATGTGACTTAAGAGCTTAAAGCTATTGTTTCATCATCTAGGTAGTTATAAATAATGTGGATGATTCGTCATGTACACAAAGGTAAAAAAGTGATCATTTAGAGGTGGCACTTGATACCTACTTATAGACGCCCCAATAACCATGCACTACAACCACCTCTAAAATTTGCACGACTAATCCAATACATATTCCTCTAGTGACTACTTTGACCAATATTTATGTACAAACGTCATATGCCCTCTAGATACCAATAAAATCGTACAATTCCTTCAATTACATATTAAAGTTTTAACTAAAACCTTTAAAAGATTAGATGAACAAGAAGTGAAGATTTATTAAACATAGACGATAATTGAACTTCTCCTAATAATCAGGAAAAACATCATTTTCAAAATTATTAATAATATTTAATGAATAACAATTAAAAAACACAATCATTGTTTGCATCCATACATTACCCATAGAGTGATCATAAATGTGAATACTTAGGTGTACTCAAAGTTTCAGGTTGTTAGTTTATAAAGTTTGGTGTCACTATCGTGTTTAATACAGTTGTGAACTCACATGAACATGTCGTTCTGCGCACCCATGCAACGTCGTCATAATTAGCAAAATTGACTTTGGTGGCAGGGAAGTCTTATGATATTTTAATAACATTTTCCAGATTTTTTTTTCCCTTGGGTAAGATATTTAGAAATTAGTGCGTTGCAGCTTGCAAGGCTTTTATTAAGCCGACCTATGACTATAAACTTTTATGACAATTACATGATTTTATGTTGTTATAAATAACTTATAATTTGAAAATAATGTTTCAAAATTAAAATTTAAGGAAGGAAGAAAATAGTTATGGAAGTTGAATTTACAATATTATTATAACTAAATGTGGAAAAAATATCTTTATTTTGAATAGTAATATATTGACATATAATATACGATAATATTTTTTTGTCAACACATTCATACCATTATATTCAATCTTTAAAATGTAAAGTAGATGGCTATAAAAAGATATAGCTCTTAAAATAAACAATTTGGAGATGAGACAAAATAATTGTATTGTAAAATTAAGATAACTCTTGACTAAATAAAAATGTATCCAAGAAATCTATACCGGTTATACATATGTCATATTGTTATATTTTTTTTTTCTTCTTTTTTTAGTACATGAGATTAACTTAACGATTATTTAAAATAAATAAGTTATAAAATTATTGACCTAAAGAAGTTCAATAAAAATTAAATAGTATTTTTGAATATAATTTTGTGAGAATTTGACAAATAGTCAAAGTCATTAATCCATATTTTATGAGTAGTCGTTCACCCAAACCCATCTTAATTGAGCATGAATGATCCACTTAGGTTGGGCGATGTTGTAAGTATTGAATGAGACACATACTTACTAACAAAGTTCAATAAATAAATATGACCCTTGTTAGTAAATTGAGAATTAGAATGATTATGTATATGCAAATGCACTCGGAGTTAGATGAGGATTGTGTGAAGCTTGGAAAGTTACTTCCTCTACAAACAACCATGAAATATCTTTTTTTTTAACTTTGGAGTGTCTTACAACCTTACTTTGGAAACTTGTTAAACTATTATTAAACATTTTTAAAGCCTAGATTTATGATCACTTTTTAAAACCTAGATATATGGTCATACTTTAGGATCATGAATTTTCACATGAAGTTGTTATCCAAATACTTTACTCTAACCCCATTTATCAATGATGAACCTCTTGTCTCTTACATAGGTGCATTCAAAATTATTTTACTCTAAGCTCATTCCTCAATGATGAATCTCTTGCCTCTTACATTGATACATTCAAAATTAGATAATAAGCTCAATACTGTCTACACTCGTCTTTGAAACAAAGCTTGAGGCTATAACTTCAAAGCACTCAATCTATCTATGATGGATTTCATATGATGACAACGAATTTGACAATATTGCTTATCATCTAAAAATCAAGGAATTATCTAGATATCATTTGCATTACAACACATTAGTTGACCAACTAAAAGATGTCTTGATTTGCACAAACAATCCGCGAGTGAACGTGTGTCTAAAGAGTGTCATTTTCAATGGTTTATATATATTTCTATGGATTGGCCTAGGAGAACATGTTCCCTATCAACACAATAGTCCTACTAAAGTATTTTTAGATATTGTAGTTCTTTAGATACGAGAAAGGAGCATAAGGACACATCATTTAGACAAGCATCAAAACACAATTCAACATTGCATAAGGCTAAGTCTCAACTCAAAAGACAAGTTTACAATTGACATTTCCATAAATACAAACTTAACCCAAATTTGTGTTTGACTAAAGATAGAATGAAGGATCAATACAAAATCTTAGATGTTTATCCATTTAAGAGATCACACTTTCATTAAAAACAAGAAATATTCCAAAATTATTATATAAGACAATTATTCTCTAATTATTAATCTAAATACTCCATCTACTTTATTTATGCTCTTTAAATAAAATGTTTAATTATTTGTCCTAAGTATCATTATTTAATCTAAATTGATTTATGCTTTAATGCATACAATTATTTAATAAATTAACCTACAAGAAAGCTTATCTTTTTCAGAGTGTACCTATGCATTTATTTTAATTGAATAAGCTGGGCGACTGGATAGTGCCTTCCAGCTACTCTATTTGACTAAGGTATTAAATAAGCTGTCATAATGTGAAAGTTATTTGCAATTCTAGGGTTTTAAAAATAATAAGTTAAGAGAGACAACCACCCTTAAGTCTCCTAGCAGATCTTTTGGTTTTACCATTTGTGTGTCCACAACCTTTACCAAGAAAATCACTCCTATTTCCAATGAAGTCCACTTCTGAACGGTTGAAAGAAAAGAACCTCTTTCATGGGACCCTTACTTTTGTTGGGGTAGTTTCCTTTGCTGGGGTTTCCACATGGACCCAGTGAGATTTAGCAGTTGACACCTAACATTGGAGGATGCACATGCTTTATGTTCAGTTTCTTTCCATGTAGGCAACCTTTGATTACAGAGGGTAGCTTTATAAGGGGAAAGTTTATTGGTCTCTTAGATCGTTAGGTCTTTTGGGCGTCATTAAAATTCTTTCTTTCATTTTTTTTATTTCATACAAATTGATTGCAATAACATACTACTGAATATATTAATATTTTGATGAAGATAAATCACAAGTTCATGTTATTGGGCTTCCGATTCTTCTGATTAAAAAAGAAACAATGTTTGAAGGAAATTAAATGAGCCGACTCCTAGTCACTGGGCTTCCAATTCTTCTAATTAAGAAAGAAACACTGTTAGGAGGTTCTTAAATGGGCTGGCTCCATGTCATTCGGCTTCTGATTCTTCTGATTAAAAAAGAAACAATGTTTGGAGGAATTTAAATGGGTTGGCACCACATCACTGAACTCTTGATTCCTTTGATTAAAAAAATGTTAGGAAGAGCTATGAGCTGGCTCCAAGTCACTTGGCCTCCAATTTCTCTGGTTAAAAGAGAAACAATGTTAGGAGGATCTTAATGGGTCAGCCCCAAGTCACCCGGCTTTCCATTCTTTTAATTAAAGAAGAAGCAATGCTAGGAGGATCTTAAATAGACTAGCTCCAAATTGTTGGGATTCCAATTCGTCTATTAAAAAAGAAACCCTATTAAGATGTTCTTAAATGAGCTAGCTCCAAATCATTGGACTATTCTTCTGATTGAAGTAAAAGAAACACTGTTAAGAGGTCCTTAAATGGACTGGCTCCAAGTGAGTGGGTTTCCAATTCTTTGGTTAAAAAATAAATGATGTTCCGAGGTCCTTAAATGGGCTGGCTCTAAATCATTGGACTTCCAATTCCTCTACTTAAAAACAAAACAATGTTAAGATTGCCTCTTGAGAAGAAGCTTGCATATTCACATTTGCAAAAAAGCACACAATCTAATTCAGAAATAGTATAGATTATAGAAAATCGGTATCATTAATTCTAAAAGGTTGTCAATTTACTATTATATTAGAGCCTAATCTAAATTTAAGTATACCTACTGCTGGTTGTGTAAAGTGAGGCCTTTGCTCAATAAAAATGGTTGGTTGACCCCACTTTGTCTGCAACAATAAAGAAAAAAACTAAGGATTTAGCTGGAGTGATAATTGGCTCTACCCCACATGTCAAAAGAAAGCCCTCACACTGAGAAATCCTAGTCTACAGCAGATTTCATGACAACAATTCCATCCACCTCTGTCGGAAAAGGTCATTCCAAGCATTTCATTAATCGAAGACTTGCAGAAAAAAGGTGGGCAGGAATCATGCCCAACCTGGGGAATCCCAGGAATGCCTTTCTTATTACTGTAAGTACACAGAAAGTTCACTAAAGTGCCTTTCACTCAAAGATAGAACTCTTGGAAGCTAGTAGCACATAAGGCTTTGACATGGAATATCTTTTATAAAAGTGGAGGAATACTCTAGCACATAGATTCAAACGTTGCCTTTTTTTAATTCAGCGGACTGTTTGATAAGCATCGCTTTACTTAACAGTGAAGAAAAGGTTTCCCACACAAAAACAGAAGAGCATAAATTGGCTCAAATAGCTGATGTATATTTATACTGTTTGGAATGAATCTACGTCATTTCATACCCAGTTATTGAGTCACCACTTTATCGTTGGCCTCTAAAAACATCTGGTTGAGTGGCAGATAACACTGAATTATTTGAACCCTCTGGCATGAGGCAGGAAAATCTGCTAAACCTTATCTCAAATCATGGACATTGTACAAGAATTTGGACATTTGCATTATTTTTAAAGCTAATTCAGAATCGCTTACATCTACATTTTCCATTAACACAGAAAGATTGATCTTTTACAATAAACCAAGAGAAGATCTCCATGAATCAGATAAGAAAACAAATGTGTCATTGAAGCTTCCTTCTCCAATGTCATCAATTTCAGTAGTTAAGAGAACATGTAAATGAATTAATGCAGAGGTACATAAAGACAGACCATCAATGAAACCCCAGAGCTGAAAATCCTCTCGTGCCTTTCTTGTCACCGAAACTAAAGGATTTTGTAGCAATGCCATTATAATCAGCTGTCATTAATCCTTCTTACATTCTGCTTTGATGTAAATCGCATACCATACTGGTAAATGAATATTGTTTTCTCAGATTTCAGCAAAAGGAGATGAGACAAAAAATTGTTCATCAGGCCCTTCAACTAGGTATGCATAGATCAAGAAGTAGTGACAGAGTTCCGATGGAGATTGGCCTGAAATTGGAGACTATGTTTGGTCTGCTGGGAGATAAAGCTATACTTGTCTTCGCCTGCAATTCATCCATTTTCCTTCTACAGCTTTCTCATCTCATCTGATGATGGATCACAGAATGTAATCCGAAATATTGATGCAAATAACTCTTACACAATTGAATCCCGAAACTAAGCACACTTAATATAGTAATATTCAAGGAAACCTATTGCATTAATTTTGTTACCAAAGATAACCGCAATTGGCAATTGGCAATACTAGAATCATTGAATAACATGGAGACAAGAATGTTTGTGGACAATAGTAAAAAAAAATCACGAAGATTCTAACAAAAAACAAATGCTTGAACAATGGCAAACCTACAATACTGATATTTTTAGATAAGAGAGGATAGAAACTTGGTAAAAATCTCACCAAAGAAAAATACTTCAGCATCATTGATCCTGTAATACTAGGGATTTAGATGAGACGGTATATGATTACATTTAGCAGTGTGTATTCTAGAAAACCGGGCACAATCAACACATATTTGTATCTTATTTGGTTTTTCCACAGACCCATCAGTTAAAAATAATTTTAAAAGTTAAAACAGTATATGATGAAGGTTATAAATTGAAGGAGAAAAAGACGTGCCAATTTGGAGAGACTTGAATCTGCAATTTGCCATCCATGACAATGGAAGTCCTTCCTTTTAATAGATTCTAGTTCTTATTTTTTCAGCTTTCTTCCATGTTGAGTTTACAATTACAAACCAGTTTTTTGTTATTGCAACAGGCAAAACTGTCCTACTGGAGTTTCTGTTACATAAAAATTTCTAGTATGAAGCAAAGAAGGTACTAAAACAAACTGACAATTGAACATGACTGCCTCAACAACTGACTTCTGAGATGAATTATTTATCCACAGGAGTTTTACCAATGAAACATGGTAAACGGCCTCACTATGAAAACCACTGTTCCCTTGAGAATTTGAGAACTATCTCCGAGCATGCCCATAATATGTCTAGATAAACTAGCTATCCTAAGGAATAGCAGGTGGATTTTTATTTTTTCCCCAAAATTTGCATTTGTCCATTTCATTTTACAAGCATACATCCACCAGAAAATAACAAGTAACACTGATAGACAATGCAGCCCTCACTGCAAGTTACAGGTACAATAATTAGAAGCAGACTCACAGCATGCTGCAGGACACCACCAGCAATAACTAAATTCCCAGATAAAAGCTTTTGCAAGGTTTACATACCAGAGCACTGGTGCTGGTAGTCTGTTTTCTCATAAATGAAGTTGAATGAAATGTAGTAAATACTCTATAGAAGTCGGCAAGGAGACTGAATACACAGGCAGATAACAACTTGTGAATCTTATCAAACTTGGGGTGAATGGCGTTGGATTTGGCTTTTTATTATACAAGGTCATCTTCGTTCTAACTAGAAGCAAGATGAGATGCAAGTTTTGTTAAATGAAAATGAACTTAAGTGCAGCTTGAGGGTTCAATGTCATCTAGAATATTGTTCCTTGAAGCTGGTAGAGCAGCTGGACATCTCACTTTGATCATAGTCAGAAACAATGTCCTGAAGATTCTGGAAAAGGTTAGATGGAAAGGACATGCTAGGCTTAGAACGAGGAACATGAGGGACTGGAGCCTCTCCACTCAGAATCTGCAAAATTTGTCTCATTGAAGGTCTGGAGGCAGGGTCAGGATGTGAACAGAGTAGTCCAACAAGCAGCATTCTTGTCATTCCTTTCTCGTCAAAGCTTCCTTTCAATCTCATATCAGCAGCTTCAAGCAGCTTGCCATCTCTGTGCAAACCCCATACCCAATCCACCAAACTACTCCCTTTGGGTCCACAATCTTTTTCAATGGGCCTCCTCCCGCAGGCAACCTCCAAAACAACTGCTCCAAAGCTGAAAACATCAGTTTTGTCTGAGGCCTTTCCAGACAATATATATTCAGGAGCCAGGTATCCCATTGTTCCTGCAGTTAGAGTTGCATCAGGGCTTTTGTTGTGCTCAGTAAGCCGAGCAAGCCCAAAATCTCCAAGTCTTGCATTGAAGTTTCCATCCAACATTATATTGCTCGCCTTTACATCTCTATGAACTATCTGCTTCTCCCATTCTCCATGCAAATACGCCAATGCAGATGCAACCCCCATTACAATATTGCATCTATTTTCCCATGACAGCACAGGTCCTCCAGCTTCTTGGAAAAGGATCTTATCTAAGCTACTATTTGACATGTAATCATATACTAGAAGAACCTCTCCTTTCTCATAACACCATCCTTGCAACTGCACTAGGTTTCTGTGTCTGAGGCATCCTATAATAGAAAGCTCTGATAAAAATTCACTCTTCCCCTGATTGTTTTGGGTGGATCTCTTTACAGCTACCAATGCTCCATTGTCAGGCAGAATCCCCTTATAGACAGTTCCAAAGGCTCCATTACCTACTATTCTAGCTGTGTGGAAATTTTTCGTGGCAGTGCTGAGCTCTTTGTAGGTGAATTTTCGAGGCAATTTAAAATTTACAATATCAGAGCTGAAAGAATCTTTCCTTTTCAATCCTCCATACTTGCGATGGCAAAACCAAGCAATAAATACAGAAAACAAAAGAATCACAAATGCTCCTGCTGTTGCGACCCCTGCAATTAACCTTCTATTCATACATACATATCTATGACAGCCAACTTTTCGACTCAATACAGGGGTCGGCGAGACAGGTGATTTCTGGTCAGTGCCAGTGGCCTGTGGAGAAAAGAAAAAAGTAGGTGGATGAACAGGAGAGATTATAGGACTTTCGTTAGGACTCGGGGGGCCAAAGCTCGAAAAACTCCAATACTCAATATTATGGAGCTCTGTGCTTCCTCCAGTTGAGGCAGAGAACCCAACATACATAAACTCATTTAAATACTGTGATAAATCAGTTCTTACCGACAGAACCGGCTCCGGAGGCTTCTGATTGGAATAGCTCAAGCTTACACTCAAAATTTTCTCTGTACTGTCATAAACAATCCATGATGTGATGACATTACCAGTCTTCAAGTCTATATTTATTGTACCCAAATCTGCCAGCTCAATTGAAGTCATGTTATTGATGTCCAAACCCACGTGATTTCCATTAGGATCGTGAAATTCGACATCCAACAATGTATCAAATTCCACAGCAATGGTATTTTGATTTTCCTGTGGCGCCTCCACAACCTCTGTAGTAGGACTCATGACACCTAAAAGCCCTCCAGAGCCCCCAACAGTTGAGTCATCTGAAGTAATGATAAATGCTAGGCCATCCCCAATTGAAACAGGAACAGGAGCAGGATCCACATTGGTGATAGAAAATGCAAAAACAGTCTTAAAAGAAGCTGAAATTTTTGTATAAGGGTCCAGAAATCTGACCGGTTGACTGTACAGTGCCCTTCCTGCACTTGAAGTTGGCACTCCCAGCTCCCTGCTGAGACTCACCATGTCATTCTTCAGATGGGCGTCTCCCAAAAGTGTCAGATTTCTGAGCGTGAGCACCGGGAATTCAAATGCCGTGTTCTGAGCTGAGGATTTGTTGGAAAAAAGAATGATAAACATTAAAACCCATCTCAGGATTTGCCCAAATGAGAAGCTTGTGGTTAACATGGCACCAATAATGAATCAACTCACTGCATTGCCAATGATAATAAACACACACAAATCAATCCTGAGAGAAAAGATTACTCCCCCCCAGCTCCAATGCTATAGTCTTGGGAAACTCTATATATTTGCCACTGTACCCACCTGTAGAGATCAATAAATAGAGACCCCAAATGCACAAATTTAGCCCTAAAGTCTAATGAGGTTTAGGCAAAATCCAAATCATACACAGGAAATGAAGGAATGGGCACAGTAACAGTAAGCAGATATATAACTTCAAAATCCCATGTAACAGACAATTCTAAGGCAGATTAGATAAGATAAGAAATGCCCAAGTTCCAAAAGAAAAGTTGGCATCCACTGTAAAGAAAAAGCTTGTCAGTGACAGCATTCCATAACATATATGCAACCAAGTGTGCAGAAAATGGCAGGGATTGGAGTATATAATAATATGCAGCAGCCTGTCTGAACAGATCTATAGCAACACAAGGATATTGCTCATGTCCTAGAACTGCAGCTCAAGGTTAGCAAAAAGAGAAAAGCTGAAAAAAAAGTAAGAACCCACTGCAGGAATGGGTGTTTTCAGAGTCAGGTTATGGGCTTATGAGTGATAGAAAAAGTGTTCGATAACTGTCCTAGTAATACCTGGTAGGTAATTAGTCCATGTCTGAGAACAAAGGAGTTTCAGTTTGTTGAAGGAATGAATGATATTGGTCATGACAGGAAATGGAATCTTTCTGGGAGCATTCTCTCTTGGCCTGGAAGTAAAGAAAAGTCATTTGGAAAAATAACTTGCCAAAGCCTTATACGTTTACTTTATTCTTATGGTGAATTGTGTATACGAATGCCAATTCTCATTTATTTAGGTTGGGCATATTTGGGGAGATAATTCACCTAATATGAGAGAAATGCTTCTTTCAATTTATTGCACATTTATGTATATTTATTCATTATTATTCAGAAGTTTATACTTTTATTTTTATATTCATGTGTGTAAAATCTAAGTCTTGATGTTGGGTCAATATAAATATTTTTGAATTGATTTTAAAATTTGAATTAAAAAATTAAAATGTTAAACATTCACCATTTGTAAATAATTGTTACGAGTTATGTGGTAAATATTTTAAGAAATCATTATTATCTTATGTTAGTAATTAAAGAAATTTTCATATATGTAGTGATAAGTGAAATGCTTATTTATATACATTTCACTTGTATTTACACTTTTTCATATATATATAT
Organism: Thuja plicata; assembly: GCA_018584345.1. NCBI lineage: Eukaryota > Viridiplantae > Streptophyta > Pinopsida > Cupressales > Cupressaceae > Thuja > Thuja plicata. Next base: position 3,075,541 of record MU224983.1, on the reverse strand, counting down.
ATATATATATTATTTATTTTTATTTTAATTGACATATTTATATATTCATTATTATATGCACCTAAATTCACATTCATATTTGTACATTCACTCTATTAATTGAAACTAACACCCCATGTCTTGTATCTATATTGATATTTATATGTGCATATATTATGAGTTACTTCATATATATTTAAAGCACTTATTACTATGTATTAGTAATTAAAGAAATTTATTTATCAATTAATTCATATATAAAATAAAATATTACACTTATATAGTGATAAGTGAAATGTGTATTTCTTATTTTCAACACAACATCTCTGACACAATATACTTATAGATTTTTATATATTTATTATTATTAATCATTTAGTACATCTACATTCACATTCATTATATGCATTAAAATTAACACCTTAACGTCTAGAGTAAATCTAGTGTCCTCATTCATTACATGCATTAAAATTAACACCTTAATGTCTAGAGTAAATCTAGTGTCTTGATGTTTTGGATCAATATAAATATTTTTTGATTGATCTTAAATTTTAAATTAAAAAATTAAAATGTTGAACTTCCACCCTTTAGAGAGTTGACTTAGTAATTTAGAGGACTCATTGCTATCTTAGTAATTAAAGAAATACATTTACCAATTAATTCATCTAAAAAGTAAAATATTATAGTTATATAGTGATAAGTGAAATACTTGTTTTATGCATTCCACGTGTATTTACGCTTATTTCTATATATTTTAGTTTAGTTTACATATTTATTATTAATAATCGTTTAGTGCACCTACATTCACATCTATATTTACAAATTCATTTTGTGGTTTGAAACCAACACCTTAATGCATTCGGTAAATTCAATTGTTTTGAGATCGATCTTAAAATTTAAAATTTTAGACTTCCATGATTTCCAAACAATTCTTTTTGATATTAAAAGCAACAAAAGTAGGGCATTGTCCCTTGAATACAATAGCTCAACGTTAATAGAATAAAATTATCGACACACTAACAAAATATTAAAAAATATCACACAAACTTGAAAAGAACGAAAATTGACCATCATTTATTGTCACATTATCCACCACTTACACTAAGAGCATCAACGGTACTAATCAAAATAGTAATAAAAGTCTTTAAATAGGGCCACTTAGGGTCATACCAGAAAGTAAATAAACTACCATTGTAACATATAACAGTCCCAATATTTAAAATAGAGTTTAAAACAAGGCCACATGGGCCACTAACAACAACAAAGCTAAAAAGATAAGGGAGCCAAGTCCCTAGGCTTCCTTTCGCTTGCATGGTTTATTGAGCATCCTCATCGCCCAATCCTTTGTAAGGAACTTGTAAAGCTCCTTGTAGTTGCCCTCCCCATTGTCATCTATGTCAAGTGTGTTCTTCTGCAACAAACATAAGGTGGTGGATGAGCTATGCATAATTTTTAATGCAAAGTAGGAGACCTCTTATAACTTCCTATCCATTGCTGCAATTTTTTTCTTAAGTTTACTTAGCTCCTCCAAGGTGGCCTCACATTTATCACACCGCACATCTAGAGGAGTAATGCCCTTATCAGTAATATGAGACTTAACATTCTCCTCAAGCACCAAGTTTTGGGTGAGGTTAGGGATCTAGTTTTGAAGCTTTCAAAGACATAGGAAGAGTTGCTAACCGTCATAAAGCAAGCTTCCCTCTCAGTAGCTTTCTCCTTTTCCTCTTTTTCATTATTTTCACTCTCCCTTCAATTTTTCCCTTTTTTCACTGGCCTAGTGGCAAGTCTCGTGGACCGATGGGGGGTGTTGGTTTCCTCTATTGCTTCAATGTCATAATCAATTTCCTAGATGGTAAATTTGGCCTTTTTAGGGGCCTTGGCCTTCATTTTGAAAGGAAGAACTTTTCTTTACTTCTCCTTTGACTTATCCTCAGTACCAGTGTTTGGAGGGATATCAAGAGAATCATGGTAGGTTTCAGAGCAGAGTTTTTGAGATATTTTTTCTTGTTGTGACCTAGAGTATCCATGATACTAGCAAATAGGGGGTAGAACTCTTTGGGATGTTCAAGATATTTCAAAGAGAAATGAGGGAAAGATTCAAAATTCCTAAAGAAATAGTTGATAAGTACAAGGATACAATCTGTTTCATGGTTGAAACTGATTGTATATGCTTCAAAGCAATAGAACCTAAGAAGAAATAGTGTTATCTTCTGGGTTATGAGGTCAGTGCAGAAGTTCTCACCATACAAGTTGAACATATGTTATCTTTTGAGATTGACTCTAGTGAAGAGAGATGGGTAACCTATGAAGAGAAGTCTACTAAGATTAGAGAAGAAATGACTAGGGTAGAGTCAAAAAGGAATATTGAGAAAATGGTTGATGAACTTGCAGAGAAAGCAGGTATAAGTAGAGAAGAGAAATAGGTAAGAAAGAAGACAAAAAATGGAGCTTCTGGGTTGGCGAGCACTGCTCCTACAACCCTTCCAGCTTATGAATCTGTAAATGTTTCTAATTCACCTTTTATTGTGGTCACTGTTCCTGATACGACCCCTTCACCACCCAAAAGGTCATCGCAGACTGAAACATAGAAGACAACATAGATTCCTGTGAGGAGAACAAGGTCCTCTAAACCTAAACAAGAATCTCCACCTAAGAAGTAGAAGGAAGAAGATAATAAGATTGAAGAGGAGAGAACTAAGAAGAAAGATGAAGAGATTGTGCAAGAAAAGCCTGTAGAGAGACAACTACGTAAGCCTGATTTGAAAATACTAACCAAAAGAATAATTGAACAAGGTAAGATCAATCAACTATCCAAATACTATAAAAGATACATTACTGAGGATACAATTCTAATTGAAAATACAGTCATAAATTATATACAAGTATTCAATAAAAACTTGAGAGAGATAGATGGTAGCATTCAAAAAGAGTTGTTTGATATATTAGAAGTGAGGAAATAATGAGCTCTTTAAGAAGATGATAATATAAGGGTAAAATCCATAAAGAAAATGTTCCATGTAATATCACAAAAAGAACATGACAGAATTATGAAAGCAATTAAGCCCCTAATGAGATCAAAGAAAAGATTAATAAAGATTATGGGGAGGAATTATGATGAAGTGATAGAGGAAACAAACAAAGCTATTAAAAACGTGTTGATGGATGTTGAACTAGAGAAGTATAAATCTCCCAAACTAAATACTACTAAGCCCAAAACTATTCAGATTGGAGAATCCTCAAAGTCTGCACAAATACATATTGAACCTTCTAAGGATGGGCACATTAACAACCAGTTCTATAGTACAGTAAAGTAACCCGATTTATTTGTAGTTGGTGTGCCTGTGTCTTTGGACAGTTTGCAGGATGTTGGTGACCCTTTTCAAGGGAATGTTGATATTGTTCCTAAGGTAGATGACAACAATGCACAAAGTATAGTCAATATGATAGATCTTGGCACATTGATTGGGGGATAAATGAAATAATTTTTTAAGGAAAGAAATAATGAGGAATAAGAACAAGGTATAGTCAAAGAGCTAAAGGAAAGTATGGTATACGAAAAGAAAGAAGCTAAAATTAAGATTGAAGCTAGGCAATAAATATGAGTACACATCTTTGTCAAGGAGATATCGACATCCTCAACTCTATTTTTGGCAAGTGAAAATGAGCCTCTGAATACTAATGTTGAAGGATTGGATGAGGATGAGTTAATGAAGTTGTCTGTAGAGAGACAACTACGTAAGCCTGATTAGAAAATACTAACCAAAAGAATAATTGAACAAGGTAAGATCAATCAACTATCAAAATACTATGAAAGATACATTAATGAGGATACAATTCTGATTGAAAATATTGTCATAAATTAAATACAAGTATGCAAGAAAAACCTGATAGAGCTAGATGGTAGCATTCAAAAAGAGTTGTTTGATAGATTAGAAGTGAGAAAACAATGAGCTCTTGAAGAAGATGATAATATAAGGGTAAAATCCATAGAGAAAATTTTCCATGTAATATCACAAAAAGAACATGACATAATTATGAAAGAAATTAAGCCCCTACTGAGATCAAAGACAAGATTAATAAAGATTATGGGGAGGGATTATGATGAAGTGATAGAGGAAACAAAAAAATCTATTAAAAATGCGTTGATGGATGTTGAACTAAAGCTAAGATGAAATCTGAACAGAAGACAAAGATGAAATCTGAATAGAAGACAAAGAAGAAGACAAAGGTACTAGACAGGGCAGTAGACAGAATAAAAAACTTCTACCCATACCTTTTATCTTTCAGGGAAATGATGTAGTAGATAATCTAACCAAAGTCATTGATGACTTTGATGTTCACTTTTATTCATTGGAGAAGGCCATAGCAGTTAAAACTAAGAAAGAATACATGATGAAGAAATTAGAAGAGGTATGGAAGTCCATTAAATGAGATTTAAGTATACTAGGTACCACTATTACTGAAGTCAAGTCTTGCATAGATCATGGAAGGAAGTTATACAACTAATATATAAATCCTTTTAAGCACATGGAGAACATTAAAGACATAATTCAAAATGATGAAAAGACATTGGATGGATTGGTAAAGAATTGTGAGTCCTCCTCACAAGTAGTTATAGAACTCAATAAGGAAGTGTCCAAACTGTTGAACAAAATCAGTGTGCTTGAAGTTGAAAAAGGAAGAGTGTTAAGGAGATTTGGTGTGCTAAGGAGTCTAATCACTCCAAACTATCAATTTTGGAAAAATTCCTTAAGGATATGGAGACAAAAAAGAAGTCTCTTGATGGAGCCATTCCTAGACTACTGAAGGATGTTGCGATTTCATCCTTTGCTTTGAATGGATTAATACATGTTGATCAGGCCTTGGAGATGTTGGAACTATATTGAGATGATGTACTAAGAGGGGAGGGGTGAATCAGTACCTCTAAAACTTTTCTTGGTTAGCCCATTAACCCTTAGTCATCAGTTTGTAATTTATCTTATCTACCTGTTCATCTTTCTTTATGCATATGTAATCATATCATACATTCTTTTTAGTATGTAACCATAACAGAAACATTCATGAAAATAGATAACACATGACACAAGATATGATATCGCAGAAAACTTCTATTAAGGAAGTAAAAACTGCGGTGGGGATTGTTACCCACAAAACTTCACTATCTGCAGATAAGAAGGGGATAGTTAAGGCTTACAATTGGTCACTTCTGATGACCTACCCTATTAGGAGTATTACAGTGGAGACCTGTTAATATCTACTTCATTTGAAGCTTTACACTGTTAAGTGTGCACTCTGTTAAGAGATTTGGAAAGAACGGTTAAGTCCACCTTCTACAAAAGGATTTTAGATGTGATGCACTTGTTAGAATGCAGCTACATAAGTCTTTGATCTGATGATAAATGTAATCTTCAATTGCTGATAACGGATCCTATAAAGCTTCATACATACTAGTAATCATCCTTCCATGATTGAATAATACCTTTATCTACTCGTCGGTATCCTCTGTGTGTTCTTGAAAACTGATGTACTATGTTTTTGATCTTTGAATGAATTTTGCCTTCTGCTCCTTAGATGCTCTTCGTGGCTATCATTCATAAAGAATTCATGTACTCAAAATAGAGTATGAACATCTATTTATACTATTTTAGGTTCAATTCTTGATTCATGCATCACAAGTTAACTCTAGATCCAAGGTTTACAACTTGACCTTGATCTTTAGTTAGATATGCTTTTGATCCGTTAGGATGCTTTAAAGAATTTACATTAAGCTTGCATGACCATCAAATTATGATTTAAAACAAATTAAAACTCTATAAATAGAATTACATTGCTTTATCCATCGTGTAAAAATCAGATCCACAACTTGCGGGTTCTTGATCTGTCTGTCAGTTCTGATGGTCAATTTTCTTGGTCGTCAGTGTTCCTTGTTAGAGTAATCTTTAGTAATTACTCCTTAGTGCTTAAGTTTCTCTTAGGCAGTTTAGTTAGACTTAGGAAAGTTTCCTTTTCTGAGTTAGTTGCCCGTTTAGGGTTTCGACATCCTTTATAAGG
>MU224983.1:3038355-3054331 GCA_018584345.1 Thuja plicata | reverse complement strand
CTCCTATGAATGCCACATTCATATTGTGTGTGTGACAAATGTGTGATTCCTCTTAAGGAGGAATATCTATTTTCCTTATTAAAGGAAATATAAAATAGTGACATGTCCTCCTACTTGGACTAGAGGAAAAATACAAATAAGGATACCTTGATTTATCCTTTTAAATACATATTTTCAACCAAGGAAAGATTAATTCTAACATAATCATCCTTCCATGATTGAATAATACCTTTATCTGCTCGTCGGTAGCCTCTGTGTGTTCTTGAAAATTGATGTACTCTGTTTCTGATCTTTGCATGAATTCTTCCTTCTGCTCCTTAGATGCTCTTCGTGTCTATCATTCATAAAGAATTCATGTACTCACAATAGAGTATGAACATCTATTTATACTATTTTAGGTTCAATTCTTGATTCATGCATCGCAATTTAACTCTAGATCCAAGGTTTACAACTTGACCTTGATCTTTAGTTAGATATGCTTTTGATCCGTTAGGATGCTTTAAAGCATTTACATTAAGCTTGCATGACCATCAAATTATGATTTAAAACAAAATAAAACTCTATAAATAGAATTACATTGCTTTATCCGTCGTGTAAAAATCAGATCCACAATTTGCGGGTTCTTGATCTGTCTGTCGGTTCTGATGGTCGGTTTTCTTGGTCGTCGGTGTTCCTTTCTTGAATTTGTTGTCGGGTATGCCTTTTCTATTTTTGTCGGGTCAGTTCTGAAAACTGTCACCGGTAATGCTTATAGTCACCGGTGATGTTTGTGGTCGCCGGTGATGCTTGTGGTTGCCGATGATGCTTGTCACTTTTATACTTAGCATTTTTCTCAAAAACTTTGTTCTGTCGGGTGCGCTTGCATTTCACCGGTACTACTTGTGGTTCGCCGGTAATGCTTGTTGTCTGCCGGTAATGCTTTGTCAATTTTTTTCACTGAGTATACTAATGGCAAAATAATGTCATCAGGAGAAAACATGGAAACAAGAGGAAAAGATCTTGGAAACCTATTTCCAAGCTATAGTACTTCTTATAACTTTTGGTGAGTAGTTCTAAATTTTTGATATGTACACTTTTTAGTATACCTTTGCCATTGATGTCATAGGGGGAGTATTGGGTGTGGAAAATGTATAGAGGAATAATTAGAGATGTATAGACAATAGTTTGACATTGGACACTTAGTCATTTACTTGAGAACCTTTGGTGAAAACGAAAAAAAAATCTTTGATAACACAAAGGAGTTGGTCATTATTTACTTGCAATTAGAATAAAAATTTTCTATTGCACATAAGCTGCAAATAAATTGTGAAAATTACCTTGTAATCAAGACTAAAAGTCTCAATTACATGTGATAATTGAAAAAAAAAATATAGCACAGATGCAGGTTAAAATTATAATTTCAAAATGAAAATATTTCACATATAATATAGTGTGAGATATGTAAGCACGGTTCTCTCAAAAATATGAAAGCTAGGGCATGTATACGAAAGAAAGGAAATAGGAAAATGATCTGAAGAAAAAAAATAGTTTAAAAAAACAAGAAATATATTAACAAAAGAAACATGAAAGCATGGAGACAGGAAGGGGATCATTCTTGATCAAGGAGGTGCAAAAAATCTTCTTTAATTAACAACCTCAAAAGCCAATGAAGATTGTTGTGAAGAGTACACAAAAAGATGCAAAGAAAATGGTATTTTACAAACTTCAAATAAGCTTTAGCGTCAATAGAAGAGTTTGAAATTGATTTAAAATTTTCCTCTTAGCCAGTAATTAAAGCCCCAATAAATGTGTTTGGGGTCTAAGACCCAATTTCAAACACAAATGACATTTTCATGTAAATGAGGTCTCAATGCCTGAATTACGTGTGTAATTCGGGTATTGAGATCCAAATTACATGTAAGGGAGTAGGGCACTTATAATGTCATTTCTTGGACCTAACTTTACATGCAAAGTGGAATCAAATGAACCCAAAAACTCTAACGTTTAGCGATACATGAATTGGAATTGAAAATGCCTGAGAATACAACATTTTCACCTTGAAATATGTGCCTAAGACCTTAGAATGACAAAATTTAGAGAGTTATCCATGATTTATGCTAAGCTAAAATTTGAGACAACACTCCAAATGAAGATTATCTTGAAAGGTGAGAAATTATCTTGTCAACAAGATGAGGATAGATGATAGAAAATAATGAATTTGTAGGTATGTTGGTGATGTTCAAGGTAGCCATAAAAGTTGTAAGATGAGAAAATAATATTAAAAATAAGAGATGAAGAATTAAAGAGTGACAAGTAAGATGTGTCTAAAAACCTTGTAAAATTTCTTAAAAATTTTGTTTCTTATTGAAATTTTCAATGTATATGTAGCATTGTAAATTGCATCTGTATGTAATTTCTTGCTCACCTAGGCCCCATTTTAGCATTCCTGGACTCCCATGCTCAATATGCTTCATCCAACTCTATGGAAAATTTAATTTTGGATTCTTCTTCATATTCTGGACCCCGAGTCCCCATTCGGTCCAATGTTGGGGGGAGTAGATCACCTTGGGAAACCTACTCCTTGCAATTAGGGCCAAAATTCAATTCATGCAATGATTATCTTGCAAATGTGGGAAATTTAAACCCATGTCATCTTGCTATGAAATTAACATCCTAAATTCTTGGGAGAGGAATAAAATAAATTTATCCTCTCTCATATTGACATCGAATTCAATCCACTCTCAATCACTCAATTGCACTTTCAAGTTCAAGCATTCAAGTCCTCAAGACCAAGAGATCAAGCATCCAAGACATTGATGACAAAGAGTAATTTTTAGATCTATGCATTCATGATGGTGTCCATGATCTACATTTCCTCAATTCAACCCTACAAAAATCAACATCAAGATCTTCATGAGAATTTTGATGAAAAGAAGGCCTATGAAGGTATATGCATTCATTTTTTAGATCTAACCTCTAATACCTAAAAACATGCTTTCAATTCATTTCAATTTCAAGGTTAATTCCAAAACTAAGGTTTGACCTAGGAAAACCCCTTTCAAACCAACATTTGTTTACCTGTTGGGGTAACCTAGTTTACTGGTGGATAGACATTGAACAAAATACAAATGCCTAAGATAGATCATAATCTTTATTAATCATTTGTAACTTCAGTACATTACAATAGCATCTATCTACATATCTCCAAAGAGAAAGTATATTGCTTATATAAAACTCGAAGGGGTGTGACCAACCGTCACCACCGGTTCCCAACCATCGTCCGATAGTAACTAAGTACCATCGGCTACACATAATATAACTAGCACAACATAAAGTAAGTATTATGGCTAACATCATCCCCCCTAAAGAAAATTCATCTTTGGACGACAAAAAAAATCCAGAACATAACAAGATAGGAATGATGAACCACCTACAAGAACCAAAACATGTTGCTCAGTCTTAGCCTCTACCAAGTGCTGCAAATCTGCTTCTCAAATGATACCACTCTGTCCTCAATAGACATGTTGCCTTCTTCACAGCCAACTACTAGGTACAATGAGCCAAGTCTTTCTCTACTACCTCCAACCTGGTGGTCAGCTCCTCCTGAGCTCTTTGTGCCTCCACCATGGCAGCCTCATGTCCAGCCAAGATATACTCCTCAAAGTGTAGTACCCTGTTACCGCTCTCGCCAGCACTGGCACGTGGGCAATTAATGCTTGCAACATCTTTGGGTATCATATTCTCAACCTATGTGTTCACAACCTCCAAGTCCATCTCCGTCGGTGGCTTATTGCTTCCCCTCCAATGCTTAGCCTCAAACTTCTTTCTCACCAAGTGGAACAAACCCAATGCTTACCCTGACAGCGTGGGTACCCCAAACTCTATGTTGTAGTGTACCTCAAAAATAAAATGGGGTCTGGGGGAAACGCCCCTAGTGGGGTCGAGGGGTAACGCCCCTAGCGGGTTCGAGGAGCAACGCCCCTGCGGGGTCCTGGGGCACACCATTTTTGTGATTTTTGTCCCACGCCACTCTTTCTACCAACTGCTTCAATGCCTGTGTAAATGGCCATCCCTTTGGTGCCATATGTTATTCACTATTCTTTATTTTTATCCTTATACGAAATAAATAACTAACCCCAACTGCTTGCTGTCGTATGACACCGTACTTACTTTCTCCGACAATATCCTTCCAAGGCCTATGAATTCCATACAGTTTTGCCAAAAATCCTTCCTTGTCCGCATGGTTGTGAAGGAGCCTTAGGTGTTCTCAACTTTTACTCGTACGGTATTCACTTATGTAGGTGTGTTGTTAAAAAAACACTCTCCGTACCATCTTTTCTATTCTCTTCAAGTACCGTACGCCGTACGAATTTTAGCTATTCTTGTTCCTGCGTGCTTTATTCAGCAGCCAACATTGATAAGTGGTGTGTCATAGTTGTACACCACTTGGTCTTCATGCGCTGCTAAAATATCCCATACAGTTATAACCTAACACTCCTCACCTTTCCAGACTCTTGTTTTCGTCGTATGGTGTCACTGTTTCAAACTGTGTGCTACCAAGATGCCGTATGATAGGCATTTCCTTAGCTCCATTTATTTTCTTCTAAACCTGTACTATTGTATGATCTATCCAAAAATATCGTGTGCCTTCTCGCTACCATATGAATTTGTTGTTGTATGACCTTTCTACAAAACACCTCTTATTTGTCTTTGCTGGCACCGTCCGTACGGCACACTTGGCTCATGCATTTGCCATATAGTTTTAAATGGATCTGTGTGGTTTTGTGGGCCCGTACGAATTTCTGCAGTATGACTCTTTTAACTTTCTAGACTGCTTCTGTATGGTTGTATGACATCCAGCCATACAGTACCAGGAGGACTCTCTCTCTCTCTCTCTCTCTCTCTCTTTTTTTTTTTACACTTTTTAAATTTTTAAATTTTTTTTTAAATTCCCTATCTAATTTGCTTTTGAGTGCCTCTTCCATCATCTGTCTAGCCTCTTCATTTTCTTGGGTCCCCTTCCATCCCCTTGGGTGCTCTGTCTAGCCTTTCTGGTGCTTTGTCCATCCTCTCTAGGTGAGGTTTTGATTTGGAACTACTAATGGCCTCGTGTATCTCCCGTCCATCGAGAGTCTGCAACTGGATGGCCTCGCCGTAGCTGACTTCCCAAACTTTGTCCTTTGTTTTTTTTTTTTATGGCGATCCAAAGGCTGGGAACCATAAATTCTATAGGGACCACCATCACTGGCCCGTGCATAAGAAGAAGGAGAATAATGAATTTGAAGGTTGCGGCCATGGGTTTCCAACTATTTCCGACTCGAACGTCATCACCGAGGTTTTTCCCCTTTGATTTTACCTCATGGTATTTGATGGATTCATCCTCTGTAAACTGGTGTGCAGGGGTGGCTTCCTCCTCCCTAATGCTTAGCATGTTACAAGATGGTGGGAAGAACTCATAATCTTCCATCTGCCAATGAAAGAGGCCATTCATTGAATCTCCATCGTCTCCAGAACATTCTTCCAACTCCAAAACCCCTTCGTCATTGGGCTCCATTCTTCTTTGCCATCCGTCTCCTCCCACTTGCTTTCCTTTGGATTCCGAGTTCAAAGATGCTAACTCCTCGCTCACCATTTGTGTGTGGAGGTCAATCACGTACTTCCTCCCGGTAGTCTCCATGGTGAGTGTGTTTCACTTCCAATTGTGGTCCACCTTTGCCGAGGTGAGCCACCCTCATCCCAAAATAGCCTCGTACCCCTTTTTCTTTAGTGGGATCACCACAAAGTCAAGTATGAAGGGTTGTATCCCAATCATCACACGTTGATCCATGAGGGTTTTCATGGGTTTGATGTCATGCTGGTCCTCTGCCAATAGGTTGAATGTCAGAGGCCACAGCGTGGGTTTCCCCAACTTTTTCCATGTCTCCTCCAGAAGTACATTTACTCTGGACCCACCATCTATAATGGTGTCTATGAGAGTGGTTCTGTGTACATTTACTTCCGTCTGTAATAACTACCTTAGGATGTTTTCATCCACCTTCATGCGTGAGGAGCAGGTAGCTTCTTGGGTCTCCGTCTCAGTACGGGGATCCAAATATGTGGCCTTCTTTGCTTGGCCCCTTTTAAGTATAAGCACGATATTATTAATGTCTAAGAAGTTCACTCCCTTCAGACAGTGTGCATCGTCGTGGTCACCGGGACCACACCAGTGACATAACTTGTACAATCCCTTGCAAAGTGGCCCCACTGATTTCAAGCTCGACACTGGATCATCGGCCGACCCTTCAGGTCATATTGTATTCAAGTCCCTGTGTTGGTGTTGTTGTTGTTGTTGCCCCTTCCACCACTGCGTTAGTTGCCTCCGTACCTGCCCGATGTAGATGGTTACTCCTAGGTAAATAACACCTGTTGATTCCTTACTTTCATGTTGTATGGGCATTCCTTGGTGGAATGGCCCATGATTTGGAAAATATCACAAAATGCATTTTTGGGGCACGACCCCTTCGTATGGCCGCTCTCCTTGCAGTCCATACACCACATGTCATCTTCCCCCTTGTTAGTACCCCCTTTCATGGTCTTGAACTCCTTCATCATTCTCTCCATGTCCTTTTGGAGTGCCATGACTTTTTTCTTCGACTCGTCATCACTGCTACTGTCATCTTCCAAAGTGTCATCTTCGTCAGAAGAAGACTTGCTTCTTTTCTTCTTGGAGGTCTTCTGTTCACTCTCTAAGTCCATTGCCTGGTTATAGGCATCTTCGTATGAGGTGGGGGGCACTATCTTCATTTTCCTCCGTAGGTTTGATTTTAGGCCCTCCCCGAACCATCTTTTCTTTAGGTCATCCGCTGGCTGGCTCTCCATTTTTTTGACTAACTCCTTCAGTCGGCGGCTGTAGGCACACACGGTCTCCTTCTTTTCTTGTTTGGTTCCATATATTTTCAAGATGATTTCATTGTCGTCTCGCAGGAGCCTAAACTCCTTTTCGAATGCTTTCTTTAATAAGTCCCAAGTGTTCACTCTAATTTTTTCTAAGTTGGAGTACCAGTTGATTGCTACCCCTCGAAGGGTTGCCGAAAACTGTCTCATCCATTCATCTGGTCAGCGACTCCATTTGCAGACCAGATTGTCTGACATGTGTGACAATAATGAAGCAGATCTTCTTTTCCACCTCCATGGAATTTTGGAAACTTCTCCTTGTTGGTCGCCATGTTTACTTTTCTAGGCATCAACTGTGTTTGCAGCACCGGTTGTGTTACAGGCTGGGATGGTACTGTCAGTGTCGGTACCCCAAAATTTTTTGGTACCATACCACTTGATGTCCTTGAACTATTGGAATTGTCCAGGCCTAGTGGGCTACTATGATACCCATGCCCCTCGGTAACTTCGATACTCGTGGTGGCAATGGTATCCTGAGCCTCCCTCTATGTGGCTTCCTCTTTTTCCTTCCTTCAAACTTCTCTTTCTTCTGTCCATGGGGTTAAGGTTAAGGACCTAAACAAGCTCCTTGTTTCCTCTAGGCAGTCCTCATCACTTCTCCCAGCCTCTCAGTCAGATACCTCTAGACCCTCGCCTTCACTTACTCCCTTCGATAGTCCTTCGACGCGTCTTTTGTATCTCTCCCTTCGCTTGGCTTGCTGTTGTGCGAGTATGGATTTTCTATCACCTTGTTCCTCCTCGAGTTCCTTCTTTCTATTTTTATTCAATTGGTTCAGCATGAATTCTTTTCTCACTTCTCCACAGGGCAATAATCAACACATCAATTTATTTTATTTTTCCTTCCCGAGTACGCCTAGGCAACGACGCCAAATGTTTACCCATTGGGGTAACCTAGTTTACTGGTGCATAGATGTTGAACAAAATACAAATACCTAAGATAGATCATAATATTTATTAATCATTCATAACTTTAGTACATTACAATCTATTCGCATATCTCCGAAGAGAAAGTACATCGCTTATATAAAACCCGAAGGGGTGTGACCAACCGTCACCACTGATTCCCAACCGTCGTTTGGTAGTAACTAAGTACCGTCGGCTACACATAATATAACTAACACAACATAAAGTAAGTACTACGACTAACAACATTTTCTCTCTTTTATGTGTGTAAGAATAAGTGGGGGATGCATGAAGAAAGGTATAGCCTGGGCATCAAGAGAGATGCATAAAACCTGTTGTTAGATAAAAAAATTGCAGGGAGCAAGTCACCCCACACAACAAGCTCTTAGGTGTGGGTTGCTCAATGTGGTTGAGTCCTCCTAATTCCACACAAAATTTAGATTACAGGTCAATCATCATATGTATATCCTATATTGTCTATCAAAATATGAAAATCAATTTTATGTCTTCTTGTGCATGCTAAAAATCACTATTCCATCATATTTTCCCTAGATATTGAATTCATCTTCTACAATTGCATAGTCACCTTCCACTCATCACAAAGGACCAATTAATTCACCTTATACCAAAGGACCTTGATCCAAGTGGATCATTCTACTTCCAATTTAGAGTGAGTTAGTGAAATAGGCCTAGGAGTCCTAGTTTGTTTACATAATCATAATCAGGTGTCACCTTTTAGGCTAACTTATCAGCAAAGCTGAATTTTAGTATTTCTAACTAAAAATTATTTTTGGTCAAACATATACTCTAGCTAGATTCATTCCAGCTAAGTTAGATAAGTGCTTTAACTTTTCCAATTGGAAATGTCTATTAAATGCATGTTTTATACCACTTTGAGTCCAATTACCATAGAAATAAAATTATTTCAGAAAATTAAACCGATGATGTGTGTAGGAATGGCGGAGCGCAGGAGGAGACTAGGGTTTCATAGCCATGGCGGTGGAAGGAAACAATGGAAGCCTGGGTTTGAAATCTGTAATGGCTTGGGGAAACCATGGAAGCCCCCACGCCCCTAGGGTGGTTTCCTGGACAACAATAACAAGTTGGAACAAAGCCGCAGAATGCTAGATGGTACCCACAGGAAGGAAGTTTCGGCCACTACCCAAAAGAGGGAGACAAGACCCAACTGGAAGTGGGTAAGGAGACACAATGAGAGGCTGTTAACATTTGGAGGACTCACAAATGATGTCCCATCCACAACAGATAATAAGGCGATTGACATTTGAATAGATATAGAGGAATGGAAGACTTCGGTTAATATGCTTAAGGATAGAGCCTTCTTTATGAAATGGGGAGGCGGTTGGCCTCTGCTTCCCAAACTATGAAGTTGGGTCAATGACATTTGGGGGAAGGAAGTAATCATCAAAACCCTGACCAATGGTTTTTCCCTGCTAATCATGGCGTCCAAACACGACAAGACAAGAATCATGTTTAATGGGCCCTTTTTGATGGAGGGAGTTGGTTTCTACATCAAAGACTAGATACCCAACTTCAACCCCAAACATGAAAAAGTGGAAGAGGTCCCCATCTGGATCAGGTTTTATAATCTTCCTCATGAATACTGGACCTTGGGGATTTTCAAGATGATAGGAGATAGACTGGGGAAGTTTATAAAAGCTGATGAAGCTATTGAGCAGAAAGATTTTAGCCAATATGTGAGAATTTGTATTATGTGGAAGCCACATCTGTTATTGCCACATGCAATAGAGATTCAAATGACATAAGGCTATTGGTGGCAGGAGATTGAGGTAGAGGAAGCAATCAGCCGGTGCAGTAGCTACAAGGAATGGGGACACACGGTGGAGACATGCTCAGTCAAAAGCAATGGGAAAAAAGGTAGAGGAAACAATTAAGTCCATTGGCACACGGGAACCAAGACCCTCCAAAAACTGGGTAACAGAGGCATTCACACTTGAAGCATTGGTTGAGGAGAGATGTGGGGAGGCTGATGTGAGGGATCTGGTGGTCTCATGTACCGGGCTTTATGAGTGTCACCCCGAAGCAAACACTGTTGAGGATACTGATGGAAAATTACCTCAGGTTTCACAACAGGACGTGAACTTGGAGTCAATCCTTTTGGTAGTTGAAGAAGAATCTCATAGGGTTTTGGAGGGAAGGATAAACCCAAACATGGTTTGGGAGGATGACTTGCAAATGAAGACTTTGGAGAAAACCATTATGGCTAATCCAGTCGATCTAGAAAGGGGCAGAAGTCTTGAGGAGCAAATACAGGACACACATCCCATCAAGTCCCCTATTAGGATGCTGATCCCCTTCTTGGGGAATCTTCTAGAGATTGATGAGCTTTTGGAAGATGGAGAAATTGCCTATAGGGATAAGCTTGGGCTCTTGGAGAAGAGTACTATTTCTCAATCCCAGGCCAAGAAGCACTCTGCTAAAGGAAGTTCACACAAGAGAGGTAGGAAAAGCATACAACAACTGCTAGAGGATGCTGGTAGCATGAAGGGTCAAACCCGTTTGAGATTCGGGAGGGACACAGTCCTTTTTGGGCAAAAATGAAGTTCCTTACATTGAATGTCAGGGGCTGCAATGCCCCTGACAAAAGATGCTTGATCAAGAGAGCTCTGGATCAGGCGAAAGTAGATATTGTGTGTATTCAAGAAACCAAAATGGAGGTTGAGGAGGCAACAAAGGTTTTAGGAGTTAGACATCGGTGGTCTGGTTTCTTTGTTGAGGCAGTAGGGGCATCTGGGGGCTTGGGGATTTTGTGGAATCCCAGACTTCTTAAAGGTGAGCCCTTAATCAAGAAGAGGTCTTGGCAAGCTCTTCGTTTTTCTTCCTTTACTGTCAAACTCTCGGGGGTCTTGATTAATGTTTATGGACCCACCAAATTGGATGAGAAGAAGGCAGTATGGGAGGAGATTGGCCTTTTTCTAGCAACATTAGGGAATGAATTTCACATGGTAGTAGGAGATTTCAATGCTACTCTCAGTTTGGCAGAAAAACAAGGGGGGGCCCGCACCTTAGGCCCAATTCAAACATATTTCCAAAAAATTGTACAACATAATCAACTTTGGGAGGTCCCTGCCAAGGGGGGCCACTTCACATGGACAAATAGAAGGAAAGGTTTTTCACATATTGCTAAGAAACTTGATAGGATTTTCTTGGAAGGAGAATGGTAGGCACTGCCTATTGTGTTCAAAGGTAATGTTTTGGGGCTGTCAGGTTCTGACCACTATCCAGTGTCAATGGTGGTACAATAGGATGGGATCTCGATCAGGTGTCCTTTTAAATTTGAGAAAAGGTGGTTCAGGGTGGAGGTTTTCCAGGATATGGTGGTTGAGTGGTGGCTCAAAGGGCCTTGTGTTGAGGGCAATGTCTCCTATCAGTTCTTCTCTAAACTAAGACACCTCAAGTAGAAACTGAAGGAGTGGAATCATCTTCATTTTGGCAACATCTTCAAGGCATGAACAGAGGTGGAGGTGGACTTGTCTGACCTTAACTGCAAGGTTTTGGAGTAGGGGATGGATGAAGTGGATTTTCAAACTGAACAGATTTTGATGGGCAAATACTTAGAAATCCTGAGAAGGGAGGAGATTCATTTCAAACAGAAATCAAGAGAGAACTGGTTGCGTGATGGGGACAGGAACACCAAATTTTCCCATGGTTCTTTGAAGGTAAGGCGGAACATAAACCACATTCTTTCTATCAAAGATAGTAATGGGACCCTTTTGGAGGACAATGACGACATTAATAAGGAAGCAGTTGAATTTTTCTCTTCACTTTGGCAAGAGGAACAAACAGACAGGAAGGAAACCCAGGAAAAGGTCCTGAGAGTAATCCCAAAAATTGTGTCAGAGGAGGACAATAGGATGCTTATGAACAAAATCATGATGGGTGAACTCAAGGTAGCAGTTTTTGGGATGGGGGGAGACAAGGCCCCAGAGTCAGATGGAAATTAGGCCTTCTTTTACCAAAAGTTCTGGGAGTTTCTAAAAGATGACTTGCTGAATGTGGTGGAGTCAAGAAGAGAGGGCTTCATCTTGAACGATTTCAACAACACCTTGATCACCCTCATCCTGAAAAAGGAAAGCCTTCAAGGTACGATGATTTCAAACCCATTTCCCTTTGTAATACTATGTACAAAATTATCACAAAGGTTGCTACAAATAGATTAAAAACTCTCCTAGATTCCTTAATCTCTCCGGAACAAAGTGGATTTACCCCCAACCATAGCATTGTGCATAGCATCATTGTGGCACATGAGGTAATTCACACTACCAAAAAGGGTAAGGGAAGGTTTATGATTCTTAAATTAGACATCTGCAAAGCCTATGACAGAGTGGATAGGGAGTTCTTACTTGGTGTGATGAAGAGATTTGGCTTCGGGGAAAGATGGCTGATATGGATCAGAAGTATGATATTAGACTTCAGAACTTTGGTTCTTATCAATGGAAGCCCACAAGCCTTCTTTAGTAGAAGATGATGCATCAAACAAGGTGACCCAATCTCCCCTTTCTTATTTATCATTGTGGCAGAGGTTCTGGGGAAATTAATCACCAAAAATAGAGTGGGTGGAGCTTGGAAAGGCATCCAGATTGTGAATGGAATACCTCCTACATTGCACTCTCAATTTGTGGATGACACCTATTTTTTTGGTGTGGCATCGATGGCTGAGGCCAAGGTGATGAAATAGGTGCTAATTGATTATAGCTTGGCATCTGGACAGTCAATGAATTGGGACAAGTCAGAAAGTTTTTTCTTCAATACAGAACCAGGTCTTCAAAGATCTATCACTGATCTCTTTGGCATACAGATTGATAAAATTCCAGGGAAATTCCTTGGAGCCCCTCTGTTTGGTGGCATTGGGAGAGGACCAATCTAGAAAATGTTGGTGGAGGATTGCAGAGACAGAATGGATAGCTGGAAAGGATAGTGGCTCACGTTGGCTAGAAGGATCACCATGCTTTAAGTTGTTATCTCGGCGAAGCCAATATACTCTATGGCATGTTTTAGAATTCCCAAAAAAGAGATTCAGTAGATGCAACGATGTATGTAGAAATTCTTATGGAATGGCTCGCAGGAAGGCAATAAGATCCCCCTGATGTCCTAGTCAAAGGTGTGCAGACCAAAAGGTGGCAGTGGAGCAGGGGTGAGGGACTGACTCCTTTTCAACATGGCCCTTGGCGCCAAGCTAGTCTGGCAGATGTTTAGTGTGGGAAACCAGAGATGGGTCAAAATTTTAAGAGCCAAATATCTGGATGATCAAGAGAATGATAGGATCCTGACTATTGCAGATCCGCCGAGAGGTTTGTCCATCTGGAATTTCCTCCTTAGCTACAAGGAACTAATCACCGATCATTTAACTTGGAAGATCGGGAATGGCGAGAAGGAAGATTTCTGGCATGACTCATGGGATGGGGGACAAAGATTGGTTTCCTCTAGGTTCCCTCAAAGAGTGATCATGCTGATGCAACATTTGTGGGGCACCCAAGTTAGAGACTATATAGATACCCAGCCATTAGACATGGGTTGCCCGAGGAAATGGAAAGACCCCTCAACATTGGCAATCAATGACGAATATAAGGAATGGATGAGACAAATCCTGGCCGAGAGGGAATTGATTGCATCTCCGCAGGAGGATCAGGTCATTTGGCGTGGCTCCAAAAGTGACAACTACTCTGTTAAGCTTGGGTATCAGCTTTTGGAAGGGAATCACAAAAAAATTGATTGGGAGCAGAACCTCTGCTGGAACAAGGAAAGCCTACCCAAAGCAGGTGATTTCACATGGCTGGCAGGCAACGGTAAAATCCTAACAGGTGAAAGACTAAAAAAAATGGGATTTTAGGGACCCTTCAGATGCCCACTGTGTAAAGAAGCAGAAGAAACGGTTGACCACCTTCTACTCCATTGCAGTTACTCACAGAAAGCATGGATCATGGCTAAAGCCAAACTAGAGTGGGCTTGCCCGTTGATGGAAACCTTAGAAGGATGGCTGAAAGCATGGCCGAAGAAGAAACAGGGGTTAGTTTTTGGATCAGCATGGAGGATAATCCCATCAACTATGCTGTGGGAGTTGTGGAAGAAATGAAATAGGAGAATCTTCCAAGGAAAGGAAGAAACACTTTCCCTCTTTGGTCAGTGACTTGATAGAGCCATAGCATAAGTAATCTCTTCATCAACCTCTTCATCAAGAAAGCACAACCCTTCCTTTATGCATTTTGATGCTCGTTTGCAAGCCAAGTTATCTACCATCAAATTTCAGTCCGTTAATGGGCCTCCAAGGGTTTATCCTTCTCTTCGAAAAGATAGGTGTGGATGGCAACCTCCAGAGGTAGGCTAGATTAAAATTAATTTTGATGGCGTTGTTAGGGGTAACTCGGGCACCTCTAGGTGTGGATGTATAGCACAGGATTATGAAGGCAATACATTTGCATTTGCAGTGAAGAGGTTACGAGATGGTACCAACAATTAGGTAGAATGCAAAGCTGCAAAAGAGGCTATCTTACTGTGAGTGAAGATGGGATTTCAGAAGGTGCACTTGGAAGGGGATTCTAAAATCATCATAAATGGGATCAAGAAAGGAAAACTGGAGTCATAGCATCTGGATAAGCACATTAAACATATTAGGTGCTTCATGTTGGAGTTCAAATATTTTTGAATTTCCCATGTTTATAGGGAGGAAAATGTGGTGGCCGATAAATTGGCCAACCTGGGAGCAAATAATCCCCCTGGGAATCAGAACGTAATTTTCGAAGACTTCGGGCTTCTCGAGTTGGATTAATTTGAAGTTGATCCTCTTTGCTTTACACCCACTTGCTTACTTCAAAGTAATGAATTTCAATTATTACCCCTAATTATGTACACTCATGGGAGTGTAATGCTACACATGTGTCTAAACCGCACACAGGAAGAAATTTGTTTGCGTGTCTCCAAAACTTTATTTGGAATGCATTAAATTTGGAGAATGACCTCAGCTCGACATACTTTGTGCAGGATTTTAACAAAGTGGTAGTCATGGAGGCAAATTTTTCTTTGGAATCGAGCAACCAGACATAGGCATACAAGGGGAATGTTATAGCCCGACGCTTGAGGCACATTTTTCTTTTTGAAGACTAGGCCTTCATGAGTGCAGTCATGGAGTTCTTTGGCCCAGAATACATGGATGAAAACTAGCGGAGGAGGTCGAACCTAGACATTGCTTCACTTTTGGTGGCATTGGCTTTTTCGGTGGGGGAATCAAAGGAAGAGGTCTTGCAAGTCATAGAAGCATGCATTGCTTCTCAGTGGCTTATGGGGGTTGACAAAATCATCAACAGGGCTGAACTGGGTGTAGGGCTGAACATGGGACCAAATCCATAGAGGCGAATTAGAGGTGGAGAGACTTCTCTATAGCCTTTGATGGTATGGTCATCTGCGACCCCAAGGGAGGTCCATCTGCTGAAGGCTACCAAGGCTTGGCAGACTATAATCAATTTTTTGCAGGAAAATACTAGGGAGAAGGAGGCTGGAAAAATGTTTCTCATGAAGACGACCCCTAGAAAGAGTGTGCGCCCACCCAGCGATCCATTGAGGCATCAATTGAATAGGGGCAGATGCGAGGTAGTGGGGGAATCCAAAAGTGCAGACACATGGATTAATGAATCACTACTGTCTTATGTCAAATGTGGACCTCTCTATCCAACATAAAACACAACATAGTCCTTATTCAATCAATAAATTCGCAAAAACAAACATGAATTGTTTGCTCTACGAAGTGATTGAAACGACCTGTTGCCTCCTAATTAGGAGTGATTGATTTAGTTTACCCTCAGAACGAGAGCCAACAACCTGAACTTCTTTAATACGGAGGATTTTCAAAGTGGAGGTGTGTGTAGAAGAGCCATCAAATGTGGTAAATCTGCAACTAGATATGATAAAATGATGCTATTCTATGAATTGAGCATGATTTAAGCTATGGAATTGAAATACTTCTAATCTAAAGAATGCTTGAAATCTAGAAGTGAATGCATATTTAAGCTAGCATTTGGTTAGCAAAATGAATTTGAAAAGCTTTTAAAGCATAGATAGAATTGTTAGCACTTACAAATAACTCATGAATCAAAGCTAACAATATTCAATTCCAAAATGAAATTATATT
>MU224983.1:3015806-3034959 GCA_018584345.1 Thuja plicata | reverse complement strand
TGCATTTGAAACTCAGTCAATTAAAGTCAATTAGGAGAAGAATTTGCCTAATACAATAGGACTTCGAAGATGAGAAAATGCACCAAAATTGATTAGATTGTTAGGTGCCAATTTTGGGGTGTTACAACTACTTGGAGAGGAGAATGCACGCGGCGGTGGAAGACATCAGCTCTTGGTGGCAGATGATCGCTCCATCCTAAATTTTACCAAGGAAGAAGTTAATTCCTGGTTCAAAGAGTGATAAGGTGGGGTGGCTTACTATGTGGCAGGGAGCATTTCATGGTTTTTTGGCTTGGTCTGGAGTTGTTTTTGGGGTTGATGCCTTTTCTCTTATTTGCATCAACCTTTTGAAAAGGGGTATTTAGTGGGCTTTTAATATTCTCCCAATCTATTGTATGCACTTTTTTCTTCGGGATGTTTATATCCTTTAGTCTCTAGTACTACGACTATATAGTTAGGTGTAGGGGTAGGCAAGCAATGAGATTGTAAGGCGGCAGCCAACGAGATAAATGGCTTTATGATGTAATCTTTCTTATATCAATACAAAAAATGTTACCGATAAAAAAAAAAAATTATTTCAGAAAAGTGATGTTTCAATAACCCTTAGTCTTTTTAATGATATTTTTAAAAAAATACAAAAATACCCTTTTGTAGAGATTAGAGTCAAGAATATCCTCATATGGATCTTATAGTGTTTTAATTAGACATAGTCTATTGTAATTAAAAAATATTGCAAGTATTTTAACAGTCAAGGAGATGTTGATTCAGAGAAAGAAAAAATAGTAAATCATTTTAAATAAATTTGAAAAAAATATGGTGCACTAGAGGAGAGATTCGTCTTCAAGAATATTTATTTCCTTCTTTTGATTGGGATAGATTTGTTATGAAAAATATGGTGGGAGATGAAAACTGTCAATTTCAGGTGAGTTGGAATTTGAATTGTGATAAAAGAGAAAATATAGGTCACAAACCAAATTTTATTTTTTCATGCACTAGCTATATATTTCATCTATAACATATTTTGAAATTAGGGGAAAAAAAGTTTATTTACATATAATTTTTTGGTGGGAACTAGACCCCTAATTTTCAGCAACTGAAAAACCATCTTTAAAAATTAAAAAAACACATGAATTCTTATTCAAAAAAATTAATCATAAACTTCATCCATTTTAACATATTTAACTAGTTTACATAATCTTCAAACTCCAAACATAAATGTGACTTTTATACTATTGAAGTTGAACAACTTTGATTTTGTTAGCCTTTTCCTTTACAAAAGGGTGACATATTATTGTGCTTTTACCCTTGTATTTAGCGAACCCTATTTCACCACATTACAGTATGTAATTGTTCTTGCAATAATATTTTGATATGAATGTTCAAATATAAATTTAAATCAATATATATTTCATATTTTTTGTACCATATATAAAAATTGGATGATATGTAAAGGTTACAAGATTGGGCAGTTTGATAAGACCTCTCAACCTTGATTGCATCACATATTTAGTGATATCATGTTCCCTATCTTTTATAGGGTACACTATTGCATACTGACATACATATTAATGATACATTATATCAATTATTATAATTTATATATGAATTATAATGTAAAGAATTTAATGAAAAATAATCTTGAGCCATACCTTCTTGTAGCTACCATTCTTTTATTTATGATGCAAAGAAGACACTCATCTTACTTTTCTACTACTTTGAATTTTTTTGTTCCTCATTTTTCTACCATAATGGTGGCTAACCTCGTACACTTACAATTATCTTTCTTCCTATGACAATTTAGGAAATATTCAATTGACGTTGTCTATGCTATTTCAATATACATGACAAGTATCTAGAGTTGGGTCGCCACGTGCTTAATCATGTATTTCTTCATAGCCTTGAGTAAATTGCTAGGTTCCATTAATTAAACTCTTGCATCAATCCTTGTAGAAGACATGAGCCTATTACTAGGAGTTTTCTTCAAGGTTATTCTTGTTTAGTTTCTATAGATGGTATATATTTGATCTAATATGAGCTAAGCTATGTAAACCCCTACAATTAGGTCCAAAGGGTCTAAATATTCTTTGTTGAATCCTTTGAAAAATTTGTTTTTCAATTATTTAGGAGATAATCAAATCATATTTGGATGTTTGTAAAAAAACATACATATCTCCATATAAGCCTCAAATAGCTTGTCATTTATAATATATCATTCCCAAACATGTCCTTTATTCTATAGTAATTGTGACACTTGACAAAAAAAATCCTTCATGGTTGTATATAATTATTTATTATGTCTTTTCCCAATCCCATGAACCATCTCAATGTTTTTACTCCAAATGAGCATTAAAGGTTGTCATTAGTATTCAAGCAATCAAATGGACAGTCGGTAAAAAAGTCACAAACATGCCAGTCAGTTTAATCACCAAAGTAGAGTTAACCAAGAGCACTGATCATGTGCAGAGTTAACCAAATGTAGTGATTACCGAGCAGACAAACTTTATCGAGAAACAGTAGTCTACACCAAGATACATAGTATAATTGAACAACAGTATAACTGAGATACACAGAAGAAAACCAAGTACCGAGGGACATCAATCAAGTACAAAAATGATAAAAAATGATGTTGATGATGAAGCCATTGACAATGTACTGGATGGTATTCCTAAACTATTGACAAATATAGGAAATCCATAGATCACAATAAAAGACAAAACTGAAGGTGATCCTTATGATAAGGCAAAATAAAATGAGACAATCAGAGCTACCAAGGCAATAGATGAGCAAGACACAATAGAGGTCACCTGAGAAATGGTACTAGGCCATTTTCCTATTTTGGTATAGGCTATTCAAATAGAGAGTGAAGCACAACATAAGACACCTGAGCATGTTACAGACACAAATGAAGACAAGGGTGATACACAAGGTACACAGACCGAGCATAGTGGTGGAACAACACAAGGTGATGCACCTAAAGATACCACTGATGTAGAAGAAAAAGATGAAGGTACCATAGAAACATCAATGATAGACACCTCTACTACTGACACTAGGTAAACTACCAAGGCACCTTCCCAAGTCATCACACCAAGTATCGAGCCCCAAAAGAAACAAACCGAGCAAAAGGCTCAATTAGCATTAACATTATTTCCTTCATCGAGCACCAAAGAGAAGAAGAAGAAAAAGAAGAAAGGAAGAAAGGGTCTCGTGACACTTGAACCTAAATCTTTGACAAGGTATGGTGAACTCTGCACCCATAAATCAACACATGATAAGCCGAGGCAAGAACGCAAAAGTGCACAGGTGCTACAGACTGCTATGGAGATTCTCATGTAAGTTGATCCTGATGTGAACATAGATGAATCAACCCCCATAATTGATCAACTTGGACTGCTCACCAAGGCAATTAACAAACCTAACATTGATGCCAACAAGAAATTGGAAGAAAGAACAAAAAAGAAGATACAATATATAGTTACTGAAAAGCTCAGCCAGGCAATGGCAGTAAACAAGGTAACTCTATCTGAATTTGTAAATGGATTAGAAACTATTATATCTGAAGCCATTACAATTCTATAGTAGTTATGCACCTTAGATCACTTCACTATTGAGATTAGTGAAAAGATGTATAAATTAGATCAAGATCTAACAGATAGTGCTAATAGTCTATCAACCGAGCAACATGTATTGCAGATGCATTACACCAAGGTTCTCCAAAACTAGCGGTTGAGACTAGACTTGAAGAAAGAAGAAGACAAAATCAGAGAACATGTAACCGAGCTATAGGTAAAGTTACTTCCTCATTTAGTTATGATGCAAAAACATGTGACATTGGCAAAGGATTTGATTGCCACCCCAGAACTGTCAGTCACAGAAAGCATATATGATATGCATGCTCAGATAAACTTAGAGCTATTAAACCTTGAGCATTTAAAGGAGGAATGGGAGAAGCTACTAGAAAATCTCAAGAAAGCCCATACTAACATTTTTGAAAAATTGTAAGTTATATTCCTTTTGTCATTATTTTCAAAAAAGGGGGAAATATATGTATATAAGTATAGTAAAAGGGGAAACTATAATCAGGGGGATTCATCATATACATATACCAAGCATGTACAAAGGGGGAGTCACTATGTATAATAATTTGTAAATGATAAGTTTTTGATACTAATACCAAAGGGGGAGAATGTTACTCCAAATGAGCATTAAAGGTTTTCATTAGTATTCAAGCACTCAAATGGACAATCGGTAACAAAGTCACAAATAGGTCAGATGGATTAATCACTGAAGTACAAAGTTAACTGAGAGCATTGATCACATGCAGATTTAACCAAGTGTAATGATTACCGAGTAGACAGATTTTACTGAGCAGCAGTAGTCTACACCAAGATACATAGTATAATCGAACAACAGTGTAACCAAGATACACAGAAGAGCACCAAGCACCGTGAGACAACATTAACCGAGTGGACCAGATGCCACATACAAGTTTGTTATGGCACATCAATCTAGGTAACTAATTTTTTCCAACCTAGATAATGGTTTACAATGATTGAGGAGAACATTAATTACAGATTCACAAAAATAATTGTTTATATCTCCTATTTTTAAATGATCAAGGAAAATTATGTACACCGTTGATCTTAGGTTAGGGATGTTATTGTAAAGCCCTAATTAGGTCACAAAGTTTGATATATATAATGTAAATATGTCATTTTGTAATGTATGTATGTTCAAGAAATGATCAAGTAGCCACCATACTATGGACATCAGAGATCAGACAAGGGTTTTAAGACAAAGACAAAATTGCAGAAATTGGTTTTCATAACAGAGGCAAGGCTACCGAGCAGAATAGAGCAGAACGTATTATCATTCACATTAAGGTGATATATTTTATATGCACTTAAAGGATCTGTATCAAAAATATTAAGATTTTATTTTTTCAGATCACAATTTTTTTACTCTCTAACAATTGTAATAGACCACAAAATCTCCTAACATAGTAGACTTAACCATCTTTATGTAAATATTTTAACTAAGTACACACATACTTTGTGTTGCTAAATCCTCTCACGAGGTAGATCTAATAGATCTCATTGTTACTCCTAATAGGGTAAGTGATGACATAAGTTTTTCCATTAGTATGCAAAGATAAACAGTTGTTTGAACCATTGGTTACACTACACCAAAAGCTAGGTTTTAGTTCAGACCGAAAGTGCTAAGTAAAGAGAAACCCGACAACACAAGTTTTACAGTGTAAATCGAAAGTGCAACCTGAAGATGATGGAGAGGAACCTGAAAAGAAGGTTACACTATAAACTGAAAGAGAAGAAACAAAGGAATTCGATAGAGCAAGGGAAGCCGATAGACAATTCAACAAAGGAACACCGAAAGACAAAAACTGATTTCAGAGCAAACCGTGCATCAGACACCAAAAGTGAGTTATATCCCGAGAAAAATGGATCTGACTTCCATGTCAGATAAAAAAATTATGCTTCATATTTAGAGTTTAGATTTGTTTTAAAACCAATTCTTGAGGAACAATAAAAATAATTGTAATTGTTTTAATCAGTCCAACTAATTAAAAACATGTAAACTAGGAGATCAAGGTCAAGTTGTAAACCTTTGATCATAGAGTTAAGTTTTTAATAAGTGAAACTAAAAAGGTAAAATATATTGTATAAATAGATGTGAAAATATTCATTTGATACAGATGAGAGGATGATTGTAGCCAAGGATCACATCTATGGATCACAGTGAAAGTTTCAAGAAGCAGAACAACAAAAGATGAATTTGGTTATCAAGAACCAAGAACCAAGGCTACCGAGAAACATAGGTATTAATCAATCACATTAGGTGATAAATTATAGATGTAAACTTTAATGAATCTATAATCAAAAATTTTAGATTGCATACACTCAGGTCAATGAGTATTTTTGTCTACATTCTAACAAGTGTAGCAAATAGAAGAAATCCTTTCAAGAAAGGTGGCTTTAAAATCCTATTATAAATATCTTAACTGAGTGTACACTAAACAATGTTGCTAAAGATCTTAACAAATTAGACCTTAACCAGTCTCCACATAATACTCCTAATAGGATAGATCACCAAAAGTGATCAAATTGTAAGCCTTAACCGACCCCTTCCAATCTGCAGATTGTGAAGTTTTTGTGGGTGTCATCCCTACCGCAGTTTTTACCTTCTAATAGGGGTTTTCTGAGTTACCATATCTTGTGTTATGTGTTATTGTTTTCATTAATGTCTCTGTGAATACCTACATACAATTAAGATTATGAATTGATATCACATGCATAAAGAAAAAATAGAATATATGATCGGTAAAGCAGAAATTTGATTACATAAGGTTAAAGTTTAATTAACTAAAAGTTTTAGAGGTACTGATGCACCCCTCCCCTCTCAGTACATACTTCCCATTATTTATAATAATTGGTATCAGAGCTAGATCTCTTATTTGGAAATTTTAAAGACTTAAGAGAAAAGATCAAACAATGGAGAAGTACAAGCTTGACACGAGTATTGAGAATCAGAAGCTAGAAATTTAGATCTTCTATGAGCAGTATAAAGAAGCTAGAATCAAGATGAGATAGTTTCTAGATGAAAGAAAGATTATGGCATCTCGCTGTAATGAAATAGAATACCATAAAGAAGAGATACCAGATCTATTTGAGTCTTTAGGATCTACAACTAGCAAAACATCAGACACATCAGAAGAAAGCATCACAAGTTTGACTGAAATCAATCAACATCTAGTTGGACAAGTAAAATCTCTGCAAATCGATCAAGAGACATAGATGGTAAGAATGATTGATGTCATGAAAAATGTTAGACAAGCTAAGCAAGAGAGAACACTAGCTATTGATGACAGGAGGAAGATTATTGAAAAGCTATAAGAGAAAGAGTCAGAAATACAAAGACTTACAAAAAATCATCATGAGATCACAAATCAGATTATTCTTATGAGTTAAGAGGAAAACATAATGAATATATAACTCTTTGAAAGAATAGAAGCTATCGGTGAGCTAAGAGAAGAAAATGAAAAGCTGAAACATGAAGTGATAATTCAGCAACAATATAATGACATAATCAAGAGAGCTGAATAAAGAAATACAAGGATGAATGATTTTCTTGATTGACAATGAAGAGTCAACAATAATACTAGACTAGGGTATACCAAAAAAGAAGAATCACCAAAGCAAGCTGATCCAAAGAATGTTTATGCAAATCCAAGACAAAGAAAGCTGACATGCAATCACTGTGGAAGGCTAGGCCACACATCAAATATATGTAGGAGAAAAATGAAAGGTATTCCTAAATCCACACCTTTATTCATAGGAATTTGTTATAAATGTAACAAGAAAGGACATAAAGCATATGAATGTAAATATGAGGTAAAACAACCAAAGAAGGAAACCTACATGGAAAAATACTGTCCTACTTGCAAAATGCATGGGCACACATCTATTGAATGTAGGAAGAATAAAAAGAAATCATGGAAGCCTAAAGATCAAGAAAATTCTTATCAACCTAAAAGAGTCGGTAAACAATATGTTTGGGATTACAATGCATGGGAAAAATGTACAACATGTGGAAGATTTGGTTACATAGCTGCAAACTACATGAGATAATGGACAAGAAAGTGTAGGAGCTAGACTAATCCTGGAATGGAATGTCTACACTATCATAAATTTGGTCATCTAAAGAAAGAATTCAAAGACTGAATGACAGAGACCAACACCTTTGACAATGGAAACACCATTGAAGACATCAGAAAGATGAGAAACAAAATGTGGAGGAAAGCCACAAACACTGATGAAGTTGGACTGAGAAACACAATAGGTGACACCTTATCCAATGGATCTGGTGACATCACCATCCCCACCTAAGAAGAACAAGTAAGTATGGAACTGCATTATATCAATTTATATTCTGCATCAATTCCATTATACATAGTTAAAATTACCAAATCAGCATGATTAAAGACACACTATGGTATTACTTATTATGATTCTATGAAAGAAATCCGGTCGATCAATACATACCAAAATGAATCAGTGTAAATACAAAGCCAAGCTGTCTATACTTACCAAGAATCATCGGTTAACACATAAAGGCTAAGTCGCTAGTGTAAACCGAGATCCATCAGTAATCATGTGAGTTGACAATGTTGTCTTCGCCATACACCAAAATCTGTTGGTGAACATAACAAGTTGACAGATGCCTCAAAGCATCACATTCTCACCAAGAATGTTATTTGTGTATCACCCGATGACTCCATCTTCACACACCGAGGAGTGGTTGAGAATTAATGACTCGACTTAGGGAAAATTCTATAAATAGATGACGAAAGGGTTTCATTTTTCACCAAGCGACCAAAGCGAAGAGACAGAGTGAAACCTGAGCACAAAGCTACCTAATTGTAGAGTGCCTACAACTTGACTCCCTGCACTCTAGAAATATGCCTAACAGCTACAGAGGTTGAAGTAAGTAACAAAGATAATCGAGAACTCTAATTTCATTTATAGGAAAAAGCCCTAATTTTAGAATTGATGGTAACTATATCAAGAACCTCCAAGATCAAGAATGATAAGAAGAATACGGTCAAACTAATCAAGAAATAAACTTGTGAAGAACCTCATTAGAAGATATGTCCCAAGGTTTCTTCACAACTCGACAATGCTGGTGCATTATCCATAATACCAACTAGGGGTTTTCTCGTTGAAGATGTGCGAGCTTATATACACTGCAAGACTGAAAAAATAGGAGACTTGGAAGTTGAGAAAGATTTCAGTATGCTTTGCAATGATGATGAAACTATCAAGGAAGAGCATAAAAACATTGAGGTAAAATGGCTCACAAATGCCCTATGGTTCCTGAAGGAGTTCAAGACCGAATGGATTCGGTTGGTACTTAGTAGGATACATGACCGAAATATATGGCTAGATGAGCCAAAACCAATAACCAGGGATGTTATACACATTGTTACCAGTTATCCCATAACCGATAAGGTAAAGGCACTAAAGCACCCGCCTAAAGCTAACATTGAGAAGAATACAGGAGCAACATGGGATGGAAGAGGATTAAAGGTATCCACCATCAAAGATGATGAAATGAAATTTGGAGCATGTGTCTTAAGATACAAGTTCTTTCAGGATATTAGGATGAACAATATTGCATTTGAAGTAGTGGATACAACATACAAGATTACCAAGAAGGGACTACAGTTGGATCTATCAAAACTTCTGCTAAGACAATTGGATGAGAACATGAAGACAATACAGACTGCAAAGTCCAACTCATGTAAGCTTGGTTCACTCATCATGTGCATATTTTTCTATTTCCAAGAATCCTTCCCATCCATAGGAAATATCAAATGGGACACTACTAGACTAGTGACCACACAAATTAGTGAGTTCATCAAATCACTAGGAGACAATTTTTGAATTAGTCATGGATGAATACTTTGGTGGATTCAAAGAAAGAATGCAGAAGAGAGTAAGGATTCCAGAATAGTTAATAGAAAAGTTCAAGACTAACATTTGTTTTATGGTGGACACTAAATACACCTACATCAAGCCAGTTGTACCAAGAACAACATGGCTAGCTCCACTTGATTATGAGGTGAACATAGATCAAGCATCAAATTCTATTGAGGCATTGATAAATGAGCCATTGGATAAATCACAACCCAAGTTTGGAACTTATGAGGAAGCCAAAGAAAGGATTAAAATTGGCTTAGTTGTGAAAAATATTGATAGAAAGAAAGATAAAATGGTTAAGAACTTGAAGAAAAAGCTATCGGTGAATGAAGAGGAAACTGAATAGAAAGAAGAAACTGAGGGTTAGTCACCCATTGGTGAAGCTGAGAAGGAAAGTGACTCAGAATCAAAAGATTCTGATTCACCATATCCACCACCAGCTAAGAAACCAAGGATTACTGATGCGTCCATGACCAGGAGTTAGACAACAAAGGATGGAAGTCCATCACTGATAAAGAAAGGTCAAGTGAGGACCTACAAAAGAAAACCTCAAACCAAATAGACCAAAGCACCAAAGAGGAGAAGGAAATTAATCCTAACCAAGGAAGATATCAAAGATACTTAGGAGGATGAATGTGTTCAAAAAGAAAAGAGTAAGATCCCTGAAACTATTGATGTGGTATGTGCTTCTATTATCAAATCAGGTGCAAGAAACGATCTCAAGATTAAGAAATGGCTAACATTGGATCTAGAGGATCAAAATAAAATAGAAGGGGCAATTATAAAAGTGATGTGTGTATTAAAATATGTTCCCATACAATTGGTAGATAATATGCCAAAATAACTTCAGAATAGATTATCGACAAGATAGACATTTGCATTACACTCTTAGAAATAGATTAGGGAAAGAACACTAGTTTTTGTCATGCCTCCTAAATCTAAAATGGAGGAAATTGAAGAGATGATGAAGGAATACTCCAAAAGGTTCTCACCAAAGTTAAGAGCCTATCATGTACTTGAAGGAAATCTACTTGAACTAGATAGGAAGAGTGAGGCTGAATGGAGAAAGATACTTGATATACCTAAAAAGGATACAAGTCCCAAGCCACAAAATGTTCTTACTGAAAATCAATAGAATGAAGATGATCAAGCTAAACAGATCCCCGAATGTATTATTATTACTGATGAAGATGTTAATGAAGAATCATTAAACACAAATTCCAACAAGGATATGGACATTAGAGATGAAACATGGCTAGATAATACAATAATTGATGTTACCAGAGCAGATCCTACAAATGAAGTACAAAGAGATGAAGATGTCATTGTTGTCAAGGACCAAATCGATGAACAAGACACTACAACAAATTCAGCACAGGTAGACGCACCAGGAAAAATACCACTATTGATACAAGCTATCAATATCATCTTAGATAAGGAGAAGTCACCTGACAAGGATGCAAGCATACCCGAAGATAAGGGTAATGATTAAACTAAGGATACAACCGATGAACAGGTAGTCATCGGTGGAGAACAAAAAGATGGTGATCAAAATGTTACAAATATAGATCACACACAAAAATATGGAGATAACACCAACAAGGATGCACAATTGAAAGATATAGATGAAGTGAAAAAGGAGAAAGATGAAGAAGAAAAGATAATTGATACCACTCCTAAGAACACAGAAGGAGATGCTGCAGTTACACCGAAGGTAGATAAGGAGACATCCTCAAACAGCTAAAAGGAAAACTCCGAGCAGTAGGAAAAAGGTAAAACACCACAGAAGCCTTCCTCCAGCACATAAGACCAAGAATAAAAACTTGCTATGGTTTTGCATATAGGTGTATCACAAAATAAGAAGAAGAAAACAAAGGCAATGCAGGAAAAGCTTAGAAAAGAACACAAAGATTCTTTAGTGCTGGAAAATAAAAGAGATATCTTACAAAAGATAGTTCCTAACATTGATGTTGATCACAATGCCCCCATTCTAGATCAACTTTTCATTCTCACCGATGTCATCACAACTCAAAATGTGGATGCAAAAAAGGGTATTGAAGAATGAGCAGAACATAAGTTCCAATACAAACTGACAGGGAAGATCAGCCAAGAAGTGGTAGAAAATAAGGTAAAGCTTTCAGAACTAAAAAATGAATTAGATCCAATCATTTCTGAAGCTATTTCCTTAATTCAAAATCTATGCACTTTGGAGAAATTCACTAAGGATAATAGTGATAAGATTACAAAGATCAATTCCGATCTAATTGCAAGTGCTAAAAGTATAACTACGGATGTAAATGCAATCAAATTGCATTATGAAAAGATAATTGAAATCAAAAGGTTACGACAAGAACTTTGGGAAGCAAAATCACAATCCAGAGAAGAGGTTACCGAGATACATGCTCAAATTTTACCTAACATCACACTTCTGCAACAACACATAAGTTTGGTAAGACAACTAATTGCCACCCCTGAGATGTCTGTTATAGACAACATCTACGACATTCATACCAGGATCACACTAGAGCATATGGCTCTTGAGAATCTAAAAGAGAAATGGGAGAAGATGATGGAGGAAATGAAGATCTCTCACTCTCATATTTTTGATTTGTTATAGGTATACACCTTTTCCCTTACTATCAAAAAAGGGGGAAAAGGAAAATAGTATGTACAGTACATATAGCACAAAGGGAAAAGAAAAAAAAGGCAGAAATAGTATAAAGACAAGTGTACATTAACATATACTATACTATACTGGCATATGCGTAGGGGGAGTCATGAAATGACTAAGGTAAACACATGGTGTACATACTAAACACTTTAGTATTTTGCACATATCAATTTTTGATACTAATGTCAAAGGGGGAGATTGATGACATAATTTTTTCCATTAGTATGCAAAGGGAAAAAATTCTTTGAACTATCATTTACACTACACTGAAAGACGTGTTTCAGTTCAAATTGAAAGTGCTAAGTAAAGAGAAACCTAACGACACAAGTTTTACAGTGTAAACCAAAAGTGCAACCCGAAGATGATACAGAGGAACCCACCAAGCAGGTTACACTGTAAACCAAAAGAGCAGAAATAGAGGAACCTGACAGAGCAAGGGAACCTGATAGATATTTCAACAAAGGAACACTAAAAGACAGACAAACTAATTTCAGATCAAACTGAGCATCAGACACTGAAAGTCAGTTATATCCCGAGAAAAGTGGATCTGACTTCCACATCAGATAAAATAGTTATGCTTTATATTTAGAGTTTAGATATGTTTTAAAACCATTTCTTGAGGAACAAGAAACATAATTTTAATTTTTTTAATCAGTCTATCTGATTAAAAACATGCAAACTAGGAGATCAAGGTCAAGTTGTAAACCTTTGATCATAGAGTTAAGTTTGTAATACGTGAAACTAAAAAGGTAAAATGTATTGTATAAATAGATGTGAAAATATTCATTTGATATAGATGAGAGGATTATTATAGTCAAGGATCACACCTATGGATCAGACTAAAAGTTTCAAGAAGCAGAACAACAAAAGATGAATTTGGTTATCAAGAACCAAGAACCAAGGCTACCGAGCAAAAGAGGTATTAATAAATCACATTAGGTGATACATTATACATGTAAACTTTAATGGATATGTAATCAGAAATTGTAGATTGCATACACTCAGGTCAATGAGTATTTTTGTCTACATTCTAACAAGTTTAGCAAACAGAAGAAATCCTTTCAAGAAAGGTGGATTTAACAATCCTATTGTAAATCTCTTAATCGAGTGCACACTAAACAATGTTGCTAAATCTCTTAATAGGGTAGACCTTAACTAGTCTCCACATAATACTCCTAATAGGGTATATCATCAGACGTGATCAAATTTTAAGCCTTAACCGACCCCTTCCAATATGCAGATAGTGAAGTTTTTGTGGGTACCATCCCCACCGCAGTTTTACCTTCTAACATGGGTTTTTTGCGTTACCATATCTTGTGTTATAATTTATTTTTTTCATGAATATTTCTATGAATGTCTTTATACAATTAAGATTATGAATTGGTATCACATGCATAAAGAAAGAACAACAAATATGATCGGTAAAGAAAATATTTGATTACATAAGGTTAAAGTTTAATTAACTAAAATTTTTAGAGGTATTGATTCAGGCCTCCCCTCTCAGTACATACTTCCCATTATTTCCAGCAGTAAGATCATCAGAAGTGATCAATCTTTGTAAGCTTTAACAACCTACTTTATTTACTGTAGTAGTGAAGTTTTTTGGGTCTCATCCCCACTACAATTTTTACTTTCTAACAAGGGTTTTTTGCGATACCAAAATACTAGTGTCATGAGTACTTAATTTTCATGTATGTGTATTTTTTACTTTACATGGATTTATATTTCAGCAGTGATTATATGTTTGGTGTATGAAATCTACTCAGTCGGTTATTACAGAACACTTGGTTACAAAGATTAGTTAGAAATTTTTTAAGGGTACTGATTCACCCCTCCCCTCTCAGTACACACCTCTCCATTACCCCCAAAAATGTAACATCCTAAATATTTTCTAGAAATGGATGAGTGATGAGAATTGGTGGCATAATTAAAGCTCCTACATAGAATGTAAGAACTAAATAAGAATGTATTTAAATCCTCAATCATTAAACCATGAAATTTGACAAGGTAGAGGTGAAATGTTTTTCCATTACAACTTTTACCTCTTGGTAAAAAATGGGGAATTCAAAGGTGGATGGCTTGGTGGGATTTCTTTGATTTTCTTCTTCATCCATTACGTGTCATACTACTTTAGATCTCTTCTTAATATAGGTTTGGGTATAAATAGTCCTTTAATGAAGATTATCCAAACAAGGTTAGGGGATTGGGTAATTTTCTAATAAGATTTAGAACAAAAAAATATGTAATAATTAAGATCATGACTCTTTATTAATGGTAACCTCTTGGAATAATTTTTGACACTTCCCCTGTGCTAATAGGCTTACTCCCTTCCCCTTGTGTTCCTATTGTTTTAATTGACACTCCTTTGGTTATGTAACTACCTTAATAAAAGTAGTTTTTGGAGCTCCATTTTGGGCAATAATAGTTGGAGATAAAATGTTTCTATCTCATTAAAGAGTTTATCCAAATGGTCTCTTTATTACTGCATTCAATGTTTACCATATTTGGATGATCATTTTTTTATGCACAATGTTAGTGAAAATATTTATTATAGAATGGATAGTCCTATGTTACAAAAATTTAAAATATTAATCTAAAGAAAATATTAAAATCGTCTCAATATCCTAAAATTTTAATGCTTTATTTATCCTTGATAATTATGCAAAAAATGATGAGTAAAATCGATCTCTAATTAAACTTGGTGCAATAAAATCTCACACGCAACTCGATAGATAAGTTGTACACTAATCAAGTATCTATTTGGTCCATGAAAAAACTTCATTTATGTCATGCCAATGATGTGTCTATTAGCGTTCTATTAGTATTAATTGTAAGACATTAGGTTATTTAATAAATCAAGGTTCTAATATTACATATAGAGA
Source organism: Thuja plicata (assembly GCA_018584345.1). Lineage (NCBI taxonomy): Eukaryota > Viridiplantae > Streptophyta > Pinopsida > Cupressales > Cupressaceae > Thuja > Thuja plicata. Next base: position 3,019,909 of record MU224983.1, on the reverse strand, counting down.
GAGAAATAAAACATAAAAGATTGGGAAGTATATTCTTTCTAAGAGTGAGATGTACAAAGGAATTCTAATCTACAATAAAATATATTTCTAAAAATAAAGTATAAATTAACCAATACACCAAAAAAGTTAAAATGTATATGTGAATGAGTCCCAGTGAGGTCCCGTACAACAAAAGTGCATTGGATTGTAAATACAATAACATAAGCTATCTTGGATGGACATTTGACTACATTCCACCTCAAATGGTCCCTAACATGGGTAAGATTGTGCCTTCCTTCCTCTAAGTAAAATAGGAACTACATAAAAAAAAATTAAACACTTACAAAAAAATAACATTGAGAAGAATAATGGAACACAAATCTAATCTTTTATTGGTCCCAATAATCTCTATTGCATTCAAACAATATTAACTATTCATTACTTGTTTTATTATTATCATTGTTGCTAATATATACTATCGATACTATATTCAATCATCCTAACACTCATAAATGTGTATGGGGATGCTTTTATTAAGATAGAACAATTATTCTAAGAGGTTCATTCATAGATGAGTAAGAGCTATATCTCCATAAAAATAATATAATAGTAATTATAGATGCTCCTAGAGAAGAGTGATGAAAAATCTATTAAGAAGAACAATGATGACTCAATTGAAGCTTCATCTTTATATGCAATCTCTATCTATTCATAAGAAATTCAAAACTTGTAATCTACACAAAACTATCCATTCATCACTTTGTTGCACATAAGCGACACCCTTGACCCTTGGTAAGCTACAATCATGATTATAGATAGCGGTTTTTTTATTTAACAAAGCATAGTTACAAAAAAGAAATAACAAGGAGTTGCAAGAGAATGAAAAATAAATAGTTATTCATTTTTGAACAAAAATATATACACTAAATAATTGTTTGAACCTAGTAAGTACAATAAGCGATGTGAAATACATTAGCTGATCAAGAATTACATTTGAAATTTGAAGACATTATGGAGTTGTCTAGAACATTAAACATCTTCACAAATTAATACATAAGCTTGTTGTTATCTGTTCTATATAGGTAGAAAATCTTGGTTACTATATGAAAATGGATAACTCTACTAAATTCACCTTTTTGTGCTATAATAACTCAGAAGCATACCAATTGTGATAAAAGATAGGAAATCTTATTTGAAAAAATGACTTTTTGATGTAGAGGGCATCGATGAATTCATTCATAATCTGCATATGATCTTTTATTGTCTTCATTAGCATTGAATTAGAGAAATTTTATGTAGATAACCTACCAAAACTATTCAAAAAACAAGAAACATCCTTTCATTATTGTGACTGTCATTAACAAGAGAGTTTTGTAGACCCTTAATCTATCATGAATATCTTTTGAACCCCATAATATTTTGGAAATTGCTTCGGTCAGCAGTTGCAAAATTAGGTTTTTTAAAACATATTCCAACATCAAGGAAATAAAATGGTTCAAATGGATTTTACAAGCTCTACACTGTGTGCTATTTTCTGCAGCTAGAAAATCACACCAACCTAAAAACATATAACATCTAATGACCAATCCAAATAGAAATATACAAACCTGATTTGTATAAACATTGACATTTCATAATGACTCTGAAGGGTTTGTAAATACCATTTTATCGAATCCATCTCCATTTATTAAATCTAAAACCAAATACATCTATGACTCGAATGGTTACAAAAGTATGAAATGAGACATTCATTGTTTTAACATGGATAATAACGATGAATCAAAATAACTTTTAAAGTCTGCAATTACAAATGCACAGCTCTCTGGCGGAAGACAAAGAGCCATTTTGATTCTCTATAATCATCTACTCACTATCCTCTATTCACTCATAACTTCTATATCCCTACTCTCTTACATTTTGTCCATTTATAGATAATTAGTGGACAGGTACAAAACTGTCCAACTACCCTATGACCCTTCGAATTTCATTCGTTCTTTTGATTACAAGTATCATATAATACATTGAATACATTATAATATAGTTTAATAAATGGTTCCATGAAATTCTAAATGACTTAGATATATCAATATTCTGATAATGATCAAATGTCGAGGTGCCTTTGCACCATACTCTCGAGGTTTAAAATTTTCCATATCCCATGGAAATGCTTTGGTGAGACTCTACAAAAAAAAAATTTGCCTCTTTGTCTTCATCACTGGATCAATGCCTCTGCTACTTCCTCTTTCTTTGTTGGATTAATCCCATCAATGGAGCTTATACTACTGTCTCAATGGTGCTTTTCCATTCCACAGTCCACCCATCCATGCTGCATCACAACCTTTGTCCCTCACTTGGGAGTCCCTTCATGCCTCTCTCCCCAAGACTGTTGGTGATGCACAAGACCATCTCCTATGGTCATTTGGTAGACCTTCCTATCCACCCATTGTAGTTGAGCAAACTGACACTAATTTGTAACCACAAACTACATAACAAGAATCCAAAACAACCACAACCACTACCTGGTGTAGATTATCCTCTACATGCTCAAAATATTCTGAGCTCTGATACCAATCTGATGCACAGGGCATCAATGAATTCATTCATAATCTGCATAATATCTTTTATTATCTTCATAGACATTGAATTAGAGCAATTTTATGTAGAGAACCTACCAAAACTATTCAACAAACAAAAAACATCCTTTCATTATTGTGACTGTCATTAACATGACACTTTTCTAGACCCTTACTCTGTCATGAATATCTTTTGAACCCCATAATATTTTAGAAATTGCTTCGGTCAAAAGTTGAGAAATTAGGTTTGTTAAAATGTTTTTGAAAATAAAGGAAATCCAACAGTTCAAATGGAATTTACAAGCTCTACACAGCGCACTATTTTTTGCAACCAGAAAATCACACCAACCTGAAAACATATAACATCTAATGACCAATCCAAACAAAAATATACAAACCCGATTTTCTATAAACATTGAAATTTAATAATGACTCCAAGGGCTTTGTAAATACCATTTTATCGAATCCATCTCCATTTATTAAATATAAAACCAAATACATCTATGACTTGAATGGTTACAAAAGTCTGAAATGAGACATTCACTGTTTTAACATGGACAATAACAATGAATCAAAACAACTTTTAAAATCTGCAATTACAAATGCACGGCTCTCTAGCGGCATCTAGAGAGCCATTTTGATTCTCTATAATCTTCTACTTACTATCCTCTATTCACCCATAACTTCTATATCCCTGCTTTCTTAGATTTTGTCCATTTATAGATAATTAGTGGACAGTTACAAAACCGTCCATCTACCCTATGACCCTTCGAATTCCATTCGACCTTTTGATTACAAGTATCATATAATACATTGAATACATTACAATACAGCTTAATAAATGGTTCCATGAAATTCTAAATGACTTAGATATATCAATATTCTGATAATGATCAAATATCGAGGTGCCTCTCCACCACTTTTAAATTATAATGTTCAATAAATAGGGTGCATATTAAACTAGCATTTTTAACCAACAAGGGCTATTCAGAGAATGCAAACATGTATGAAGTGTAATTAAAAATATGGGATATGGAGTATCTAATAAGGACATTTTGGGGCTCATCAATTTAAAACTATTTGATAGATATAACAGGGATGTGAGACCATTGAAACACCACAATCTAATTTACCTATCCTAGAAACTAAATATTTTGAGAAATCAATAAAGTAATAAAAAATGGTTAAAATTTATGGTGATCCACTCAAATAAACATAAATAAATTACAGAGTCCTTAGTAACAACTAAAACTTATACTATAGAAGAATCAATTATAACAATAATCTCAACTTCTATTAAAAAAATATTGACTCCTATACAAAAAAAAATTAAAAAGACCACAAAGTCATGTAACTCCCTTGTTGATGGTGAAAAGAAGTGATTTTGAGATAGAAAAAGAAATTGTATATAAAATTAGGATTTTGTAGATCTTAATAGGTCTCTACTGTAATACTCCTAACAGGGTAGGTCATCAGAAGTGACCAAATTGTAAGCCTTAACCAGCTCTTCTTATCTGCAGATAGTGAAGTTTGTGGGTAACAATCCCCACC
>MU224983.1:2980465-2992743 GCA_018584345.1 Thuja plicata | reverse complement strand
AGACTTGATGCTTCAATGGTTAAACTGAAACAAAATGACCTGTTTCTAATGCAACTTGAATTGCAGATTTTCAGATCTATTTAAGTACATTACCTCTCTGATCAATATATCAATTCAATTCTTTGTGTTGTACACTTTCTACTCTATGATGCTGTGCTCACTATTTTTTGGTGTCTGTAGAATTCTTTAGCTCTTCCTTAGCTTGATTGATCAGGACTCTATGAAGTTATCCTTCATTAGTTTCTCTTCAACATCCTTTTTCGATTCACTCCCCTTAATCCCTTTTCTGTGAATGTATATGGGAAATGAATTAAGCTTGTCTCTTATATAGACATGATATTCCTTAATTCTTGATTCTTGATTCTTGATTCTTGGTGTGAAAAATAATCTAGCCAATTTGATTTAAATCATAACTCCTGATTTATCTCGTAGTTATCTTCTTGTCAACTGTACAAATCAGATTTAAATCCATCACTTAACTCTGGTCAAATAAAACAAAGAAAAAAACTAGTTAAGTCCTTCTTTAGCTCTTGCCAGCTAGATATTTTGTCATTTTCTGACCTCTCTATTCCGTCGGTCAACTCTTGAGTTAGTTGTCGGTTACAACTGCTAGTTCCGTCAGTGTGACTCCAGTTAGCTTTGGGATCTCCATCCGTCGGGCATCTTTGGATTTTTACTTGTCGGGTAACTTTGTTTTTAGCTCATTGGGCAACCTATGGTTTTGCTTCATTAGGAAACACTGTCTTCAGCTCGTCAGGTATCACTATGAATTTTATTCTTTGGCTTTACCGATGATGTGCACTCCATTGGTGTTGTCTATCACTTGGTGAATACTTGACTTTTATGCATTGCTGAAAGCATAACCTTTGTTCCATTGATTCTCTGAATTCTTTGGCATTATTTACATAACTATATAGATGATATCAAGTTGACATCAATGACAATACAAACCATTAACTGATTTAATGCCTTGCATTATCTTGAACTTAACATTATCAAACATTCAATCACTTATGTCATCAAATTCCCTACCAATAAAAGTAGTAATTTAATAAAAATAATCCCTTCAACATCCAAAGAGCCCTACTATGTAGAAACCTCACTTCTGATAGGGTCATAGATGTATAACATATTTATGGCCCTTAAATGTACAAATATAGGGAATTCCAAGATCCTTATAGACCTCTCTGTTGGAAATAATGGAATGGTGTGCACTAAGAGGGGAGGGGTGAATCATTACCCTTTATAACTTTTAGACAATTAACCTTAATCCTTTAGTGATCAATTGTATTACCAACCATATGTGATATTTTATCTTTGTGTATGTTATATCAGATCATAAACTTAATTTGCATGTAAACATTCATGAAATTTAATGACACATGACATAAGATTTGGTAACACAGAAAACCCCTGTTAGAAGCTAAAAACTACAGTGGGGATGAAACCCACAAAACTTCACTATCTGCAAAATGCAAGTGGCTGGTTAAGGCTTACAAGTGTGATAAAATCTAATGATCTTACCATGTTAGGAGTAACATGTTTAGAATGGTTAAGGTCTACTCTGTTAAGAGCTTTAGCAACACTGTTTAGTGTGAACTTGGTTAAGAGATTTACAAAGGATTGTTAAATCCATCTTCTCAAAGGATTTCTTCTATTTGCTACACTTGTTAGAATGTAGTCAAAAATACTTATTGACCTGATTGTATGCAATCTAGAATTTCTAATTACAGATCCATTAAAGATTACATGAATATAATGTATCACCTATAGTGACTGATCAATACCTCTGTTCTGCTTGGTAGCCTTGAATCCGATTCTTGATAACCTATTTCATCTTTTTCTATCCTTCTGCATAAAACTTTGTCTCTAATCCATAGAAGTGTTTGCGGCTACAATCATCATCACATCACTTTGTTCTGATTGATTACACATCTATTTATACATTGAATTTGACCTAAATGAGTTTCACGCATAACAATGATAACTCTATGATCAAAGGTTTACAACTTGACCTTGATCTCCTAGTTTGCATGTTTCTAATCGGTTAGGCTGATTAAAACAATTACAATTACATTTCTTGTCTCTCAAGAAATGGATTTAAAGAAAATAAAAAAGCTAAATATAAAACACAAGTGTTTTATCTGACGTGAAATTCAGATCCACATTTCTCGGGATTATAACTTTTTCTCGATAGACTGGTGCTCAGGTTTCTCTGTAGTCTGCCTGTCAGGTTCCTCTATGAACTGTCTGTTAGGTTCCTCTATTGGGTTACTCTATCGGGTTCCACTTCAACATTTTCAGGTTGCACTTGTAAACTATGTCATCAGTTTACATTGTAACCTGCACTGTCAGGTTACACAATAAACTTTGTTGTCAGGTTCCCTTGTGAAGTCGTCTGTCGGGTTGCACTAAACCTATCTTTTGGTGTTGGTGTTACCGATGGTTCAAAATTGTTTTCCTTTCATAATAATAGCAAAATATGTCTTCAATCTCCCTCTTTGCCATTAGTGTAAAAAACTGATATGTGCAAGAACTAAAATTTTTAATATGTGCACGATGTGTTCACCTTGTCATTATGACTCCTCCTATGTGTATGCTCTGGTATAGTATATGTATATACACTTTGACTTTGTACTATTTCCCATTTTCACCTTATCTTCCCCCTTTATCATATCATTTTCCCCCTTTTTTGATAGTAAGGGAAAAGGTGTAATTACTTACAACTTGTCAAAAATGTGGGAATGGGAGTTCTCATGTCTTCCATCATGTTCTCCCATTTCTCCTAAAGGTGTTCCAGAGCCATATGCTCCAATGTAATCCTTGCGTGTGTATCATAGATGTTGTTGGTGACATACATCTCCAGGGTGGCAATCAATTGTCTTGCCATTGTCATATGCTGTTGTAGTAGTGTAAGATTCAGTAGGAGTAGAGCCTGTAGCTTAGTTACCTCATCTTTGAACTTTGATTCTTCCTCTTGAATCTTGATTATCAACTTCTTTGCTTCCATTACCTTTTCATAATGCAACTTGATTGCATTGTCTGTTGTTGAGAGACCTTGTGCATTAGCAGTAAGATCTATGTCTATCTTTGCAATCTTTTCACTATTTTCTTTAGTGAAGTGCTCTAATGTGCTTGACTTCTGAATTAAGGTTATAGCTTCTGAGATGATTGGTTCCAATTAATTTACTAGTTCAAATAGCTTTACCTTGTTCTCGGCCACTTCTTGGCTGATTTTATCGATCAATTTATATTGGTACTTTTGTTCTCCATTTTCTTCTATGGCCTTCTCTGCATCCACATTCTTTGATGTAATGGCTTTGGTAAGAACAACTAATTGATCAATGATAGAAGCATTTTGATCAATGTCTGTATCAGGTACTATTTGCTGAAGTATCTCCTTGGTTGTCTCTAGTACCTGTGTATCCTTTGTCTCCTTCTTAAGCTTATCTTGTATAGCTTTTCTTTTACAAAGTTCTGCATACTTTGTAAGTGAATCTAGATCCAATGTCCTCAGATCACAGTCAGGTATTTCAATTATCTCTTCAAGTGTGACTGGATTCTTCTTCTTCTTGGAAAGTGTTGTGGAGGCACCTATATGCAGTACCATAGCAAGTTCCTTTGCTTGGTCTGATGTGCTTGATGAAGGATTTGGGGGTGTTGTACCTTTTTTCTGCTGCTTGGTGTCTACCTCTTGGTTTGGTGTGGAAGTCTCCACATCAACCTTTACTTTAACTGAAACTTCTCCTTCAGTATCCTTAGGAGTGACATCACCTTGCTTGTCTTCTTCACCTTTATCTTTCTTTTCTCCATCTGTTTCTTTCTGTTCTTCATTTTTTTATATTATGCTCTTCATCTTTATTCTGTTCATCAGTTGTGTTGTTTTGTTCCTCTTCACCCTTATAATCGGGTATGCTTGCATCATGCTCAAGTGAATTCTCCTTTTATGAGATTATATTTATAACCTGTATCAATAATGGTATATGGCTCGGTATGTTCACTTGTGCAACATTTGTTGTTGTATCTTGTTACTTGGTCTTCTCAAAGGTAATAGTAACATCTTCATCTACCTTTACCTCATCGGTAGGATCATCTCTGGTGATATCTATAATATTTGTATCTATGATTGTATCATCTGCAGTATCACCTAATGATTGTAGAATATGATGAATGTCATCCATTGCCTTGCTTTCTTCTGTATTTAATTCATTTTGAGTGACATCCTCGTCATCATTTATCAGAATGTGCTCTAGGCTCGATATAGCCTCTGTTTCTTCATTGTGAGGCTTGTCAGTGAGTTCTAATGCTCTCTTAGGACTTGTGTCCTTTTCAGGTATATCGAGTGCTTTTATCCAAGTATCCTCACCTTCTTTGTCAAGCTCAATAAAGTTTCCCTATAGGACTTTGTAAGCTCTCAATTTTGCTGAGAACCTTTTTTAATGTAACTTCATCATTTTTTCAATTTCTTCCATTTTGGACTCAGGTGGCATAACAGAAACTAGGGTTATTTCCCTTATCTATTTTTTAGAATTCAATGTGAATGTCCATCTTGCTGATAGTCTGTCAAGAAATTCTTGTGGCATTTTACCTTCAAACTGTAATGGTATATATTTAAATATACACATTGTTGTGATGATTGCTTCCTCTATCTTGTTCTGATCCTTGGGATCCAGAGTTAGCCATTTTCTAATCTTAGGGTTAGTTATTGAACCTTCCTTGATCATTGATGCACATACCTCATCAATTGTACTAGGAAATTTATTTTTAATAGGTTGTTCTTCTTGTTTAATGCCTTCTATATCTTCCTTACTTTTGATGAATTTTCTTCTTTTTATTGGTGCCTGTTTCCCAGTTTGAGGCTTCCTCTTGTAAGTCCTCACTTGTCCTTTCTTGACTGGTGATGAAGTTGCATCTTTTGTCGTCTGACTTCTAGTCCTTGATGCAACAGTAGTCCTTGGTTTCTTTGCAGGTGGTGGTGGTGCATTGGACTATGTAGATTCAGATTCACTCAATTTTTCTTCTTCACCGATGGGTGACTGTTTCTCAGTGTCATCCTTTTGTTCTGACTCTTCATGATCTATCAACAACTTCTTCGTAAGTGTCTTTACCATTTTTTTTTTCTTTCTGTCAATTTTCTTCACAACTAAGCTTGTTTTTATTCTTTCCTTGGCTTCCTCATAGGTTCCAAACTTTGGTTGTGACTTTTTCAATGCTTCATTTAACAATGCTTCAATGGCATTGGTGGCTTGATCTATATTGATCTTATAGTCAAGTGGTGCTAACCATGCCGTCCTCGGTACAACTAGTTTGATCAAGGTGTTATCGATGTCCACCATAAAACAAATATCAGTCTTATATTTTTCTACCAGTTGTTCTAGTATCCTCATCCTTTTCTGCATCCTTTCCTTAAATCTAGTGAACTATTCATCCATAATAGATGTAAATTTGTCACCTAGTGACTTGATAAATTCACCAATTTGAATTGTCACTGGTCGGGTAGTCTCCCAGTTGACATTACCGATAGATGGAAAGCAGTCTTGAAAGTAGAAAAACATGCACATTATAAGTGATCCAAACTTACATGAATTGGACTTTGCAGACCTGATTGTCCTCAAGTTCTCATCTAAATGCTTCATTAGAAGCTTGGATAGATCTAATTGTAATCCCTTCTTTACAATCTTGTGATTAGTGTCAATTGCTCCACATGCAATGTTGTTCATCCTGCTGGCTTTAAATATATTGTATCCCAGCACACATGCACCAAATTTCATTTCGGGACCTTTGATGGAATTTACCTTCAATCCTCTTTCATCCCATTCTACACCTGTATTCTTTTCTATGTCTTGGTGAGGAGGATGTTTGAGTTATTTTTCCTTGTCGGTTATAGGATAACCAGTCACTACGTGTATGACATCCTTGGCGATTAGTTTTGGCTCGTCGAGCCACATATTTTGGTCATGCACTTTTCTCAACACTATCCAAATCCACTCAGTTTTGAATTCCTTTGGGAATATTAGGGCATTTGTGAGCCCTTTGACCTCGATGTTTTTATGTTCATCCTTGATGGTTCCATCTATGCAAAGCTTCTTGTAAGCTTTCTCAACCTCAAGATCTCCTATCTCGGCGATCTTTCAATGTATGTATGATCAGACATCATCAATCAGTAAAACCCTAGGTGGTATGCCTAAAAATGCTTTAGCGTTGTCGGGTTGTGAATCAACCTCTGGACATATTTTGTATTTTGGTTCCTCACATGTGGAGTTCTTGATCATATTAACCTTTTTATCCTTAGTGTTCTTGTTCTTGGTTACACGAGATGTGGTTTCCCTCATTTATGAGAAATTAGGGCTTTTATCATAAATAAAAATAAGATCAATGAGTCCTTAGTTACTTACTTTAACCTTCTATAGCTGTTGTTGATCTATCTGAATGTCGTGAATCTACTTGGAAAGCTCTATAATCTGGTCTCTCTATTTTGCTCTGCTTTGCTCTTCACTATTTCATCGCCTTTTTATAGATGATGCCCTAAGTGGTACAATAAATGCTCTACCCACTTCTCAGTGTTCAAAGACAGAGTTTCTCAGGTATCACACACACTTCTAGCTCGGGGTAAGTGACAACTCACTTGACCTTTCATAGCTTTACCAACGGTGCTTGGTAAGTGGCGAAGACAAAAATGCCTTTTACATGAATATCGACGGTGCTCAGTTTACACTAACAACTTATCTTTTGTATGTACACTGAAGATTCTTGGTAAGCATTGATTGGTGGGATTGCATTCATAGATTTATAACAAGTAATACCATAGTGCATCTTTAATCATACTGGTTTGGCATTTTAACTATGTATAATGGAACTAATGTAAATTAAAACTTAGTATAGTGCAGTTCCATATTTAATTGTTCATCTTAGGTGGGGGTGGTGATATCACTAGATCCATTGGATAAGGTGTCACCAATTGCATTTCTTGGTCCAACATCATAAGTGTTTGCGGCTTTCCTCCACATTTTTTTTCTCATCTTCTTGATGTCTTCAATGGTATTGCCATTGGAAAAAGTGCTTGTCTCTGTCACTCGGTCTCTGCAGTCCTTGCTTAGATGACCAACTTTATGACAGTGTAAGCATGTCATTCTAGGGTTATTCCAGCTCCTAGACTTTCTCATCCATTTTCTCATGTAGTTTGCAGCTATGTGGCCACATCTACCACATGCTATGCAATTTATCCATGTATTGTAATCCCAAATATATGAGTTACCGACTCTTCTTGGTTGATAAGCAGTTTCTTGCTCTTTAGGATTCCATGCTTGCTTTTTCTTCTTCTTGCATTCAAGAGATGTGTGCCCATGCTTTTTGCAAGTAGGACAATATTTTTCCATGTAGGTTTCCTTCTTTGGTCGTTTCACCTTAGATTTACATTCATATGCTTTATGTCCTTTCTTGTTACATTTATAACAATTTCCTATGAATGAAGATGTGGATTTAGGAATACCTTTTATTTTTTGTTTTGCAAGCATTTGATGTGTGGCCTGGTTTTCCATAGTGATTGCATGAATACTTTCTTGGTCTTTGATTTGTGTAGACATCTTTTGGATCAGCTTGGTATGGCGATTCTCCATTCTCGGTATACCCTAATCCGATATTGTTGTTGACTCTTCTTTGTCCATCCAGAAAATCATCCATTATTTTTGTACTTTCTTTAGCTCTCTTGATCATATCATTGTGCTGTTGCTAAATTCTTACTTCATGCTTCAGTATTTCATTTTCTTCCCTTAGCTCACCAATAGCTTCTAATTTCCCATTAAGTTCTATGTTCATTCGGTTTTCCTCCTAACTCATAAGAATAATCTGATTGGTGATCTAATGATGATGCTCAGTAAGTCTTTTTATTTCTGACTCTTTCTCTTGTAGCTTTTCAGTGATCTTCCTCCTGTCATCAATAGCTAGTGTTCTTTCTTGTTCAGCTTGTCTAGCATTATTCATAACCTCAATCATTCTTACCATCTGTGTCTCTTGACCGATTTGTAGTGATTTCACTTGTCCAGCCAGATGTTGATTGATTTCATTAAGACTTGTAATGCTTCCTTCAGATGTGTATGATGTATTGCTAGATGTAAAACCTGTTGACTCAAATAAATCAGGTATCTCTTCTTCATGATAGTCTATTTCATTACAGCGAGATGCCATAACCTTTCTTTCATCTAGTAACTATCTCATCTTGATTCTAGCTTCTTTATATTGCTCATCGAAGATCTGTATCTCTAACTTTTGATTCTCAATACTCTTGTCTAGCTTATACCTTTCCATTGTATGATCTTTTCTCTTAAGTATTTAAAATTTTCCAAATAAGAGATCTAGCTCTGATACCAATTGTTGGAAATAATGGAATGGTGTGTATTGAGAGGGGAGGGGTGAATCAGTACCCTTTATAAATTTTAGAGAATTAACCTTAATCCTTTAGTAATCAATTATATTACCAACCATATGTGCTATTCTATCTTTGTGTATGTTATATCAGATCATAAACTTAATTTGCATGTAAACATTCATAGAAACATTCATGAAATGTAATGACACATGACACAAGATTTGGTAATGCAGAAAACCCGTGTTAGAAGGTAAAAACTGCAGTGGGGATGAAACCCACAAAACTTCACTATCTGCAGAATGGAAGAGGCCAGTTAAGGCTTACAAGTGTGATCACTTTTGATGATCTTACCCAGTTAGGAGTAACATGTTTAGACTGGTTAAGGTCTACTCTATTAAGAGCTTTAGAAACTCTATTTAGTGTGCACTCGGTTAAGAGATTTACAAAGTATTGTTAAATCCACCTTCTCAAAGAATTTCTTCTATTTTCTACACTTGTTAGAATGTAGTCAAAAATACTTATTGACCTGAGTGTGTGCAATATAGAATTTATGTTTACAGATCCATTAAATATTACATGAATATAATGTATCACCTATAGTGACTGATCAATACCTCTGTTCTGCTCGATAGCCTTGAATATGGTTCTTTATAACCTATTTCATCTTTTTCTATCCTTCTGCATAAAACTTTGTCTCTAATCCAAAGAAGTGTCTGCGGCTACAATCATCATCACATCACTTTGTTCTGATTGATTACACATCTATTTATACATTGAATTTGACCTAAATGAGTTTCATGCATAACAATGATAACTCTATCATCAAAGGTTTACAACTTGAACTTGATCTCCTAGTTTGCATGTTTCTAATTAGTTAGACTGATTAAAACAATTACAATTACATTGCTTTTCCCTCAAGAAATGGATTTAAAGAAAATAAAAAAGCTAAATATAAAACACAAGTGTTTTATCTGACGTGGAAGTTAGATCCACATTTCTCGGGATTAAAATTGTCTCTCGATAGACTGGTGCTCGGGTTGCTTTGTAGTCTACTTGTCGGGTTCCTCTGTGAACTGTCTGTCGAGTTCCTCTATCGGGTTCCACTTCAACATTTTCGGGTTGGACTTGTAAATTGTTTCGTCGGTTTACATTGTAACCTGCACTGTCGGGTTACACTATAAACTTTGTTATCGGGTTCCCTTGCAAAGTTGTCTGTCGGGTTGCACTAAACCTGTCTTTCAGTGTTGGTGTTACCGACGGTTCAAAACTATTTTCCTTTGCATACTAGTGACAAAATATTTCTTCACTCTCAAGTAGATACTATGAGCCATTGAAAGGGTTAATAGTTACCTCTAGAGAGTTTAGTAGAAGAGGAATATCTATTGATTTTAAATAATCCTCTTCCCACTAGGAGAATCAAAAAGTAGAGGTTGCGGTTATGTCATCCCCTAAATTTCCTCTTAACTAGTGGAAAGAGAAGGAAAAGGCACATTTTCAACCGCTAGGGCCAATTTTTAAAATAGATTCAAACTTAGACTCACGAGAGTTAAGTTAAGCATAAGAATTTACCCAGGTGAAACTCATTATTTCACAACAACAAAAGAAAAATCAATAACTAAAATTGTTATTAGTAGATAGGAAAGGTGTCATTCTTTCATTGAATGGTCGAATATAGCTTCTCCATTTGAGAAAAAAATCCTAAAATTTTAAATTCTCGAGGAGGCCATCTCCATTGGAGATTAGAAAATTGATGCACTTATCAACTTTGGTAAATATTCTGATGACATCCACAAGAAAACACCAAAAATACTAAAATAAACTAATTAACTACCATTAATAAAATTTATGAACTTGAAGAAGAGATGGGTAGTAGACTAAACTTGACAAAACCTAAGAAATTTCAATGGTTCACAATGTCATTTCTTTAGGTATTACAAACATGGATTGCTTGCTACCATTTTCTAAGGTAGATATGGGATGAAATATATAAATTAAAATCACAAAGGGTAGTGTTAAAATAAAATAATGGAAAATTGGAGTACGATCAAGTCAAAACATGTAAAATTAAGAGGCATTGCTTACTTGTAGGAAAACTTCTCGAGTGTAAAATATGTTTAAATAAGATAATAATTCTTAGAATGGAAACTACTATAGATTTCTAAAATTCTTCTCTCTAGCTTTAATGACAATGAGGATATTTTACAATCTTTCAATACTAGCTTCCTAGAATAACAAAATTTATTATAGTGTAATTTTTTCACTTATTGCCTATTGCTAGGCCTTTTGGTGGACTTATTATTATTTTTATTTTTGTGTGTGGGAAAAGTGTAAGTTAGATCCTTTGTATCAACTCTCTTTAGCCAAATTGATTAGAAAAAATAATAAGAAATATTATAATGAAAAAATTACATTAGGAATGATGATGATAGATCATAATCTTGAATTGTATAAATTGAGGAGAGAATTTATTAATAACGTAGTATACAAAGATATAAGAAATGAATATATTGAAAGCTTCATAATTTTTATGTAACTTTGGAAGAGCCTATATACAACATACTATACCACAAACTATGGTAATTTGCAAGGAGTTGTGTGCTCATTTGCTTGTACACTTAAAGTGAAGATAGATTTGTTAATAATATAATAATATAATTTTGATTATCTATTGTTTTGATTAAGTAAGAATAGGTTTTGAAAGGACCCAAAACCTTTTACAAATAAACACCGAAAGATAGAACGTTAAGAGAACAAAAAATTTACTGTGATTCAACACCTAACACACCAAAGGGAACAAACAATCATTCCCACAAGAATGAAACCGAGACCAGATCAGTAGTCTACAATAAAGGGCAATCAAGAAAATCCTTTAAGCCCTCCCTTATGTTCATTATCTATTGTTGAATGTTTTGTGTTACATGTTTACTTGTACTTGAAGGGTTGTGAAGGATTATGTTATTTTTATTTTATTAAATTTTAGAGAGAAACCAAACCTTTAATTGATGTTTATAACATTTCATTTATAAAAAAATACAATTTTTAGAATAGTTCTTTGCAAGAAAATAATATTTTTTTGGGAGATATTTTCTTTCAAAAAAAAAGTGTTTTCTTCCAAATTTTAGTTTCAATTATAGTTTCATACTTCTTTTCATTGGACTTAGTTGATTGTGTGCAAGTTTTATTTTTCAAGAATTGGGAAAATCTCTTCCAGGCAATATTCTCATTTATCTTTATTGCATATAGCCTCTAAATATTATCTTAGTGTGAAATAAAATATCTATTAACTAAATTGAAGGGATTCACCGATGTCTTGTTAAAAGCTAGGTAATTAAAAATCTGGTTTAGAAAATGACTATATAATGAATTATTAAAGAAATATTAAAACCTTATTTGAATTGGTTTGGTAGAGGCTTCACCTTGATGTTGATTGATTAAAATGCTACAAAATAAGAATCAAAGCTAAAATTCTGATGTAAATTTACAATCAAGATATTGGAAGAAATGTATGTGAAAAGTTCTACTACTATGAACTAGGTCACATTATGTGTTATATAGTCCAAATGTTGTGATTATATCTTATGTAGAAGTAATCTTTTTGTCTTCATGTTCCTTTATCTTTTGGACCTATTTCTAATTTTTGGTTGTTCTTAGAATTATGATAGGAAGTGTTTTAATAGAAAGAAAATGTCCTTGGTTTGCCTCAATGACATTTACTAAACAAGGACGCATAGCGTCTAGTTCCTGCCTAAGTCCTAAAGATTAAGCCTTACGAGATTTGGCTTGATAAACATTAAATATTAAATAGTAAATATAATCATTAATTATAGATAAACATTAAATATTAAATGAAGATTTCTATTACAGTATCATATTCAAGTAATTAATGATATTTAAATTAACATTGTTTTGGTAT
>MU224983.1:2927246-2945008 GCA_018584345.1 Thuja plicata | reverse complement strand
GAGTACAAACCTGTTTGGGAGAAAGTGCATATGAGAACCCATAAAGTTCAGTTTGATTTCTAAAATTGTCATAGAGGGACCAATAACTGCTCTCTTCTATTTGTAATTTGACTAATTGTGTACCTTTAATCCACTTGCATAAAGTGGTTATTGTAAACAATTTGACTTTTTAATAAATGAGTTATTCACTAAATTTGTGCAAGGAATATTGTATTTCAATCACATAAGGACCAATAGTGGGTCAATTTTTTTTTTAATCTATCTACTACTTGTTCATGTGTGAACATGTATTGGGGGTTGAATGAATATATTTTGGGTTAATTATGTACATTTATTGGTGTGCAGGATTATTTCGTATTGGGGGGTCCAATTAATGAAAAGTGAATGGATATTGGTGCTATGTCCACTACTGGTCCCTTTCCCCTATGCATATTTAACAATTATACAGAAAATGACTTCATAAAAAATAATTAATCAAAAATAATTCATACAAAAGAGACTTCATCAAAACAAAATAATTTTGTAGAAGAAATTAAATTTGAAGTAAAGAAAAAGACATGAAACAATCTAGAGAATTTAAATAATAAGAAAAATAGAATATGCAAGCTTTTGTAATCAGTTGATTGTTATGAATAATCACTAACAATTAATATGTTATTGGTCATTTTATTTATTTTTTTGAGAATCAATGAAACAATGCCACTCAATTTATAAAATGAGCATGCACCAATGACAATTGATTGAAGATTATTAAAGTTCAATTATAGTTAGTCAAATCCCAACAATAATCATATTCTACAATTATCATTTTTTTAATAGAAGTGCCAACTATAAAACTTAAAACTCATGAAATTTTTTATCATAAAAAGACATGATAACCCTACAATAATTATTATATAGTGTAAGAAGATTATTGAAATCAATTAATACTTACGAAAAAGTAATATAGATGTGCATAATGTAATGACAAATCATTAATATTATAATTTTTATTTTCAATATATATAAAAAATAAATTATTAGATGGACTCTAAGTTGCAGCTATAATAATAATTTAAAAGAGCTTTAATAATTTTCTTTTAAAAACTATAACAACCTTATCCCTAAGCATGCATTGCATTATAACGAGCATAATAAATATTGGTGAAATGGGAGTGATATTAGGTGGATGAATGAAAAGCATAGTAAGAAGAGTGATGTGAGCAATAAACATAAGCAAATTGTGAGGCAATGATGAGCAATAGCAACTCACATAATGAAATAATGAGACATTTGCTAAGGTCATTTCAAGGCCCCAAGAAATAGAAAATTCATTGCTAAATATTCAATTTAGATAATAATTAATATTAGTTCGAAGTTTACCATGGATAGATTAATATAAGTATAATGAGAGATGCCTAAAATTTAATTGAAATGACTTCAAGGAAATGACTAGTTTCAATAGTTTATAAGGTTTTAAATGACGAGAATTTTTTAATAAAAATAATAATAGTCAATGAATATATATATGAAGTAAATCTTTAAATAAAGGTTAGAGATCAATTTTGATAAATAGGAAGTCCTTTTTTTTAATATAAAATAAAGTTGTAGTTGTTTTCCAAATAAAATGTAGATAAGGGAAGGGGTTCCACCTATGTTTCAACTACTATTCATTGGATTAATTAAAATGCTACTAAAAAATCACCTAGTGTCTCAATAGCCGCCCATTGGTATATCCAATAGTTAGATAAAGTTCATAATTAGATATATTATGCAACTTTATTGGTACCAATAGCACATAATTACTGGGGCATTTGTGTGTAAGCATTGGATCAATTGTGCAATTTTTTTTGTTGTCAAAAGAACAATTGATTATGTGAGGATGCTTTGAAATGCCCACTTTTTGACCTTGTGTGCCTAACAAATCCCAAAACATTCTTATTTACTATCTAGAAGAGTTAAGTCACATATGAAGACAATACAAAAAAACTTTGAAATCTAATATATCGTTTAGAAATGCTGGGTGCATCAAAATTCGATGTGCTCTTCATTATTTTTCAAATTATTATTTTGAAATAAAAAACTATATTTCCATGTTAACAAGGAGACATGTTTAGAAATGTATCAAATATTAGTTGTTTTCCAAACTAAAGTAGATATCTATTTTGACTAGTGGGTGACATTTTTTGCACTATATCAAATTATAGCATATCCATTCAAGACATCACCTCCCTTAGCTATATATTCACATAGGCCTTTTCATTGGATCACCTGGGTAAGCCAAACTACCACATCATACTATATGATCTTTGTGATCCAATTGAACCTTTTCTATGTGATTTCACCTTCCATAATGTACTCATGAATGCTTGAGTGCGCTACATATATCATTACCTCGTTACTTGCTATCAAATGGTTAAACTTCTCGAGGCCCTTAAGAATGGAAAATACTTGTTTTTTAATAAAATTGTACTTGGCCTCATACTCTTTTAGGGTCTTTGAGTGGAAGGTGATATGATGCTCTCCTTTTGCTTCTTTGTCCATTGGTGTTAGTATCGTTTCAATGTTTTTCTCGCTACTATAAACATACATGTAATAAAATATTTGGATAAATATAGGTTAACTAACAATAGAGCTGAGGAAACCACCTACTTAATCTTATCAAACCCTATTCTCCCTCCTGGAGTCCACTTGAATGCTTGATCATAGGATAAGAGTAATTGGCCTAACCAATCATGGGAAATTGAATATGAATCTACTCATAAAGTTTATCTTTCCCAAAAAGGATTGAACTCCCTTCTTATTCACTGGAATAGGCAACTCCTTGATGACCTTTACTCTCTTTAGATCAATAGAAAATCCTTCTTTAGACACAACATACCCAATAAATTTTCCTTGCAAACTCTAAATACACATTTATCGTGGTTAAATGATACCTTGACCTCTTAGAGCGTATAAACAATATTTTCCACATGATCAAAATGATCCTCCTTGTATATATAAAATATTGTGAGGTGATCCATATAGATAAATATTTAAAAGTGATATTCATCACCCACTAAAAGGTAGCCCTTGCATTCGAAAGGTTGAAATATATCTTTTCATATGTAAATGTTCCCCACTTAGTGGTGAACATGATTTTATGTTGATCTTTGTGTTTCACCTATACCTAATTTTATCTATAGAAAACATCGAGAAAAGAAAAATTTTTAGAGACAACAACCATTTGAAGGATCTTCTCCATGGAAGGAAGAGGATAATGGTCCTTCAAGGATTCCCTATTCTAGTCTTAGAAGTCTACGTACAAGTTGATATATCCTTGTTCTTTCAGATGGGGTTGCGATTAGACACCCAATAATTATGTTTAATCAGATCTAAGAATCAATTAGTTTCTTTATCTCTTGGGCCATTAGGAACTCACTTTTTTGGATTATATGGCCTTTGCCTTTGTCTGATTTTATTGGCTACTTCAACTAAATCAATAGTGTTGATGTAATTAATTTCTCCTATAATTACACTTTATTTAAGTTAACTTAGGATAATGAATTTCATAATAATTTGCATACGATCCACTTAGGGAATTGAATTTTTAAGGAATATGGTTGTAGGAGAGATTCCATCTTTGGTGGTGTGATCTAGTTATCACATTTTCATATACACCTTTAGTGGAATGATAATTCCACCTTTAGCGGAATGATAATTCCACATTTAGTGGAATTATCTATTATTTAATCCTACCAAACTGGTGCAGGAGCACCCTAGACAAAATAAGTATTTCTTTCACACTTCTGGACTCCCTAAAGTCCCTAATAGTCCATAGGACAGGTTGGTCTTAAAGGTTTCATATTGGACACATCTTTGTAAGACCTAGTCCCAAGATTGGCATTTATAAGCCCTTGGTCAACTAGTGTCCCAAACCTTAGAAATATTTTTATTTATTATATTTTCATGTTTTTATATGTTTTGGTCCATAAGGGATCATAACTTATAGGTTTTTACCAAGTTTGGTCACCTAGGTTGACATTTGCAAAATATTACAAAGTTGCTAAAAAGTTGTAAAGCCAACTTTTAGCAACTTTTGGTAAAAAGTTGTAAATCCTTTCCCAAATGGCTATTTGGTTTAAAAAGTGGATGTAACCATTGGGAATTCCTACAAAATCCCTTATAGGTGGGTGGTATGGTAACTTTTGTAATTTGGCATTAAAAATCAATAAAGATCAACCATTTCTCTGCAAATTTGTGAAACAGTCAATTGGTATGGATAGGTACGAAAGGATTTGAATGAAAATATGAAAATTTAAGTTGGTCCTATGAATTTGATTCCTTTTTAACTTGGTCTCATGTCTTAATATTCTTTCCATTGAAATTTATTGAATTTTTACTCTTGCTGCCTGGTTTGCAGGCCCTAAATCAGGGTTTCATTAAACAATTGTGTTTCCTCCATGTGCACCAATCAAGCGATTGAGGAAAGTCCACATAAATTTCCTTTGGGTATTCAAAAAGACCTCTAAATCAGTGTGTAAGGTCCTTATGTATGATGTCACATGATCCGAGTGTTTGTTTGGATATTTTTTGCAAGGAAGTATCACTTTTAGTGCAATTGCAGACCTAATTAGGCCTAATTGCCTTATCAAAATTAGGTGTGATCCTGTTTTCCTTTCATTTTCATGTTTTGGTGCTTAATTATAATACCTTAGGCCATAAAGGGTATCTAGATCTCTGATATATTTGGGGTGGGGGGGTTATGTGGAATTATTCTATGTTAAGTCAAAAATTCTACTAGAAAAGGCTACAAGCCAAAAAGTGGGTTTGTGAAGGAACTATGTCCAAAGGGTTTCACATGTTGAATAGGATCATTATATCCTTTTATTAGGGACCCAAATAGACCAAATGATTGAGCATAGGTCAACTGTGTTCCTTGGAGTCATTTCATGGGGAGTTAGTGTAAATTTGGTGTAAGTGCCTAGTAGCCAACCATTTGGGAATTGGTGTTGAAGACTTTCTTGAACCTAGTGATTAGGTTTCCCTACTTGGGATAGGTTGTGATAACCTAAATACAAGTCATTTCTACACTTGTGATAAGTGTAGAGGTACTTTAACTTTTCAAACACCTAACTTGGTGGTTTATCTTGTTGAGTTTGAAGATTTGAAGCACCAACTTGTCTATTTGGGACTTATGGTTGCCCACTCTGCATCAAGTGGTATCAGAGCTATGTATGCTCCTAAGGATGAAGAAATACCTATAGGGTTACAAACATGGAACTTGCAAGGATAGTGAGAGAATAGAAGGTAGAAAATGCAACCCTGACCAAGAGGCTTCAAGAACTCGAGAACAAGGTAGAGAGGGGAAGAGAAGAAATGTCTGGTAGTGAAGAAGGGATTGAAGATGAAGATGACACTCCTGATCAGGATGAGAAATTCCTATAGAACAAAGACCCCTCATAGATGCCCTAAAGTATATGGGGAGAAGAACCATGGATGAGAAATTGGACTTACCAACTTTTAGTGGAAAGATGAATGCAGATTTGGCCTTAGATTAGATTGAGACCTTGACAAGCTTCTTTGAGTGTGAAGACATTTATGAGAAACAAAGAGTAAAGATGGAAAAATCCAAGTTGAAGGGAGCATCCCTAACTTGGTGGAATTTCATCCAAATAGAGAGGGTGAAGAATGGTAGAAGCATGATCACTTCATGGAATAAGATGATAGCATTGATAAAGAAGACATATGTACCTGAAGATTATGGGGTACAACTCCATAGAAGGAAGCAAAAAACTGAAGCAAAAAGACATGGATGTAGGCTCACACATTGAGGAGTTCCTAAAACTATGCATGAAGACTAATGTTGCTGAGAATGAGAAAGAAAAGCTAGCAAGGTACATGAATGGTCTCAAGGTGTCCATTCAAGAAGAACTAAGCCTACATAGCCCTACATCAGTAAAAAAATGTTATTAGATGACAATCAAGGTAGAGGAGAAATGGAAACGGAAACAAGACTTTGGAAAAGGAAAAAGAAATGATGGTGGAAAGAGTTTTAGAGGAAGAGGCACCTCTTGGAATAGAGGACAATACAGTGGTAGTAGCAGCAAGACCCCTGATGAAGGCCAAGGAGACAAAGAACATGGTGAATCAAATTGCAGAGGAAACTTTAGAGGAAGGAGACCCTTCAATAGAGGGAGAAAAAATACAGGAAGAGGAAATGGACCTTTGAAATGTTACTACTGCAACCAACTAGGACACCATGCAGGGAGATGCTGTGAGAAAAGAAATAACAACAATAAAGGGGAGAGAAGGACACAACTCATTAAAAAAGATAAAAAAGAAGACAATACTAATCCAAGGGATCTAGAACTAGAGGAAGGAGCATTTTTGATGATGAGGAAATCTTTCCTGCAAGTACCACAAACCCAAGAACCACCTCAAAGGAAGAACCTCTTCAAGACATAAATCAAATGTCATGGCAAGGTATGTAATCTCATTATAGATTCTGGTTCAACTAAAAATTTTGTGTCTTTTGAAATGGTCCAAAAACTAAATTTTCCTAAGAAGCCCCACCCCTTCCCCTACCATGTCTCTTGGATAACCAAAGGTCAACAAACTCTAGTAACTGAATAAGCATGGGTAGAGTTTTCTATAGCAGATTTTAAAGATAAAGTACTATGTGATGTAGTGGAAATGGATGCTTTCCACATCTTACTAGGCAGACCTTGGCAATGTGATGTGGATGCCACACATCATTGTAGGTAGAACACCTAATCCATCACCAAAAATGGGGTAACATTTACCATGAAGCCCTTACCTGACTCAAAAATAGAAAAATATCCCACTCTCATCACAATAGGAGAAAAATAGTTGATAAAAACATTGAAGGAACCTGAATCTCAAAGTTTTATACTCTTTTCCAAGGCTAAGGACAATATGGAAGCAAGTGAGAAGGAACATATACCAAAATAAATCAAGGCATTGTTGGATAGATAAAGTGATGTCATGAGAAGTGACCAACCCTCAAGCCTCCCTCCCTTAAGAGACATTAGCCATCAAATAGAACTGATACCTCGCACCTCTTTACCAAATAAGACACCTAATAAAATGACCCCTACTCAAAATACAGAGATTGCAAGGCAAATAAGTGAGTTTCTTGAGAAAGGACTTATTCAAAAAAGCCTTAGCCCATGTGCTGTCCCATCAGTCCTAGCACCCAATAAGGATAGAAAATGGAGATTATGTATAGACAATAGAGCCATACACAAATCACCAGTAGATACAGATTTCCCATTCCAAGAATGGAAGACTTACTTGATCAATTAGGCAATGCTTGTTACTTCACCAAAATAGATTTGAAATTAGGATACCACCAAATCAGAATAAAGCCTGGGGATGAATGGAAGACTACATTTAAAACAACTGAAGGCCTTTATGAATGGCTTGTCATGCCTTTTGGGTTAAGCAATGCCCCAAGAACATTCATGAGGCTCATGAATGAGATTTTCATAGATTTTATTGGAAAGTTTGTAGTAATCTATCTTGATGACATACTGATATACAGTCATATCAAAGAAGAACATCTTGAACATGTGGAACAAGTTTTGAGGAGGCCCATCAGCACAAGTTAGTGATTAACTTGGAGAAGTGCATGTTCAGAAGAAGGAACTCACCTTCTTAGGTTTTTTCATCTCTCAAGGTACCCTTAAGATGGATCCTACCAAATTTGAAGCTATTATCAACTGGCCTCCACCAAAGAATCAAGGTGATGTTAGAAGCTTTCATGGTCTTGCCACTTTTTATAGAAAATTTATTAAAAATTTCAGTCATGTGTGTGCACCTATGTTGGACACTATTAAAGGTGGTAAAAAGACTAAGTTTGTATGGACTAAAGAGGCTAATGATGCCTTCCAATACCTTAAGAATAGGGTATCCCAATACCCAATCCTAACCCTACCTGATTTCAATAAAATGTTTGTTGTGGAGACATATGCAAGCAATTTGGCAATAGGTGTTGTTCTAAGCCAAGAAGGTAAGGCTATGACATTGTTTTCTAAAAAATTAAATGATGAAAAGAAAAAATACTCTACTTATGATTTGGAATTATATGTCATGGTCAAAGCACTTAAAAAATGGAGGCATTACTTTCTTCCAAAGGATTTTATAGTTTTCACTGATAACCTTGCATTGAGTTTCTTCAATACTCAGGACAAACTAGGGGTTAGACATATAAAATGGATGGAACAATTGCAGGCCTATACATTCAACGTAAAGCACAAAAAGGGGCTAGCCAACAAGGTGTCTGATGTACTTAGTATAAGGGTTGGATTGATTGAAGAAGTTCAACTTCAGAGTGTGGGCATTGACTCACTCAAACACCTATATGCAGGAGATCCAAATTTTGGAGAAGCCTTTGAGGTGTGCACCAATCTAACAGGCAGGTATCACACTGATTTTTGTGACTTTTTGATCCAAAATAATCTTTTGTTTAAAGGGGCTCATTTATGCATCCCTAAGTGTTCCACAAGAACAAATATAATTAGAGAAAATCATTGTGGTGGCATGGGAGGTCACTTTGGAATAGACAAGACAAAAAACTGGGTAAAGAGAAGTTAATTTTGGCCAGAATTGGGTAAGGATGTCAGAAAATTTGTTGAATCATGTTCCATCTGTCAGAAAGCTAAAGGGGTATCCACTAACCAAGGCTTGTACCAGCTTCTACCCATACCCACTAGACCATGGGAGTCCATCTCCATGGATTTTTTAATGGGTCTACCAATAAAAAAACATGGGTATGATAGTATTTTTGTCATAGTTGAGAGATTTAGCAAAATGGTGTATTTTGTTCCTTGAAAAAGCACAAATGATGCCTCACACATAACACACCTACTCTTTAAAGAAGTGGTTATAATTCATGGCCTACCCAAAACAATAGTCTCAGACAGAGATGTAAAGTTTCAAGGACACTTTTCAAGAAACTAGGTACAAATCTGACATATAGTTTAGCATACCACCCACAAATAGATGGGAAAATAGAGGTGGTCAATAGGTCACTTGAAAATATCCTAAGGTGCCTCACAAAAAAATACACTAAAATTTGGGATATGATTCTTCCCCAAGAATAATTTTCTTTTAATGACTCTTTAAACAGGTCTACAGGAAAAACACCTTTCCAAACTGTCTATGGCCTACATCCAAAGGGTCCTCTAGATTTAGTAGAGTTACCTTCAAATTTTAGAGGGAGTGCACAAGGTGAAGACCTAGCAAAGATAATCACCAAAGTACAAGTAGAAGTAAAAGACACCTTGCAACAATCCACCATGAAATACAAAGCATAGATAGATAAGAAAAGGAGAGAGATCCATTTCCAAATTGGAGACAAGGTATGGGCATATCTAAGGAAAGAGAGACTACCTAAGGGAAAATACTCAAAGCTACACATGAAGAAAGTTGGGCCATGAAAAATTATAAATAATATGGGTGAAAATTCTTATGAAATCTCTCTTCCTCCTACCTTATTAATCTCTCCTATATTTAATGTTTCAGATCTCACCCCTTACAAATGTACTTTAGATATAACAAATGTGCAGGGTCCACAAAATGAGAAGATGTAGAATATGTAAAAAATCTTCCACAAATAAAACTAGTGGAGTTGGAAACAATTCTTGAGTCCAAGGTTCTGAAACAAACAAGGAAACAAAGGTATATGCAATACTTGGTCAAGTGGAAAGGACTCCGTAATATTGATGCTACCTGGATGACAGAAGACCAAATCAAACAACATGGAATCACTCTTGATCAATTAATCTCAAGTGGGAACTTGAGTTAAAATCCTCATGGGGAGTATGGTGTAGGAGCACCCTAGACAAACTAAGTCCCTAATAGCCCATAGGAAATGTTGGTCTTAAAGGTTTCATGTTGGACACATCTTTGTAAGACCTAGTCCCAAGATTGGCATTTATAAGCCCTTGGTCAACTATTGGTCAAATAGTGTCCCAAACCTTAGAAATAGGTTTATTTATTATTTTTTCATGTTTTTATATGTTTTTGTCTATAAGGGATCATAAATTATAGGTTTTTACCAAGTTTGGTCACCTAAGTTGAAATTTGCAAAATATTGCAAAGTTGCTAAAAAGTTGTTAATTTAACTTTTAGCAACTTTTGGTAAAAAGTTGTAAATCCATTCCCAAATGGATAGTTGGTTTCAAAAGTGGATGTAACCATTGGGAATGCCTAAAAAACCCATTATAGGTGGGTGGTAGGGTAAATTTTGTAATTTGTCTTTAAAAATCAATAAAGATCAACCATTTCTTTGCAAATTTGTGAAACAGTCATTTGGTATGGATAGGTACGGAAGGATTTGAATGGAAATATGACACATTAAGTTGGTCCTATGAATTAGCTTCATTTTTCACTTGGTCTCATGTATTAATATTCTTTCCATTGAAAGTTATTGAATTTTTACTCTTGCTACCTGGTTTGCAGGCCCTAAATCAGGGTTTCACTATACAATTGTGTTTCCTTCTCGATTCCACCATGGGAATATAATGCCCCTTGGTGGAATTCAATAATTGACCATTTAATTTGATATTATGCATGTTTGATTTGGTAACTTGAAGGAGATGCATTTTCCATGATGCCCTAGGTGTACATGTCCATGTGTGCACCAATCAAGTGATTGAGGACAGTCCACATAAATTTCCTTTGGGGATTCACCAAGACCTATAAATTGGTGTGTAAGGTCCATATGTATTACATCACATGATACAAGTTTTGGTTTGGATATTTGTTTCAAGGAAGTAGCACTTGTAGTGCAATTGCAAATGTAATTAGGCCTAATTGCCTTATCAAAATTGGGTGTCATCCTGTCTTCCTTTCATTTCCATCTTTTGGTGCTTAAGTCTAATCCATTAGGCCATAAAGGGTATCTAGATCTCTAATATATTTGGGGGGGGGGGGGGGTTNATCTAGATCTCTAATATATTTGGGGGGGGGGGAGGGTTATGTGGAATTATTCTGTGTTAAGTCAAAAATCCTACTAGAAAAGGCTACAAGCAAAAAAGTGGGTTTGTGAAGCAACTATGTCCAAAGGGTTTCACATGTTGAATAGGATCATTGGATCCTTGTCTTAGGGACCTAAATAGAAAAAATCCTTGAGCATAGGTCAAACCTAGTCCTTGGAGTCATTTCATGGGGAGTTAGTGTAAATTTTGTGTAAGTGCCTAGTAGCCAACCATTTGGAAATTGGTGTTGAAGACTTGCTTGAACCTAGTGATTAGGTTGCCCTTCTTGGGATAGGTTGTGATAACCTAAATACAAGTAATTTATAAACTTGTGATAAGTGTAGAGGAACTTTACCTTTTGGAACACCTAACTTGGTGGTTTATCTTGTTGAGTTTGAAGATTTGAAGCACCAACTTGTCTATTTGGGACTTCTGGCTGCCCACTCTGCATCACTAGCCTTGCATCTCATGTAGCCACATGTCATCATTGTGTGATTTATTATCCTATTGTCTCTCCTATATAAGTAGGCACATGAACATAATATTTATTTTTATTTAGTTATTGCATTTTGCTGAGAATATAGTGTGTTCTTGTTTATCTTGTTCTCCCTTGATTTTGTGTTATTAATTGGCCTCTAGCTCTTGGGTTGCTATAGGAAAATTCTTACATGGTATCAAAGCCATTGGGGCATCTTTATGTAGTAATTTTGGAGATATCTTCATGCATTTGAAGATTGGTGTATTACATATTTTGGGAGAAACAAATTTTTGAAGTGCCCTATGCTAAATCTAAGCTCATCATCATTTTTGGGAGGCTGGTCCAATGAACTTTGACTATAAATTTTCCTACATTGGGAAAACGTGTTGGAAAGTGGTTCATTTAGGAGTGTTATGGAACACATGAGGCTTGTAATTTATGTAAACACATCTGGTATGGTAGATCACTTGGAGTGGAACATAGGTTTGGAGTTCGAAATTACAAAATGACTAAGTATAGTAAGTAGATTTAAAGAGTATAACAATACAATTTTTGGTTAGCAAAGATAGTATATGATGAATGGTGACATGCAAGCTTAGAGGAAGCTATTTTTGTATATTTATGACCTTCTGTTAAGGTCACTTGAGTTTTGGTGTTGATTGCAGTGAGATACAGATAGTTGAAGACATGCAAAGACAGAGTAACAATGATATAGGGCAGATGAACAGTCACGATGATTGAGGGAGTATAACGCAAATTCCAAACATACTAGGTTGGATTTGGATTGCGGATTACCTATTTTTTGATAGTGTATGGTTTCTGACTTGGTAATTAATTTTTGTATAAGTATTAACTATTTTGTGAGTAAATTGGAAGTCGATTGGGTAATGAAATAAGATATATATGGAGAGATTTTGAGAAGCAAAGTGTGATAAGTATGTGAAAAGTGTGTATGGTATGTGTGGTGAATGAGATTATGTGGATGTGATGCATGGATACATTGTGATGTTAGAATCATATAGATGGTGATGCGAGCTACATCTGGAACTGCCTAAGAATAACAGATTCTTGTATTGTTCATTCTTGAGAAAGCATTGTAACAAACTGATATTTCTGATTGTATGAACAGTGAGTTCAGTATACCTTTAACATGGTTTTTTATTCCCCTAACAGGGAAATGTGCTAATGGAATATTTAGCTCCTAACATGGCTAGGTCTCCTAACATGGACACAATACTTTTAGTGCATACTTTTGGGTACCATCTCCTCCAGGGCTTTCCCTTGGCCAAGGCTTCCTCGACAACAATTCATGGTGTTATGAGTTATGTGTTATGTGTTATGTGTTGTGTGTTTATGTTATTTTCATTTCAATATTTATTTGGTTAAGTTGGAAATTAATTGGTTCATGTTTAAAGTCCTGTAATACTGATTCACCCCCTCTCAGGATTAATTAATCCAAAATTTGGTATCAGAGCTTTTGGCCCTTAGAGAGAAAGCTTAGCAGCTTAAGGGAGATCAAGATTGATTCTAAAAGTTTGGAGGAAATTTTTTGAAGAAAAACTTGAAGACCTGGATAAGGCTAAAGAAGAGAATGGTGACTTGAAATTCAAATTGAGAAGAGTAGAGAGATTCATCAAGAAACTAAAAGAATAGCTTGAACTTTCCAAAATTCAGAGACAAGTTCTTATGGATAAGATAAAAGAGGATTTAGATAGTGATAATTCAGATTAGATAAAATATCTTGAACAAGAGAATGATACTTTGGAGCTGAATGATGAAACTACTTCCATTCAGATGGCTAATGAGATTCAATAGGAGAAGGATGCTAGAAACAAAATTGAAGAAACCTTAAAATATGCTAATATTTAGATGGGACAAATGAAGACTAAACTTGATCACTACAAGAACAAGTATCTAGAATTAGATAAATATAATCCGATCACAAAAGGTGAACTTTTTGAGGCTAAGAAACATATTGAGAAAATTCACTTGAGCAGTGTCTTGATTGATGAGCAAAGAGATAGACATAAACCTAAAGGAGACAAGACTGGAGCTGGCTTCAATGAAACAGAATGTTCAAGGACTTAGGAAGAAAAATTAGAAGTGAAGACTGATGGAGAAATACCTACTCTTGAAGAACCTTAAGATCAGATCATACCTTTCAAAGGTAGATGTTTTGGATGTAACAAGATTAGAAACATGAAGAGAGACTGCAGAAGTAAAATTCCGTACAGATGTTTTGATGGCTATTGCAACAATTGTTATACATATGGACATAAGAAAGAAGAATGTAGGAAACTTGATCGATCTAGAATCAAATAAGATTACATTAGGGAAGGAACAAAAGATAAGATCATATGTTACAAATTCAATAAGTTTAGGCACATTTCAAAGTATTGTAAATTGCAGGTTAATCAGAATAGACCACCTCCTACATGTTACAAATGTCACAATCGAAGACATATTGTAAAGTCTTGCAGGTATAATGGAACTGATAATAGAAGAGCACCACCACCTATGGTTATAAAGAAGAACATTAGTGATACTAGTAAGAGTCTTGTTTTATATATGGATGAATTTGAGGATCATTTCAGAAAACCAGAAGATGAAAACAATGGTAAGGTATGAAATGTAAAAGAAAGAAGTGAGGTATTCATTCAAGGAGAGTCACTAGATGCTACTGATCCTTCCCCTAAGCCTAACATTGCTACATCAACCTAGATGGCCAAGCATGGCCTTAGGGGGAGAAATTGGAAGAAAACATTAAAAATCTATCCAACCCCTGATTATGCAAAGTAAGCTCTTGCAAGCTTAGGGAGAGTATGTGAAGATGTTGTGGAGCATATATTTGTGATCGCATAGTTTTACAAATCTATATGTTGTGATCGCCAGACTGATAATCAAATGGATTATGTGCAAATATGAGTTTATTGGGAACTGTGTCATTTCTTTACATAACAAAGTATAAGGTCAATCAAAATAACTTGTTTATACATTATTTGAAGAATAAATCCTAAGGAGAATAGAGTTTAGAGAAAAAGAAGAAAAGAAGCAAGTGTGTTGAGCATTTGATCAAAGCAAAAATTCACATATCAGCAGATAAAAGATATTTAGACCTTCTTTGAAGCTTTGGTTATGGATACTCCGTTACTTTTCAATGTCGCTGAAATGCCTAGGTATAAGTTTAAGAAAAACCCATATAAATTAATTGAGGATGATCTCGAAGGTGCGTTTTCTCAAACACCCTATGATGTTCTACATGTCAAAGACATTAGGGCTTACATTCATTGTAAGTATGAGTCTCTGAGAGATTATGAGATCTATAAAGAGATGAAATACATGATTGGAGAAGATGACAAGATGAAAGATGAGTTCACACATCTTGAAAACCTTAGTATCATGTAGATAACTGAACTTTATGAATTCAACGAAGAAGAATGGATTAAGATACATCTGAGAAGAGTGCATGATTGTTTATTTGGCTTGGAAATCAGCATGTGAAGATTTGCAGTGACCTAGTTCATGGTATAACATGATTGGATAATTCTGGAGTCATTCCTATTGTAGAGAAGAACACAAAGAAAATGGTGGAAACCCTAACATAATTGAAATGGGATAAGGGAGAGATGACATATTTCAGAAATATTTTACAATGATTTCGATGATTCTAGAATATAAACTTCATTACAACAACTGACTTAACTCAGGATCAACAAGTGTAATTATGATGGCTTATAAAATGGTTAAGGAAAATGTTAATTATAACCTATGCAAATTAATTGCACAATAGTTCTTAGAAAATGTGAGGCAAATTAAGAAAGATAGGACTAAGGCATTCATATTTGGATCTTTACTGGTACACATGTATATTCATATTGTGCATAAATTCCCTGGTATGCACCCTAGATCTTGGAAAGATAGTAAACCCACTGAAATATAGATCACACAGAGTTATAGAAAACATAATAACACATGGGTTGATGGTGAGCTATTGGCGATGATTAGAATCTTGCATAGAAAAATGAAGGAAAGAGAGAGGATTCCCAAAGTATTAGTAGAGAAGTACAAAGATTCAATCTATTTTATGGGTGAAATTGATTATGTTTGCTTTGAGGTAGTAAAACCTTGGAAGAAGTGGTGTTATCCTCTAGGATATGAAGTCAGTTCAGAGGTCTTAACTATCTAGGTTGAACACATTCTATCCTCAGAGATTGATACATATGATGAAAGATGGGGAACCTATGATGAAAAGTTAGCAAAGATAAGGGAAGAACAAACTAGAGGTGTAAGGAAGAGGAAAGTAGATAACATGATAGATGATCTAGCAGCCAAGGTTGGTATTAAAAAAGAGGAGATGAAAGAGGTAAGAAGGAAGATGACAGAAAGAGATTCTGGGTTGGCGAGCACTGCTTGTACTGTTGGAAAGTGACAATGCAAGCAATTGTTATTTTGTCATTGTTGTCAAACCTTAACTGGTGAGACTATTGTTATCTATTTGAGTACCATATCTACTGATGATGAAGAAGATTTAACAAGAAGACCAAGTGAATGGCTGAGTTAAGGAAATTAAAAGGGTACTTGATCAGTTGGCACTCTAGCAAAGTAATTAGTTGTTTATCTTTCAAAGATAGTTTTTCTGGCTGTTCTGTGCTGAGCAAGTTTGGCTTGTGCCGAGCAAAGTTGCTTGTGATGAGAAAAGTTGTTCAATGCCGAGCACCATTGAAATTGCCGAGTGGAAATAGTGATGTTGGCTGACTTACAGTAATTGGATTAATGATGAGATTTGAGATCTCTGGCTGACTTAGTTAATTTTATTGGGATATGTAATGTTAATTAAAGATTGATCCACGTCATTTAATGTATGGGTAACTGTAATTAATGCATGGTTTCAACATTTAATTAGAGACTAATTTGGAGAAGTAAATGTAATGCAAAGATGGAATGATCTGTTGGATCTGACCTAACCTAAGATCTATGATCTTGTTTAAGCGGAAAAATATTTATCTGACCTAGATAGAGAGGTATATGATAACCTCAAGGGGTTATTCATTCAGGATCCAAGAGGTGTACTACTGAATGTGAAGTACATGTATGTATGCAAAAGATTTGCATAGTTGATTTACTATTTAGCATGATCTAGCAGAGAAGGCTAAATATAGAAGCAAAGAGTTGCATGTGTGATTGCTTGATGGATTTCCAAGTAGATCAGAAGGTTGAAATGACAATGCAGGCTATCCAGTAAGTTAACATCAGAACTATAATTTGATCTGAATTGCAAAGTAAAGTTGTATGTATCAGATCACAACTGCTGATTACTTTCTAACCATTGTATTAGTTAAAATCCTTTAACAAGGTTGGCCTAACAGTCATTTGTATAAATCCTCTAACAAGATGACATTCAGGTGGAATGTTTTAAGTCATCTAACAAGGCCACTCCTAACAGGGTAATTAAATCCTTTAACCAGGGCACACCTAATAGTGTGTTATTGTAACCTTTAACAGGGTTGGCTCCTCACAGAGCTCACTTCAGAAGAGTAAAAACTTGGTAGCATGTTACTGGTGGTTTTTACCATATTGGGTTTCCACGTTAAATAATTGTGTCAACTTGTATGAATGCTTATGGTTTGTTTTACTGTTATGTTTCTACAAGATAATTTCAATAGACAGTAAACTGCATGATTAAAGTTGTTGACATATGCTACTGCTGCCGAGTAGATCTAAAATATAGAAATTTTTATTTGCTACATCTAGACCTGAGGATAACTAATTCACCCCTCCCCTCTTAGTTATTCTAAATTCATTCTAACAATTGGTATCAGAGCTTTGGTCTCCTAAAAATAGTTTGAAGGTACTTGGAGCAAAAAGATCAAGATGTATAAGAAGGAGGTTCCTAAGCTGAATAAAGATAACTTCCCTGCATGGCAGAGTTTGATGAAACTGCATTTGACTAGTATTGGAGATGATGCCAAGTGACTTATTGAAAATTCCTATGTACCACCTACTACTCCTCTCACAGCTACACAACTAAAAGAAAAGCAAGAGCACAATCAAGCAATGTTGGAGATCACCTCCTCATTGAGCTATTCACAATTTGATGATATAAAGAGCTACAAAAATGCAAAGGAGATGTGGGACAAACTTGCAATTGTCTATCGTGGAGACACAAATGTGCTGACAGCTAAATCAGAAAGTCTAAGAGGTAAGTTTGATGAGATGAAAATGCAAGAAGGAGAAAATATTAATCAGTATTGTGGTAGAGTAAAAGAAGTTGTTAATGCCATTAGAGGAGCTAATGGAACAATTGATGAGAACACTATTAT
>MU224983.1:2905161-2925940 GCA_018584345.1 Thuja plicata | reverse complement strand
ATGATTATTCAAGGATGATGACTGTAATGTTTCTCAAGGAAAAATCTAATGCATTCCAGTTATTTAAATGGTACTTAGCTAAAGTTGAAAAGGAAATAGGCAAAAGTTTGAAATGCTTAAGATCTGATAGAGGTAGAGAGTTTATTTCTAATGATTTTAACAGGTTCTGCAATGACCGAGGCATAAAGAGATAGATGTCCGCACCCAGGACTCCTCTACAAAATGGTATTGCTGAATGAAGAAATGATCTATCATGGACTCTGCAAGAACACTAATGATGGAGAAAAATGTTGCACATAAATATTATAAATAAGTTGTAAGTACTGCAGTCTATACACTGAATAGAGTTCAAGTCAAGAAAGGTACAAATGCTACACCTTATGAACTTTGGTATGGTTATGCACCTAGTGTAAAGTATTTTAAAGTATTTGGAAGCAAATGTTTTATACTGAAGGACAACAAAAATGGAAAACTTGATGCTAAAGGTGAAGAAGGCATATTCCTTGGTTACTCAATAAAAAGCAAAGCATACAAATGTTTGAACTCTAATACTAACAAAATTGTTGAAAGTGCAAATGTAAGAATTGATGATTTTGCATAAAGAAATGAAGCTGAAAGTACAAAAGAGCCTGAAAGCTATAGATCATTGGTATATATGGATGAGGAAGATTCTAATTCACTACCTGAGACTACTGCTGAGCAACAACATGCACCTGCCAAGTCACAGAGTGGAGTTGCCGAGCAACTACAAGTGAATGCCAAGCTATCTAATGGAGATGTCGAGTCACAGAATCAACCAGAACTGAATACATAAAATGAACCTATAGCAAGGACTGTGCCTACTCTAGCAAAATATGTGAGAATAAATCACAATTTTGACCAAATCATTGGATCAAAGGATTCTGTTGTTATGACACGAAGTAAGTTGAAAAATGACACATGTCTATTATGTGAATTTGAGCCCAAAATAGTGAAAGATGCTTTAGGAAATGAAGATTGGATATAGGCAATGAATGAGGAAATTGAACAGATTGAGAAGAAAAAAACTTGGACACTTGTACCTAGGCCGAAGGATAAAAATGTAATTGGTACAAAGTGGGTATTCAGGAATAAGTTGAATGAACATGGAGATATGACAAGAAACAAAGCTAGACTGGTATGCAAGGGTTATGTACAGGAGGAAGGAATTGACTACAATGAAACCTTCACCCCAGTTGCAAGATTGGAAGGTGTCAGAAGCTTACTTGCATATGCAACCTATAAAGGATTCAAATTTTATCAGATGGATGTGAAATCTGCATTTCTCAATGGCATCTTGGAAGAACAAGTGTATATTGAGCAAGCTGATGGTTTTGTAGACCCAAACAAAAGGTATATGGTTTATAGATTGCACAAAGAATTATATGGATTAAAGCAAGTGCCAAGAGCATGGTATGAGAGATTGCACAGTTATCTGATCAAGATTGGATTTGCAAGAACAAATGACAACAACAACCTGTACTTAAAGACAGAGCAAAGCAAAGGTACATTATTAGCTAAAATTTTTGTAGATAACATCATATTTAGTAGACAAGATGTGTTATGTCAAAAATTTGCAACAGATATACAAACTGAGTTTGAGATGTCTAAGTTTGGTGAAATAAAATTCTTTGTTGGCTTACAAATTTATCAAATGAAGAATGGTATCTATATCACTCAATCTAAATATATCAAGGAGATACTACAATTTTTTGGAATGGAAGAGTCCAAACCAGTGAGTACATCCATGGCTACTGGACAGAAGCTGACAAAAGATGATGACACAAAAGAAGTAAACCAAACACTCTACAGATCAATGATTGGTAAACTATAGTATGTTGTACACAGTAGACCTAATATTGCCCTAGCTATTGGAATTGTTGCAAGGTTTTCTGCTAACCCCAAGGAAACTCACATGATGATAGTTAAAAGGATTCTAAGATATTTGAAAGGAACTAAGGACTATGGTCTATACTACAAAAAGAATGACAAGTTTGAACTCAAAGTTTACACTGACTCTGATTGGGCTGGAAATGTTGATGATAGGAAAAGCACTACTAGTGGAGCATTTATTTTAGGAAAGAGATTGATCTCCTGGACAAGCAAGAAACATAACTGCACCTCACAATATACAGTTGAAGCTAAGTATGTGGCAGCAACAGTTAACTATTCTTATGGTTCATTGTGTGGTTGAAGATACTACTAAAAGGTATGAAGGAAGAAATCACTGACCCAGTTGTCATATATTGTGATAACACGAGTGCTATTAATATTTCTAAAAATCCTGTTATGCACTCAAAGACAAAGCATACAGCTATCAAGTATCACTACTTGAGGGAGCTAGTTCAGAACAAAGAAGTGAGACTGGACTATGTGAACACTAAAGAACAATTAGCAGACATATTCACAAAAGCACTACCCAAGGATGCTCATGAGTATCTACAAGGTAAAATGGGGGTGATTCCCCTAACTGAGGCTAATTAAGTTTTGAATGGTACTGTTGCATCAAATATTACATTCAGAATACTTGACACATTGATGCATAGTTAGTCACACTTTAGGATGCTGGCTAAAGTTGTGAAGATGGACAAGGACAAAAAAGAAAATCAATCATAATCAAGATGACAGGATCAGCATGATACTAAAGATCTACATGATAATGATATTAACATCTTTGGCATTGTTGTCAAAGAGGGAGAGATTACCTATAAAGAGGGAGAGATTGCCTAGAAGAAGAGATTACATAAGGAAAAGATTGCATAGAGGAAAAAGTTACTACTGAAAACATTGAAGTGATTATGTACTCAGAGGGAGTCTACAGATGATTAGACACACATGATTACAATGTGATTATAGACACAGAGGGAGAAATGTTTTATAGATAAGAATATGAATGAAGCTAAATAAATTAATGAAGATTCATTCATATCAAGGAACACAAGTGAATTTTTGGATTGGTTGGTAACTATGCTAGTTAAATCATTGTTTTAATAGTTTGTGCTGCCATCCATGCCAAAGAGGGAGATTGTTGGAAAGTGACAATGCAAGCAATTTTTATTTTGTCATTGTTGTCAAACCTTAACTGGTGAGACTATTGTTATCTATTTGAGTACCATATCTATTGATGATGAAGAAGATTTAAAAAGAAGACCAAGTGAATGGTTGAGTTAAGGCAATTAAAAGGGTACTTGATTAGTTGGCACTTTGACAAAGTAATTAGTTGTTTATCTTTCAAAGACAGTTTTTCTGGCTGTTCCATGCCGAACAAGTTTGGCTTGTGCTGAGCAAAGTTGCATGTGCCAAGCAAAGTTTCTTGTGATGCCGAGCACCATTGAAATTGCCGAGTGGAAACAGTGATCTTGGCCGACTTACAGTAATTGGATTAATGATGAGATTTGAGATCTCTAGCCAACTTAGTTAATTTTATTGGGATTTGTAATGTTAATTAAAGATTGATCCACATCATTTAATGTATGGGTAACCGTAATTAATGCATGGTTTCAAGATTTAATTAGAGACTACTTTGGAGAAGTAAATGTAATGCAAAGATGGAATGATTCATTGGATCTGACCTAACTTAAGATCTACGATCTTGTTTAAGCGGCAAAAGATTTATCTAACCTAAATAGAGAGGTATATGATAACCTCAAGGGGTTATTCATTCAGGATGCAAGAGGTGTGCTGCTGAATGTGAAGTACATGTATGTATGCAAAAGAGTTGCATAATTGATTTACTGTTTAGCATGATCTAGCAGAGAAGGCTAAATACAGAAGCAGAGAGTTGCATGTGTGATTGTTTGATGGATTTCCAAGCAGATCATAAGGTTGAAATGAAAATATAGGCTATCCTATAAGTTAACATCAAAACTGTAATTGGATCTAAATTGCAAAGTAAAGTTGTATGTATCAGATCACAACTGCTGATTACTTTCTAACCATTGTATCAGTTAAAATCCTTTAACAAGGTTGACCTAACAGTCATTTGTATAAATCCTCTAACAAGGTGACATTTAGGTGGAATGTTCTAAGTCCTCTAACAAGTCCACTCTTGACAGGGTGATAAATCCTTTAACCAGGTCACACCTAACTGTGTGTTATTGTAACCTTTAACAGGGTTGGCTCCTCACAGAGCTCACTACAAAAGAATGAAAACTTGGTAGCATGTTACTGGTGGTTTTTCCCATATTGGGTTTCCACATTAAATACTTGTGTCAACTTGTATGAATACTTATGGTTTGTTTTACTGTTATGTTTCTACAAGCTAATTTCAATAGACAGTAAACTACATGATTAAAGTTGTTGACATATGCTACTGCCACCGAGTAGATATGAAATACAAAAAGTTTTATTTGCTACATCTAGACCTGAGGATAACTAATTCACCCCTCCCCTCTCAGTTATTCTAAATTCATTCTGACACCTACAACCCTTCCATTTCTAGAAGTTGAGAAGGAAATCAGTCCACCCTCTACTGTGATTGATGTATCTGAGACTTCACCTAAACCACCAAAGAGAACATCACAGAGAGAGAAACCTGTGGAATTTCCTAGAAGGAACACAAGGTCCCTTAAATAGGAGTCTCCACCTAAGAAATATAGGACATATGTTGAAGTGAAGGGAGAAGAGAAGAAGGTAGAAAAGAAGAAAGTAGAATAGAATAAAGTAGAAGAGAAGAAAGAAGAAGAAAAAAAAGAAGAAGAGAAGAGAACTGAGGTGAAACAACTCTAGAAACCTGACATGAAAATATTAGAGAAGAGAATAATTGAGAAGGGAAAGCTTATCTCTTTGATCGGATAATATGAGAGCTACGATACATTAGATAAAATTTTGATTGAAGACATGGTAATAAATCATTTTCTTAATTTTAAGAAGAACTTGCTAGAAGTTGAAGGAAATATACTTAAAGAACTCTATGAGAAGCTGAAAATATGGAAATAATTAGCACAGATAGAAGATGAAACAATCAGAGTACAAGCAGTTGAAAATATGTTACCTGTTGTTTCAGTTAAAGAAATATAAAATATTTTAAAAAATTTAAAACCTTTGCTGAGAACTTGTTATCACTTGTCAAAACTTTTCATGGTTCTGTGCCTTTGCTCCTATCTCTGCAATTATTTATAGCCTCTCTCCTAAACCCTAAGTATTTTGTGAAATTCACGCTAAAACCCAAAACCCTACATGACTTTTTCTAATTTGAAGTTACCTTTTTTGAGTCACTTAATTATTTTAAAAGTCATGTGCCTTTTATCCTTGCCTTGTCTCCTAATCTTGTAATTAGATTGGAATATTCTTAATTTGTCTGGTGACTTGACAAATTCTTTATATCTTAATCTTAGAATGATATGGAATATGCTTTAAGGATTGTGAGATTAAGTTATGACCGTAGATATTTTTTTGATCGAAGGGTTATCTCTAAGTCACTAGGCAAAGTCAAGGTCCACACTTTTAATCAGAGATCTTGCCTGGACCATTGATGCAGATCTAATCGTGTGGTGTATGTTAGATCATTAAAATCAACTCAAGGGTTAAATATATGATTAGCGACCTAGAGATTTAGTTTATCTCCAGATCTCTTAATGGAACTCAAGTTTGGCCAAGTTATGTGAGGTTACATTTGGCGATTTGGAGATAGATTTATCTATGAATCTCAGAACAGATAAGAGCTAAGTCAAGAATTCATGAGATTAAGTCTCAGTCATTGATGGAAGTTGGATCTTGTGGCTATCTCGTAATGGAATCAAGGTTAAGAAAAGTATTGAAAGAATCAGAGATTCACTTCATCTCTAAATCTCCATATCAAAGCACGGTCAAGTCAAGTGAAGTTAAATTCTATTCAGTGATTGCTTTAGTTGCTGAATCTCCAGACTTGACCCAAGTTAAGGATAACTATTAGAGATCATGAGATTTTATTGGTCACTAGATCTCCAAATTGGGCTTGAGTTAAGAAATGTTTCCGAGATCTGATTTGGACCATTGATCAAAGACAAAGATGTGCATTTGGCACTGGATCGCCAGTTAGGTCAAAAAGTCAAAGGTGGATTCAGCGATTCAGAGAAATGATCCAAGATGTAGTCATGTGTCCAAGTGATAGATGAGATCAGTGGTTCTTGCTGGGTCTCAAGATAAGCCATGAGTCAAGACATGTATTTAGTGATTGCAAGATGTCTCTTATCTCTGAATATCTGAATAAGGCTAGGGTTAAGCTTAACTTTCTATGATTCAATTTTTTATTTTAATGCCACTGAATCTCATAATTGAGCCCAAGTTAGGTTATTTTCTCATAGATCTTACAGGATTGTGCTACGTGTTTTAAAGGTAGAGAGATCCAAGGGATATATCTAGGTCTTAGAATGTGACTCAAGTTAAAGGATTTATTTAGCGACTTGGAGGATAGCATTATCTATGAATCTCTAGATAAAAATGTGGTCAAGAAAAGTCAGGTAAGGTTACATTGCAAGATTCAGAGATACAAAGGAATTTGACTGCTCGAGGTTAAAGGAAAGTTAAGAGACTGAGGAAATATTAAAGTTAGATCAAATGGTGGGTATTAAGCCTTGATGAAAAATATGCATGAGATCTAATGCTAAGGCATTGCGCTCAGTCGACATGTGGAAATGCTGAGGTCGTGGTCCTGGGTCTTCAAAGGGTGATTAAAAGGACATCAAGTTTGAAAAGAGCTTGTGGATGACCTCTTTCCTTAAGGAAAAAGTGCATGATAGATAATGGCTAAGGCAACATGACGATGTTCCACCTGTCCCGTCGAGTTACTTTTGTCTGTACTCTAGTAGAATTTCATCATACGGTGGGTGCTATGCCTAGGGATAGATAATGGTAGATCCATTGTGATGGAGTGAAACCTAGTAGGATTAGATTGTTAGTGCTTGGATAAATTAAAGAAGATCTACAGATATGTTTTAGAGTTGAGAAAAAGTTTTGATCTCAACCGTCCAAGTCTCTTTCTACACCACCTGTAGCCGTTATAATCAAAATTCAAATATTTAAATCTTATTCTTAGAGGGTTTCATGACAGTCTACTAAGCATTTGATCCAGAGCTATTAATGCACCGATCTGATCTTTTGGGTCGATTTGATAGAGCTGTTGGAGGGTGAAGGGATAATTTTCTAATGATTGGAATGTTTTAAAGACCAGAATTGGCAGGTGAGGTTTCTAATAATATGGATAAATTATTTTAACAACACCTAGCCTCTTTGCATTTATGATTATCTTCTCTCTGTGTCATAACTTGGAATTTATTAGACTTTAGGGTACTATGTTCACATCCCAAGAAGTATGGCTATGGATTTCAAATGAGATTTACATAGATTGGAGAGAAAGATAGGGTTTTCAACTTGACCTCAGAATTCAATGTCTTCAATGCTTGACATGATTGAGTTGTATACCCTAACCCTAAATGGTCCAAAGCTTGTTATAATTCTTGTTATTATAAAGGGATTTCCAAGAACATTGAGTAGGGGCTAGAGAATTGGGAGAATATTGTAAGCATTAGGCTTGTATTTGTTTCCAGTCTAGGACATAGTAGATGTGTTTCAGACTGTATTAAGATAGAATTGAAATTTGTATGATCTTTTTCATATTGTTTTATTGTGTATTTCCTTGTCATATTGATGCAGAAACTTGATTTCATCATACTTAATATAAGTGTTCTCAAGTTTTAAGTCTCCCCTCTATGTTATCTTTTGAGTTGTAAGTCTTTTGGATTACTGTATAAGTTCTGCTTATGAATATGTTCTATTCCACAAGTCTTTGATCTTAGATCAAATTAAAATTCTTTGGATATAACATTGACTCTACTGGATTATCTACTTAAGGATCTTATAATTAGTGTGTGTGAGAGATTTATGTTTATGGTTATGCGTCTATACCAATAGGTGTGTTTCAACTTTCAATATTGTGTTGAGGATTTCATGCGATGTATAAGACACTGATCAAGAACTAGTATATTCTTTTGGGATATATGTCTATAGGTGTGGCTATATTCTATCCCTAAACTTAAATCAAACTCATTACTATATTCTTTACATTTTATAGTTGTTGGTTGTTGTCCTGCCATGGTAATGGAGGGTCAATGAATGCCTGGTTATCATTTAGTACTTTCTTATCATTATCTGTTGTATAAATCCATAGTATAAAGTATTGTAAAGAGTTGAGTTTTATCTAGATTAGGTGTACCCACCTTGCTTTTGCAGAGCTAGAAGTGCAGAGGCTAGTGTTGTCCCTATAGTTGGTCTAGTTACCTTGAAGAGCTCTCATACTTGGAGTTAACCCCTACTAACATTAGTATCAAGGTATATTGGTGGCTTCTCAAAGAATAAACATTTTTAAACACCAACAAGATGGAGACTCTACTAGGGATAGAGAAATAAAAGTGTTGTTGAATTTTTCAAGGAATCTCTGGTGTTCTATTGATCATATCATTTGACCCATTTGAGTCACCAACAAGATGATGACTCTGGTGGGGACTAGTGCAGAGAAATTGTCATAAGTGACTAGTGAGTTGATCATTGGAAGCATAGAATTACTATTGTTTGACCCCTTGTTATTATATTCAGTTTTTTAAGTGTTGTGATCCCAACTTGTGTTGGGTGGCGACTCTGAAATTTCTTTGCAGTAGTGTTGAGTAACAAAAATCATTTTTCACATACTTTCCAATATGAGTTATATAAATACTAGATCTTGGTCAAAAATAA
Source organism: Thuja plicata (assembly GCA_018584345.1). Lineage (NCBI taxonomy): Eukaryota > Viridiplantae > Streptophyta > Pinopsida > Cupressales > Cupressaceae > Thuja > Thuja plicata. The sequence goes on along the minus strand of MU224983.1, from coordinate 2,917,213 downwards.
ATCCTGAAGAAAGGTTGGAAGATCACTTCCCAACTACATCCAAAGCTGATCAACCAAGGAAAGGAAGGGATGATAAAGGGTTCCCTCAAAATGAGAAACAAGGGGAGGACATTAGAGAAGAAGAATCGGTCCAATGTAGCCATGAAGGAAATGCATCCAAATATAAAGAGGATATAGACTTGGGACTAGGTACATATGAAGATCATCTATCTACCAGTGAAAGAGAGGAGGAGGGATCTGAAACAACTCTCCCAAATTCAGTAGATCTTGATGCAGAGGCTGCTGAATTGAGGGAAGAAATCTAGAAGAGGTTTTCCCTCATACAACAAAGAGAGAGGGAAAATGAAGAAGAGATAAGACAAAAGATGATCATAAATGATCAATTAAGGAGGTGATTACTGAACATGGATGCAATAAGTTATCTTTATGAACCTATGAGAGTTGAAGAGGGACCTATCATCCAACAAGTAGTTTATTTTCAAGGTCCTAAGGATAAGGGAAAACAAAGGATGAAAGGAATTCAAATAGATGAACATGTGAGTCACAGAGTTCCTCTAGATCAATCATCTAAAGGATGTACTAACCTTGAAAAGGTAAGAAGGGAAAATGAGATTTTGGATAAAGAGCTAGAAAAACAAGAGTTGGAAGCTGCTGCTTTAGAAAAGAAAAAGAAGATTGATTTTCTTAGGCAATCTACTTGAATTTCTCCTTCTGGTGCCTAGATAGATATAACATAAAATTCCATGGCATCTACTTCCCAAATTGGTAACCCGTTTCAAGGTAGGCCCACCCATGCAAAAAGGTACAAACAATTTTCATTGCATAATATTCCTAGTTATTCTAATGCAGTTCCAAGTGAAATTAGATATAAGCTTCCTAAATTTGCTGGAAATAATGTAATCACATGTGAGGAACATCTAAAGAAGTTTAAATATACCATGGATGATTTTGATATTATACATGAGGAGCTGGTTATGAAACTTTTTGTTCTATCTCTTGTTGAGGATGCTAGAGTTTGGTTTGATGCATTGCCTCATATTTAGTAGGATCTAGGGATGCACTAAAAGATTGTTTTAAAGAGAAATATGGTGATAATACAAATGAGGGATTCATGTTGAATGAGTTCAATAATATAAAGGAGAATCCAAATGAGGATGTTGTGGAATTCAACATAGGGTTTCCAAAGGATATGCATAAACTTTTTCAAGTTATGAGGCTTGATGATAAGGTTTGTCTTGCCGCATATCTAGATGCTTTTGGTCCTAATATGTGATACCTCTTGAGAGATAATAATACTAGAACCATCAGAGAATCTTATAAAACAACTCTCAACATTGAGACTAACAAGAGAGTATCTAGAAAATTGGGTAGATGATATGATTGGAAGCCTGCTCGAAAAGAATCTGATAAACCTTCTGTAGACATCCAAAAATATTAATATTAATATTAATATTATTTTCCCTCTTATTCCTCTAATTTTTTTAATTTAATCAATTAAATAGTTTCATTTGATAGTATTTATCAATATCTTAAATACTATTCTAATGTATTTCATTTAAATACATTTTTCTCATGAAATTCCCTTTTTAATAAATTTACATTTATTAAATCCTCCATATTCCTAATTCTTCTAAACTATGATTTATTCAAATTCAATTTGAATTATAATCTAAACCCTAGCTAGGAACCTATTAACCCAACCTAGAGACCTACCCTAAGCATACCCTATTCCTACCCTACTCCCATCACCTCATTTCCTAAACATATTTCCCAGCCTAACTGTCCTATGATCTTGCTTAAAGGGTGATTCCTAACCTTTTAAAGGCTAATTGAATGCTCACCCACATGGGGAAATTCTCTCCAAAATGGGCACCCATCCCTCTTAAATTCTTCTTACAAGTTTGTCTCCTACTTGGAAATATTGAGCTACTCAATATTAAATGCCAATTTTGACTCAAAATTGGCCATCCTTTCAAGCCTACGTGTCCCTTATGTGGCTCTTATGTGGATGCCACATAAGTGCCACTTCATCCAAGCCTCTTCCTTTCTCCCAAAACTCTATAAATAGAGGCCGTCCCCTCTTCATTTTTTATCTCTCATATTTGCATTGTTATTATGCTGACATAGTTCTAGATTTCATGTTTTCATTGCTAATTTCATGTTTTCATGCTTAAATCATTTAGAAGTTACATGCTAGGCTAATGGTTAATGAATCATAGCTTATTTCAATTGTCTTGCATATCATTTTCATAGCTTAGAACATCATCTTGAAGAAGATTTGAGACTAGTTCTTCATACTAGCTCTTTACTCTCTCTTCTTGCTTGTCAATCTTGCATTGCATTGGGATCCATTGAATTTTGTCTATTGAGAGAGCACACCTACAATCATTAAAAGGAGAAAATAAAAATAAGTATAATAGGGTGCAATTTACTTGTTTTTAAGCTCAATCTGATGTTATGATGAAGTCTTGTTGGTTACTTATTCATTCTATGATTTATATGTGCTAATCCACTAACGTTTTATGTTTGAGCTTGAGCCCAATAGATTGAAGATTTTACCATACTACACCTTCCAATACCAAACCTAAAGAGGAGGTTAATATGAAGCAACTTCTAAGTGCCATTAAGGATTTGAATCCTGGAGAGAGTAAAAATTATAGAGCTCCAAGTAGTAACATACCATCTTATATCAATTTTAGTCAATAGCCTAGGATGCAAAACTACCCATATACTACCTAGTGGAAGGATGGGAAGCCTATTCTCCCACAAAAGAAAGACAAGCCTAATGATAGGAATCCCAATCCTCTACAAATAAACTCTTTCAATATGTCTGATGAAGTTTCATGGTGCACTACTTGTCAATCCGCACATAATTCTGACTATTGTGCTATTGCTTTGAACATATATGCAAATGAAGTAAGGAAAGAGGGGGAAGAAGAGGAATAATTATATATGATGGTGGTTGTGCAATGACTTCTTCATAATTGGGAATAAAGAGGAATCTGATGATCAGGCTGAAAGTCAGTATATGCTTTTTTCTGACGAAAAGGAAGCAAACATTGATAATGTAAGGTGGCATGCTCAAAGGGGTAAAGAGACTTTTGTAGTAAGAAGACCCTCAAATGAGGAGATTTCACAAGTTACTGCAGACATGGTTAATCAAGCACAAAGTAAATATAATTTAAGAAACATGACAGTTGGTAGACCAATTGGTATGTTTATTAAAGAAACACGAACAAACCCTAAATAGTTACAAGAAATGTAGAAACTTGTTGAAGTTGTAAAAAAGATAAAGGTGAGAAAAGAGGATACACCAGATAGTCCAAGTGTGGTCCATAAAATAAAAGAAAAGATGCCAAAGATGAATGTTCCTTCTTTGCAAAACTATAATAAAAGAATTGAGCCAAGCTTGCCTACTCAAGCTGAAGATAAAAGTGTTGTCACTATCAAGAAGGGAATCTCTGACATGAAGTATACTCTTGTTGAGATGGGAAAATTATTATCATAGATCACATTCAAGGTTACATTATTGGAAATGATAAGAATTCATGAGCACAAAGAAACAACTTTGACATGGATGAACAACATTTCTTCCACAAGAATCCAGAAGTTAGGAATGGGTGAGGAAAGGGGAAATATAAGGGATAAATCTGATAACAAGGGCAAAGAGATAGATGAAGTTGTTTCCAAGACCCCAAAGATTTTCTTGAATACAAATCATGTGAACTTTCTTTTGGGAACTATGGATCCTTTCTTCTTGACACTAGTTATTAATGGCAAGATGCTTAAAAATTGTATGATTGATTTAGGAGCATCTAATATTGTGATGCTTGTAGAAATAATGAAATCAATGAGACTATAGGTTGATATTCCTCATGGAAGGTGTCAAGAAATGGATTCAAGAGAAGTACCTATCATAGGTACTACTAAAGATCTACCTTATAAATTGGCAGGATACCCAGAGAAGGTGTTAAAAATGAGTGTCCTAGTGGTTTACATTCCTCCCTAGTATGGAATGTTATTATCTAGGAAGTGGAGTGCTTCAATGGGAGGAAGTATTCAATGTTACTTGTCCTTTCTAACCTTTGATATAGCTTGTAAAAATGTCAAGGTATCCAGGGAAACTAGAACTCCTCACATGATTGAGGAGAGTGAGGATGAAACTATGAATTATTTCTTGGATACTGACATTGGATCCTTTCAAGTCCAAGATGGGAGGGCTGAAGGAGAAGTTCAACATATGCTGTTGTCAGAAGAAAAGAATAACCTGACAGATAAACATTATTTATGGACAATGTATTTTGATGGTGAAAAATCAAAAGAAGGAGCCGGTGTAGGAGTTTTATTGATAGCTCCTAGTGGTAAGACCTTCAAGTTTTCATTTACTTTGTTGTTCACATGCACTAATAACATTGCAGAGTATGAGGCTTTACTAATAGTATTAAGGTTAACCTCAAGACACAAGATTAGAAATATCAGAGTTATTGGAGACTCTTAATTTTTTATTTCTCAAACAAGATCCAAATATGCTTCGAAGAATGAGAGGCTAAAGTAGTATAGAAATGTTGTTTATGATGAAATAGAGAAATTTGATGCATTTGGAATTGATTGGATGGACAGAAGTCAGAACAAGATGATAGACCTACTAGATAATATTTCTTTGAGGCCAAAAGACATTGCATTTGTAGGAATCTCAAAGAAATAGGTTCAATCCAGACCATTCATTCCAAACAATGCTTAAAATTGACAAGTATTTGATGATGACATGGATATTTTGAGATTTCTATCTTGTGAATCAAACTTTGGGAACAAAGAGATGGACTTTAGTGGTTATGTAGAGACCTTGGATGGAAAAGATAGTATTTTTGGTAAAGGGGCTCTTTTTCTGAAGTCAAATAGGGTTCCAAAGGGATTGGTTGTAATTGAGAGAGACTTTGATAATAAGGACAAGCCCTTATCTACTTGCACCATGAAAAATCCTAAGGATTTGGAGGAGGTAAACTTGGGTATAGATCAAGCTCCTAAAAAGGTATATGTTGGTAGGAAGCTACCCCCTAAGCTTATAGATTCATTAGTTAATCTTCTCAAAAAATATAGACATGTCTTTGCATGGTCTTTTGATGACTTAAAAGCATATAGAGAAGATCTATTCCAACATGAGATTCCATTAAAACAAGGCACAAAGCCTTTTAGACAGAAGTTAAGATCTATAAATCCCACTTTAGCACCCAAGATGCAAGAAGAGTTGAAAAAGATGAGGGATGCTGGAATCATAAAGCCTATTAGACATTCAACATGGTTATCTAATTTGGTACCAGTCAGAAAGGAAAATGGAGACATCAGACTATTTGTAGACTTCAAAAATTTAAATGTCAAATCATTCAAGGACAATTATGGATTGCCCAATATGGAAGCTATGCTTTAAAGAGTCACTGGATCTGAATTGATGTCTATGTTAGATGACATTTCAAGATATAATTAGGTCACAGTCAAGGAATCAGAACAATTCAATACTACATTCAGCACACCTTGGGAAACTTATATATATGTCAGAATTCCTTTTGGTTTGACCAATGCTGGGGAAAATTTTCAGAGGGCCATGGATGTGCCATTTGCAAATTTTATAAATGAGTTCTGAGTAGTCTACCACGAAGATCTTATTTCTTATTCAGCAAAATAAGATAAACACTATGATCATCTTGAGAAGATTTTTATTAGAGCATTGGAGTATTTGGTTTCTTTTAACCCAAATAAGTGTGTATTTGGGGTGACAGAAAGAAAGATTTTAGGGAATTCTGTCTAAAGATGGAGTTAGAATTGACCCTGAAAGGGTAAGTGCAATTGATAAGATCTCCCAGCCAAGGAATGTCAAGGGTATTTAGTCCTTCTTTGGAAAAGTTAACTTCTTAAGAAGGTTTGTCACTAATTTTTCAGAAACTAGTATTCCAATCTCAAAAATGATGAATAAGGGAGCCAAGTTGGAATGGAGTCAAGAAGCATGTAAGGGTTTTTAAGACATCAAGAAGACTATCAAAGGAGGAACCATAATTGATTATGTGCCAAGTACTACTATGAAGGACATTCTGGTCCAACAAGAAGTCTCAGGGAGGAGGTGCAAATGGATAAACATGATCCAAGAATTTAACATTGACATTCATATCAAAAAATTGGTCAGAGGCCTAGGACTTGCAAAAATCATGGCCTAGAGAAATTTAGATGCAAATCACATAGATATGCTAGAAGAAGAGAAAATGCCCTATATATGTAATATGAACTGTTCTAATTTGTATAAAGACATCATTGGATATCTGCAGAAGATGATACTACCCATTGGCATGGATGAAAACAAAAGAAGAACAATTAAGTTGCATGATGTTAAGTATGAAATAATTCAAGGACAATTATGGTGGAGGAGAAATGATGGAGTATTTCTCAAATGTGTGGACTATGAAAAATCTAAAATCTTGTTAGAGCAGGCGCATGATGGTGCATGTGAGAGCTATTACATGGATAAGAATACAACACATAAGGTTATTAAATCTGGTTTTTGGTGGCCTACAGTCTTCAAGGATGCCCATAGTTATGTTAAAAAATGTAATGCTTGCCAAAGATTTTCTAGTAAGCTTAGGTATGGTGGGAGTTTTCCCTTGAAGCCTGTCACAGTTGAGACACCTTTTTAGAAATAGGGAATAGATTTCATTGGTAAACAAGTCTACTGGAGGTTATTCATGGATATTGGTAACAAATGATTACTTTACTAAATGGGTTGAAGCAATCCTGACTAAAAGGGCTACTAGTAAGGTTGTTACTTATTTTATGCTACAAAATATCCTCAATAGGTTTGGTTGTCCTTAGACTATTGTGGTAGACAATGCAATGTGCTTCAGATCAGAAGAATTCAGTGTTTTTTGATAGCAATATGGAATCCATATCTTTTACTCTTCCCCATATCACCCCTAATGAAATGGTCAGGCTGAATCCAGTAACAAGAGCATAATAAAGATTATAAAAAAGTACTAGATACAAACAAGAAGGTATGGGATTTGAAGTTGTAGCTTGCACTATGGGCAAATAGAGTAACAATAAAAAAGGCTAATTGTTAATGAATCATAGTTTATTTCAATTGCCTTGCATATCATTTTCATAGCTTAGAACCTCATCTTAAAGAAGATTTCAGTCTATTTCTTCATACTAGCTCTTGAATCTCTCTTCTTGCTTGTCAATCTTGCATTGCATTGGGATCCATTGCATTTTGTGTGTTTGAGAGAGCACACCTACAATCATTCAAAGGAGAAAATCAAAATATGTAGAAAAGGGTGCAATTTACTTTTTTTTAAGCTCAATCTGATGTTATGATGAAGTCTTGTTGGTTTCTTATTCATTCTATGATTTATATGTGCTAAACCATTAACATTTTATGTTTGAGCTTGCTCCCAACAGATTGAAGATTTCGCCATAATACATTCTAGCACACTCGATGGGACCCACGTCCCTAAATTCTTCTAACTTCTAGTCTTATATTTTTCAAATTTTTCCAAGCACGCGAATCAACATTTGTGTTTTACGCAGAGACGTCTGCGTAAATGCTGGTTCTCACTAAACTGTCATTCGATGTCTGTGTTGAACTAGCATCTGCACACTGAACTACCATCTCTGCCTGGCATTGCTATTTTGAGGATTTGCAAACATAATTTTTCAATTTTTGAAGATCCACTGTCTTTCCCACTGCTTTTTAATATTTGATCATTCTATTTTTTAGCAGAAATCAGTTTTACAAGCAGTTATAATGTTAAAATTTTTGTAGGGGAATGAATCTTGATCACTTTATGAAAGAACACTAGCTTTTAACTATTTTAAAACTCTCAAAATGGATAAATTTGATTAAACTAAAGAATAAGAAGAAGGAAAAAGTAACTTTGTTTGCTATTTTGTTGTGTTTTTGTGAACTTGCATGTATAACAGTGTCTGCAGAAATGCTGATTCATGTTTCAGCGTCTGTGCAAATGGTAGTGTAGGAAAATCATTGATCGACGTATGCATATCAAGAATCAACGTCTGTGACTAGTATAACAAACTTTCTATTTTTTGTGTTTTCTTTCCTGCATTATATCATTCTTAAGCTAAAACATAGAACCAACATCTGCGCCCTGAACCAGCGTCTGCGCTCTGTCAAATTGGTTTGATTATTTGCTAACAATCGTTAAGTGGTTTTTATATTTTTAACGCTTATCAAAGGCTAGAACTGAAACTACTAATCAGTTGTTTTGCAGCACCTCTTTCCAAAGATACAAATTCAAAACTACTCACATTTGTTTTGCCGGAGGCCTCAAAAATAAAAACTTGACCAAACGATCGTGTTTGTGTTAATCTTTTTTAGGCACATAGACTAATTAGCTAGATTTTGTTATCTAATCTAAAGCAAGTATTAGGAGATTATGCTCTCTTCCCTTTTGGAAGGATCAAAAACTGAGACACACTTGCTTTGTGTTAAATAATTAAATCTTTTGGGAAAGAACAAAACTTGTCTTGTGTGGTTGTGGAGAAAACAATACTGGATAGGAGACTATGCTCTTTTCCCCTTGTGGGAGAATTAGAAATCCAGACTCCTTTTTGTCGCCAATCCAATTTACTTTGAATCCTTTAGATGGGCCTACCCATTGAGGGAAAAATCTCTCGAGAATGACCCACATGAGAACAAGGTGTAAGCCACAACACTCTAACTCATGTTAATCAAATTTACTCCTTGGGGTTAAAGCCTTGGGAGTCGAATGGAATTTGAGCTTATACTTAGCTCTCATCTAACTTAAGTGCAGCCTCGCAGGCTCAATCATGTTTACATGACCACTTTTGTAAAGACGCTCTATGGGGCTATACACCTGAATCATGCTTGCACAGACATAGAGGATACAATCGAATGGAGAACCTTACTAAAAACTCTAGGATTAGAAGCTACCCGGAACACCCCCAAAAGATGATAATTCTTGTGCAAGGAAGATAGTAACTTCCCCAAGATCACTCGTACATTCATGCCACCCTGAGCATTTGGAACCAGATAATACGATGTCATGACTAGAGCCATTGCATATTTGGTGACAGCCGTATTCTGATTAGCTCTTGTGTGTGTGCCTAAGCTTACGAGAAAGAATTTTCATGCTATGCCAATTCCTTAGGTAGATTTTGTGCTTGAAGTGCTTGAAGAACATTGACATTCCAAAACACAAACGGAATACCCAAGATTCAAATTTTTCACATGCTTGTATCCATCAAGGTTGCCTTGTCCCTTGTCAGATTGTTTTCAGACACATGCTTATTCTTTTCTGGTTTGACTATGTTGAAATTGGTTCTTTCCATGGAACAAATCTATTGAAAATCAGAAGAAGATCAAACTTTTTCCAAATCATCAAAATGATGTCCTTTTGCAGATTTACCGTGAGCTCCAATCTTCAAAATTTAACCTTTTGAAAAACTTCCAATTGCTCATTCAAGATCAAATCTATTTATAGGACATGACCGATTCCAAGAAACATAAGAAGGTAAAAACTCCATTACCACCCATGCAAAGAGAATAGAAAAACACAACCGAGAGGCTACCAAGTACCAACACATCATTGATTCCATCAAACAAGAGATTCATAAATGGGAAGAATTTGAAAAAGTGATCTACAACAACAAGGTTTCTCGTTTCATGGGCAAATATCATCTAAAATATGCTCTTGTTGGATTTGAGCAATATGACTAGTCAGTTTACCACAACAAAAAAAAGTTCCTCCTCTTCTTAAGCTCACTTAGCTTGCATTTTAGGACCTCCCTTAGGTTGTCATCTTTAGAAACACATCACACACTCATCACATCCCTCACTTGGTATTGAATCCCCTTTTGAGTTGCAAAAAACCTACATGTTAATCAAACTTCATCCTTGAATGTCCTTAAACTAAGCATTATTTAGGATTATCCCCTTTGTCTTTTGCAACCTCATCACCTTGATCAAAAGTTTGGTTCACATTAACAAAGAATCTCATTTGCCAAAGACCATAAGTCTATCTTAGGTAGACAATCATATCCACTTGATCTTACATTAGGGAAAGTAACCCTCAATCCGTGCATGCACCAAAGTCATCCTTAACACATAGGAGCATATTCATCATCTTAAACACATCCTAGTCCTAGCATCATCATCCTTAGCTTCCTAGGCATATCCTTTCATTACATCTTGCATCTCATATCCCCATAGGATAGTCATTTCATGCCACCTATCACACAAGCCACTAAGAAGAGGAAGAAATCCCATGATTGACAACACCAACGCCATGGTTACTTATGCACCCCAACCCAACAAGCAAATTGAGTACATCTGGGTAGACACTAATGAGACTCCCACCCTGAGTACTGTGAAAAAATTTATCAACCATCTTACATACGTCCACATGGTAAATGCCATGAGTGGATGCAACAACAATCAAATACTCGTGGATATTCAACAATAAGGACTTTAACTCCCACCTTAGATTATAACCACACTTGTCACACGACCTATGGCAATTCCAAGGGAGTGTTATCCTCCCACCAGAAATGAAGTTTGTGACACACTTCAACGAGCCCTACAGGTGGGAACTCTTATGGTGCAAGTAGTCCATCCCTCCATTCCACCCTCCATAATACACACAACACCTTCATCTACCTCAGGATCCCCGCCTTCTGATGCAACATCAACAGCACAAACAATACCCCTTATCGCTATGTAGGCACCTCCTAAAGCCACAGTCGCTCCTCTTTCACAAGCAATCCCAATATTCATCACACAATTTCCACCACCACCAGTCAGCACTCAATAAACCACCATTCCACCCATTCCCACTCAGCCTATTCAGAGTGCAAAAACTAGTTCGCAGCATCAAAGCACCCAAGTCTCCATGCCTATTCCACCTTTTTTCACCACAGGCATGCCACCTACCAATGCCTATAACCAACCCTTATTTCTGCAAGGGTCCACTTTTCCCGCTCCAACAACAACGCAATCCCAATGTATGCTAGCAGTTCTACCTCAAATGTTATTCAACCCAAATCCCCACATGCAACAACCATCCACCAATCCCTTCGTCATACCCCAAATACCAACCCAAACACAACAACCTATCCAGCAACAACAACAACCAATCCAACAACAACAACCTATCTAGCAACAACAACAACCAATCCAACAGCAACAACAACAACAACCAATCTAACAACAACTGTAACACCCCAAAATTGGCATCTTGCAACCCTAACCAATTTTGTTGCATTTGTCATTCTTCTGGATCATCAAAGTCCTATTGTACTAGGCAATTCTGAGTTTTTGACTGACTCTACTTGACCTCAGTGTCAAATGTAGAAAGTCCTAAATCTGCATTAATCGTACATTATATTTAATTCCTAAATATCTATTGGCTAAACAAACCCTATGGTTGAATTAATTTAATTAATAAAGTCCTAGCACTTTAATTAAATTAAATTCACCCTCTTTAGCTAAGACACATGAAAAAGGAATTAAATAATATTTAATTGTTAGATAAATAACCTCATTTCAATAATTGAATTTAATTATTCAGATAATTGAGAAAAACCTATTTATGAGGTCATATTTATTTAATTAATTGAATATTCTCTCAAAAATCTTATCTCTGTTTAGAAATAGAATCTTTGAATTAATTGTGCTTTAAAGAGAGAAAACAATTTAATTCAAATAAAATAGAATTAAATCAAAGAAAGAAAATAGTTAAAGCAGGAAGAAAACAATTTATTGAATTCTTTTCAATAAAGCTTTCTAACTTTAACTGGATTTTCTATCTATTTTATTTCAAAAAGGAAAGTTTCTATTCTGATCATCTCCGAGTCTATAAAAGAACTCTCATTCTTCATTCAAAACCCCTGATTACTTACTGATTACCCCACTCACTTATGCATTGTTAGAATATTGAATTATTGTCACATTTCTTGATAATCTCATATAGAATAATCTCATTTTTTGCAATAGAATAGTTTCAATTTCTAGAATAATTGCATTGCAATCATG
>MU224983.1:2881401-2892628 GCA_018584345.1 Thuja plicata | reverse complement strand
GAAGAAGATGGATGGAGAGATCACCAAAAGGGCACCTTGTAGCTTGAATCCTTCAATGGCCTCCAATGGATCTCCTTCATGAAAATGGATGCTTGAATGGATGAATGCTTGCTTCAAATCTTTCTCCTTAGCTTGCTTGAATCACATTTGTAAGTAATTTGAGGATGCTTGATCACCAGTCCTTGTGCTCAGTGCTTGAATTTGAAGACTTAGAGAAAATGAGAGAGAAAGCTTCCCTTTTATATGAAATTAGGGCACAATCTTCTAAGGAGTCCTACATAGGATAATTAAATCACCATTAAAGCCTTTACCCCTAGGAGAGGACCTATATTAAATACAATTTAGGAATCCACACTTCGGAACCCGAAATAGCCGACCCGGAAGTGGGAGGAAACTTTTTGTGAGGATCGACATCCGGGAAACCAAAAGTTCCCAGGATTTGGACCCTGGGACAGGGTTGAGGTTGGCCCTATCCTAGGACAGGGTTGAGGTTGACCCTATCCTAGGTCAGGGCCGAGGTCGACCTTGTCCTAGGAGGTCGACCTTGTCCCTGAATCCCAGAAACACAGGTCTGTATCCCAGAATGTAGAAATCAGGTCAGAAAATGGTGGACAGAAAGGCAGATCAGGGGGGAAGCCATGTCAAGATCAGGAACCTGGTCAAGGCACTTTTCATGACACCAAACCACTCACTCAGAAGGCTAAACCAGTCTAAAAATGGAATTGCTTCCATTTTTTGACTATACATTTAGCCCCTACTTTAGCAAGAGTATGAGTTCAACGCAAACTCTTGGTAAAGGAGAATATACAGAAAAGACAATCTTATTGGAATCAAAATGGATAAAGAAAACCTCAAGCTGCCAAGGGACTTAAGTCTTTATCAACCCTAAGATTACGATAAGAGAGACATCACTTAGAGAGAAAAAAGAAGAAAAGGGTGTGATTATCTCGCCCAATGAGAACTTATGTCCCATTGTGAACCACACAAAAGCGTAACTGGAAAGATGGAGTTGAATTTCCTAGTGAATGTGGCTACTCACTAGTCAACCCATTAGGGAGATCCGTTCTTAAAGGGATCAAAACATTGTAAGCCTTTGGGGGCTTAATGCTCATCCTTAGTAGAAAAAACTCACTTGAGGCCCTATCCTCGCCCTATAAAATTTGTGTCTAACTTCCCAAATTAGATCAATAACTAGGTTATAAAACACAACTTAGGGATTGGACATTTGGGCTGAGCAGCTATCTTTCTCATAGAGAAGGCTCATTTACTTTGTCAACCCAAGGCATGTGAACTTGAAATGGGACATCACTATATGTGCACTAATTTCCTACCAAGGCCATGTTATCCTACATCTTAGGAAAGCAATGCTGAAAGATAAATGCTTGGAATGGAAATAATTCAAGTTCTTGAAAAAATTCAAATGCTAGAACTAAACTTATGAAAACAACTACACAAAAGTTTAGGATGTGCTAACAGGAACTAATATGTCTGCTTTGGCTATAGGAACAGTAATAGGAAACTACTTCTAGTGGCTGAAAGAATAGAAAAAAATCCAAAACATTTATGACATTGAAAGGGATTACTCACCAAGTCAACCCCTTGGATGAGCATATCCATAAATCAGTTACACACTATGAACTCAATGTGTGCTAAAAATGTGTCACACTTCTATAAATCATTGTATCCAAGATTTGTCAAGAATGAGATCTCGAATGGTGACTCATAGCTCTCTATTCATGGAGTGCAAGGGTTTGTAATGGAGGCCCTCAGATTGACCTAGTTTGTGCCCATGCAAGTACACCATAAAACAAGAGATTAAAAGAGGAAAAGAAAGAGTGCTAGTCTCCATGATCATCAAGTATGCATGCAAATGAAATATATTCTATAAGATAACAATGCAAGAAAGGAAATTAATCTATATGATAACAATGCATGATTATTCTATGAAAGGAAATACAAATGCAAGATTAATCTCTGAAAGGAAAAATGAATCTAATCTAACATGCAAGTGAAAAATTAATCTAAATGGATTGCCATGGGGCATGAAAGAAGAAGAAAAGAAGAAGGAAGTTGCAACACCCAAGCTCAAGTGCTCAAATTCTCCTCCAAAATTGCTCTCCAAACCTACAACATAACAATAGCCTAAAATCTTCATTATCAAATGAGAAGGAGAGGTTTCCTTTTAAAGAACAATGGACGGTGGAGATTAAGAGGCAAAATCAAAGGCTATGATTAAGAGGCAAAAAGCCCGCCACTTAGGAAGATGTGTAGAAAAAGAAACTTTATTTATTTTTATTTAATTTATTTCCTTTTTCAACAAAGAGGGATTTAAGTGGGAGTTTTATTTAATTAAAAGAGGGATTTTCTTTTAATTAAATAAGATTATTTAATTTAAAAAAGGGATATTTTAATTAAATGAGATAATATTATTTAATTAAGAGATATTTTAATTAAATAAGATAAGATTATTTAATTAAAAATGAATTTTAATTAAATAAGATTATTTTATTTAATAAAAAGGAATTGTTTTCTTTTAATTAAATAAGATAATTGATGAAATGATCAAACCTTAGGAAATATTGAAATATTTGAATTAATTATGATTTGATCAAGAAAATTGATTTGAATTGAAAATGTTGCAAAGCATAGATTTAGGAATTTGATAAATTGTTAAATTGATAAATGGGGGTTCATAGTCCAGGCGACCATTTTAGGGTGCATACACTCAAAACTTCATTGCTTTATTCATGTTGAAAAAAGTACTTGATTACAAAGCATAACTAAAACTTAACTAGAACCATATTGAAAAAATGAAGCTCTACATCACATATAATCTTTTGTCTAACTTAGCGAATCTATGAAGAAATACAACTCGTTATTTATTACAAAAATTACACACAAGAGAATAGACAGATTAGAATTATTACAACACTAGAAAGAAGGAGGGAAACCATCCACCAAGTGAGGAAACACTAACTGTTCAATTACACAAGGAGAAAATATAGCTTCCACTACTTCTTAAATTGATTCCACATTAATAGTTACCATTTGACTTGTTCCATATAAGTTGTAATCAATTCTCCATTAGAGTGCATCAAATGCCGATCCTTGTTGTACTATTTTGACTTGGTCTCTAAAGGCATGACCTTCTTTGAGTTTCATTTAGTGATTATTTCTCCACCAATCATCCTGCATCATAATGTTAATAGGAACAAAAGATATGCGATACTTATACATTCATTTATTTATAGAGTAACTATTCATTAAACCACAATTTAGGATTAACACACACACACACACATTGCATATATAACTATAGAAGAGTGTCTATCATCCATGATAGAGGTATTAAGGTATAATTTTAAGTTTGTGATGCCAAGTCCATAAAACTGATCAAAGATAACTATAAACTATGTCCATGAAACTAAAGATGACATAACCCCATGACCAAGACAAAAAAAAATCATAGCAAAGTGACATAAAAAACTGAGACATTACTTGGGATCATCATTTCCCTCCTACTAATCTCTTATTGGTCCTCCAACAATAGAAATGTTATTGAATCTGGCATTAATTCTATAATTAATTGTTGAACTCTATCCTGCTCGAGCATTCTTTAGATTCTAGTAGAATCCCTTCATTGTATCCAACCTTGTCCATCTAGATTTTTTTGTTGATAGATCATAAGATAACCCATCCTTTGCATTACTCAATAAGGGCCATAGGAGTATTGGAAAGTTAGTTGTAGCGAGTCATGTTCTTTTTGTTACTCCTACCCATGTTATTGTATTTTCATTAGTTTTGTCAAAGTCATGATAGTCAAAGGAGCTAGTCGGTAAAAGATAAATTACACTAAGGAAAGAAGTTGGTAAATCAAAGCATCATAGACATCAAGCACCGAACAGTGACAAGCACTGAGTTGAGAAAATAATAGTTAGTAACTGAGAAGACGTTGTGTCACTGAGAAAAATCAGAGTATATTACTGAGAAATATTAGAGCTAACATAACAATTCAAATTGGATAGATTGAATATGGAGGTTGAGAAAAAGAAGATTTTATTGTATTCAAGGTAGAAGTTAGGTAGAAAATTAGGATTATAAAAAAATGATTGTACATGAACGCAAGGCAACTCAACCAATCAAAGTTAAGTGAAATAAATGTGTTGGGAATGAAACCAACCTTGCACCAATTCACCTCAAACATATAAGGAGAAGGATCTAGAATAGGTTAACCGCCTTAAGATCATATAAAAAGAACAGAACATGAAGATGACAGATGATGGTGAAAATCATAGAGATGAAAGCAATTATAGAGACAAAGCTAGAGGAGTTGGAATGAAATTTTTTTTGGGTGCAGAACAGATAATTTACTGAGTGCGGAATGAGGTATTGCACTTGTTGAGCATAAAGAGTTTGAAAAACATTATGTTTGATGCATACTCATAAAAATTTTTGTAATAGTTTTTATAGTTATTAGAAGAGTAGAAATCCCATTCAGTGGGTAGGCCCTAATAGGTCTTATTTTGTAAATCCTCTAACTGGGTACATCTCTTAGATGAGAGATTGTAAAAATATTTTAAAAAGGTAGACTACATAAGTATTTTTGTACTCCTAATAGGGTAAGCTATCAGAAGTAACTATCATTGTAGCTCTAACCAAGAAACCTTTATATTGCAGTAGTGAATGATTGTGGGTGCCATACCCACCACAATTTTTTCCTCTAACAAAGGATTTTTCGTGACCAAAAATCATGGATTTATGTGTTATTTTTTTCTAATTTACATTACTTGTTTTATAATGTCTTTATGCATGATATTCAGATTGGTGAATGGTAAAGAAGTGATAGGTAAAATTTTTAAGTATTGATTCACCCCTCCTCTGTCAGCACTTACCTTTCCATAGATAATCCAATATTTGGTATCAGAGATTGGACTCTTTAGATATGGGTTTAACCACCCGAGAGTACAGATCATGGCTATGTAAAGTTACAAGCAATATAAGAAGGTTGAGAGTCTTGAGTTTGAGTTGGAGAATGCACAAGAAGTTATTGATGATTTGAAAATAAAGTTAGAAAAGTCCTTGAAAATAAGAAAGTAGTTGTGTAGTGAACTAAAATCCACACAAGAGCATGTTGATACTCTTGAGACAACATCTAGAAGTATTCTGAGTGATGAAGCTAAATCATCCATTGAAGAACTCATGGAAAATAACAAGACACTCACTAAGAAATTAAACTTAGCAAAGATAGATCAAGAAGTACAAGGAATAAAAATGAATGAGATACTTGACTCTAAGGGTGAAGTTGAAGATGCATTGAGATTAGTTTAAGAGGATAAAATATAGTTTGAGAGAGGAGTATCTGAGAAAGACAATGATGTCATGAGGATAACACAAGTACACTATAACATGACCGATCAACTAGTAAGTGCTAATATAGAGTTGAGTTAGAAAACAATTTGAGAATAAAGCACTGAAGTGTGAAGTTGAAAGATTGGGCAGTGAACTGAAATCTAAAAAAAAAGCCAATGAAGTACTAAAGATTAATGAGGTATCACTAAGAACATTGGACAAATAGATTAAAGTTCACAAACAAATGAAAGGTAAAACTAGACTTGGATTCAATAGTGAGAGCATTATTGAGAAAGGAGAGTCCTCTAATCAAGCTAAAAATCAAGACACTTCTACCCCACCGAAGTCAAAGAAGCCTAGTTGCTATTACTATGGTAAACCTAGACATACTACAAATGTGTGCAGAAGAAAAAGGAGTAATTCACCAAGTTCAGCTAAGTTTGATGAATATTTCTATAACTAAAATAATTATGGTAACCAAGCACTTGAATATAGATCAAGAACTGTAAAAAACACACGAAAGCCAAATTTTGATGGATATTGCAATACTTGCAAAAAGTATGGTCACAAATCTGAAGAGTGTAGATCACAAAGGAGAAATGACAAATAGGTACCAAACTGAAAAAATATAACAATTAACCGATAGAGTATATCTGTACCATGGGACTAAAATACAAGGATATCATGTTTAGTTTGTGGAAGATATGGAAATATCGATGCAAACCTTATTTTTGTACATGGTAGGAACAATAGATGATATTGGAGAAACCCTGGCATGTCATGCTTCCATTGCCACAAGCTAGGTCACCTTGCCAAAGACTGCAGGTACCAAGGCAAAGCTCCTACCAAGGAAGACACATCTAAGAAATCAAAAGTGGATGTTGAAGATATGAGAGAACATATGAATAAGACATGGAGAAGAAATACTATGGATGATGAACCATCATTCAGGATAGTTGAAGGCACCACATCCTCTAGATCAGGTGCAACTGACTCTGTCTAATCAGTTATAAGGTATGAGTAGGAACTGCAAATTAAATTCAAATCTTAAATCAGTTCCTAAATCTATTTGTAAAGATCCATTTGAGCATATTTAGATGTATTTGGATATGTCTTGTAAAGTTGTTATTTCCTGTTCAATCGAAAGAAGGAAATGATATACTATTTCATTTTGGTAAAGGAAAGTAAAAGTTTGGTATTCGGTAGAAAGAAAGTCAGTACTAGAATTTATTAATAGTATTCGAGCCATTGGAAACCCTAATCAATGAAAAAGGTATATATGGATGTCTATGTCTATCATTATGCACCCAACGTTTCCACGAGCATTTGAAGTGAATTGCAAAAACAAGTCTTTAAAGAGCATACAAACAATTATGGAGGTAATTATAAACTAATCTGATAAAATTTGAGTTTATTCAAGATATTTATGGTGTTTCCCTAGTTGTGTTGGCACATCCGAGTCATAGAATAAAACCCTAGTTTGAAAATCTATGTTAGATAAGAAGATATGGCCCCAAAAGCCCAAAACCCAGTTGTTATTCAGAATGTTGAGCCCGTGAATCCTAATTATAAGCTACTGCCTACTAAGGTAGCTGAGCCAGACATGATGGGTGCAATTTCTTCCATTCTTGAAAGATTTATATTAATCGAGGACATTCACACTTTAATCCACTATAAAGTTGAGGAGATTTGCAAAGAAAAAATTGATTCATCCTTTTAGAAGTTATTTGCAAACAAAAAGTTGAAGAATTCTCATGTTCATCTGGAATCGAAGGGTTTAACCCATGCCATGCATATCTCGATGGTATTCAAAATTGAGTGGATAAGGATGGTCCTTAGCTGAGTACATGACCAATTTATGTGGCTAGATCAACTTGTGAATATTACAAAGGATGTGTTGCACATTGCGACAGGATACCTGATAGGTGACAAGCACCCAAAATCTATAATACAATTTGAGAAGAACAAGTTGAGTGAATTAAAAAATATAAATAGGATGGAAGAGGTCTGAATATTTCTAATTTTGAAGACCTTAAGTTAAAACTTTCATGTAACATATTGTCCTACCAAGGATTTCATTCATCTCGATTGGACATCGTACCTTGTGGAGTGTTGATTTGGCTTACAAGATTGGAAAGAAAGATATGTAGATTGATATATATGAGATTTTGTTGAAGCCACTTGAAGACAATATGAATACCATAATAAAAGATAAGACAAACACATTAAATTTTGGCTCACTACTGGTATGTATATACTTTCATTTATCAAATTAGTGAGTATATTCAGAATCTGGGAGATAATCTCGACATTGTAATGAAAGATTACTTCTCTAAGTTCCAAACTAGAATGCATCAAAAATTTAGAATTCAACCTTAATTAGTTGAGAAATATCATGATTCTATTTGTTTTGAGGTAGACAAAAACTCATGCATTTTCAGGGCAATTGAGCCTAGGAGCATCTAGCTACAACCTATGGGTTATGAGATGGACATAGACATTGCATCTCAACAAATTGAAACTCTCTTAGCTAATCCTATTGACAAAAGAGCCAAGAGATAAAGAACCTATGAATAAGTCAAGGCTAATATTAAGCAAGGTATCTTGATACCTAAAATTCAAAGAAAATCTAGCAAGATGATTTCTAATTTGTCCAATAATTCTAGAGTTGATAATGAAGAAGATGAGGTAGGAACCTGCAAAGTGGAAGGTAAGAAACCACAATAATTGAAGGCTTCACTAAGCCCCAAATCTACTAGACCATCAACCAGGTCTACAACTACATGTAAAGAAAAGAACAATTTTTTTGAACTGAAAGACAAGACATATGTAAGAAGCAAGAAAGAAAACACTAAACTGAGGAGAAGGCTGAAGATGACACTAGATTGTGAGATAGAAACTGAAAATTTAATAAAATAAAAAGTTGTGGAAAACAAATTCCCAATATAACAAAGTCTAGATGGAATTCTAGAACACTGAAGAAGTATGGTACATTTGGAGGAATGAAGTAAGCTAAATACAATACTCAGAATGAGGAGAACAAGGTAAAAATTAAAGATGCAGATGTTTTCACTTTACATAAATTCAGATACAAACCACTTGAAGTTATCAAATTGTTACATGTTGAGTTACATAAAAAGATAGATGCAAGATGGAAATATGCAATGAATTCTGAGAAACAAATGAGAGAAGGATCTCTTGTTCTAACTGTACCAGAACTATCTATAGAGGAAATTTAAGAGACATTGGAGAAATATTCCAAATGATTCCTTATAAAAGGAAGATATTTAAGGATTTTGATATGATAATTGGAGTTAGTGCAATAAAAAAATGATGCTAAATGGAGAGAAATTTTCAACATCAAGAAATTGAATAAAAAATTGAACAAGAAAAGGATAACAACACTGATGAAGTTGTAAAAGATGATCAAGGTAAGAATGATCCAATTGATTTGACAATTGACACCGATGAAGTTATTATTGAAGATATAGAACCAATATTTTATGGCCACCAAGGATGCCGATATAGAACCAATGAATATAAATGATAATGCTGATGACATGTAACTGATTGAATGTTTGATAATGTTAAGTTGAAGATGATGCAAAACATTAAACTAGTTAGTGGTTTGTATTGCCATTGATGTCAACTTGATATCATATGTATGGTCATATACATAATGCCAAAGAATTTAGAGAATCAATGGTATAGAGTTTATGCTTTCAAAAATTCATAAAAGTCAAGTATTCACTAAGTGACATACCACATCGAAGGAGTGCACACCATCAGTAAAGATAGAGATAAAGTCACAATGATGCCCGATGAGAAGAAGATAGTGTTTCCTGACAAAGAAGAATCACAAGATGCCTGATGAGATGAAAACAAAGTTGCCTAATGAGAAATATCCAACGATGCTCGATGGATGGAGATCCCAAAGCTAACTGAAGTTACACTAACGTAATTGGCAGTTGTCATTGGCGATGAACTACAGAATTGACTGACAGAATAGAGAGATCAAAAAATGACAAAATATCTAGCTGGCAGAGCTTAAGGATAGACTTAACTGGATTTTTTATTTGTTTTATTCAACCATAGTTAAGCAATTGATTTATATAGTTGGAAAGAAGATAACTATGACATAAATTAGGAGTTAAAGTTGTAAATCAAATTGGATGGATTGTTCTTCACTCCAAGAATCAAGAATCAAGAATTAAGAAATATCATGTCTATATAAGAGACAAGCATAATTCATTTCCATAAGGAATCAGATACACAGGGGAGTGAATTGAAAGCAGATGCTGAAGAGAAACTGGTGAAGGATAAACTTCATATAGTTTTTATCAATCAAGCTAAGGGAGAGCTAAAGAATTCTGCAGACACTGATGAATAGTGAAGCACGACATCACAGAGCAGAAAGTGTGAAGCACAAAGGAATTGAATTGATACATTGATCAGAGAGGTATTGTATGTAAATAGATCTGAATATCTGCAATTCAAAGTTGCATTAGAAATAGGTCATTGTGTTTTAGTTTAACCATTGAAGCATTAAGTCTCTTAATAGAGTAGGACTTAACTGTCTTCTATAATTGAGGTATATTACCAAAAAGGTTGATTCATGATAGTAGCATCAGTCTTACCTAAAGCCTATTAACAGTTTAAGAAGGAGGCTGATTCAAGGATGGTAGTGTAGATGCCAGATACTAAGTGACAACCTATGTATTAAAATCCTCTAACAAGGTCACACTTAACCATGTGTTTGTAACCTTTAATAGGGTTGGATCCTAATAGGGCTCACTTCAGAAGAGTGAAAATTTGGGGTACTGGTCCCATTGGTTTTTCCCTTAACAACGTTTCCATGTTAAAATCCATGTGTTATATGTGTATGGTTTATTACTTTATTGTTTTACATTTCACATATGCATTTCTTGATTGATTGGTTTACTCTACATATTTTTTGAGCTTCGGTAGATAATTTTTA
Organism: Thuja plicata; assembly: GCA_018584345.1. NCBI lineage: Eukaryota > Viridiplantae > Streptophyta > Pinopsida > Cupressales > Cupressaceae > Thuja > Thuja plicata. The sequence goes on along the minus strand of MU224983.1, from coordinate 2,882,301 downwards.
CTACTTATTGGTAATCAAGAAGAATAAGGATAGACAAGGTAAACCGATAGATAGTTAAATATTTCAAGTATTTCAAGGCATACATCTTGTAGGGACTTAATAATCTGAGGTGTATTGATTGGTGAATTAAACTTTAAAGGATAATTTTTTTAGGCCACTGATTCACCCCCCCCTCTCAGTTATTACTAACAATTGGTATCAGAGCTTGTGTGTTTAGAAGGAAGGTTTCAAGACCTAAGTAAAGATCACAAGATGAACAGACGAGATGTGCCCAAGTTGAACAAAGACGACTTTGCTTCATGGAAAAGTAGAATAAGACTCCACTTATCAGGTATTGGCAATGATATTACTCAATACTTAGATACTGAACATGTGTTGCCTATAGGACCATTGACGGTAGATAAATTAAGAGTAAAACATGAACATAACTGCATGGTTTTAGAGCTTTCTTCCTCACTCTCTGATGCTAAATTTGAGGATGTCAAAGATTGCAAAAATGCAAAGACAATGTGGGATAAGCTAAAAATTGTACATGGAGGTGATACAAATGTTTTGAGAGCCAAGGAAAAAAGCCTTAGAGGAAATTTTGATGATCTCAGAATGAAAGAAGGTGAAAACATCACTCAGTACAACACAAGAATAAAAGTAGTCAATGCTATACGAGGCATTGGAGGTACACTTGAAGAGCAGACAGTGGTAAGTAAAATATTAAGACCCTTATTGCCTGTATATGCTATTACAGTCTCTGCTATTCAAGAAATGAGAGAAATAGAAAATAATACAGTCACTCTTGATAGCCTGATTGGTAGACTAATTTCATTTGAGATGAATAATTTTGATAATAGTGTCTTACCAAGTTTAGAGTCTGCATTTAAGTCTTCTATGAGAATAAGCAAATCT
>MU224983.1:2852581-2865605 GCA_018584345.1 Thuja plicata | reverse complement strand
ATAGGAGACTTGATAGCATCTGGTTCTAAATCTAGAGGTAATGTATTTGAACTTAACACATCTGAAGCTACTTGTTTTATTGCTAAAGTTGATGACAGTTGGTTATGGCACAGAAGATTTTGTCATGGTAATTTTGATAACATTGTGAAGGCAAGTATGACAAAAGCAGTAAGAGATCTACCTAGAATTGTGAAGTCATCTAAAACTATGTGTAGAGAATGTGTCATGGGGAAACAAACTAGAAGCACTTTCAAGAGCAAGGCCTATTCTACAAAAGGAAAGTTGGATCTGGTGCATACAGATCTCTGTGGTCCTGCAAGAACAAGATCATACTATGGTGAAAGGTATTTTATACTTTTTGTGGATGACTTTTCTAGAATGATGTGGGTTACATATCTGAGAGAGAAATATAAGGCATTTGACAAATTCAAGATATTCAAGGCAAAAGTTGAGAATGAATCTGGTTTAAAGATAAAATGTTTGAGATCAGACGAAGGAGGAGAGTTTACTTCAAAACTATTCAATACATACTGTGAAGAGAATGGAATACACAGACAAACTTCAGCCCCTAGAACTCCACAACAGAATGGGATAGTAGAGTGAAGAAAGAAAACTATACTAAATGCTATAGGGACTATGTTTCTGGAAGGAAATGTATCACATGTTCACTAGAGAGAAGCAGTTGGGACTATTGTGTACACACTAAACATAATTCAAATCAGAGAAGGTACAAGTAAGACTCCTTATGAATTATGGTTTGATAATACACCTAATGTGAAGTACTTTATAATATTTGGAAGTAAATGTTATATTAGAAGAGATGATGAGATTGGAAAATTTGATGCTAGAAGTGATGAATGAATCTTTCTTGGTAATTCTACTAAAAGAAAAGCATACAAATGTTTTAATCTAAGATTAAGAAAGTTGATTGAAAGTGCCAATGTGAAGATAGATGAAAAGTTCAAAATTTAGGAAAGAATGTATGATTGTGATCGGATTACAAAAAAAAAAAAGTTACTACAGAACCTGAATAACCTTTGATGATTGAGAACGAACCTCTAATGACTGAAAATGAAAGCAAAGATGAAAAAATTGAAGACACTGAGCCACAGAAGACACCAAGGCATGTTAAGAATAACCATCCTAAAGATCATATTATTGGTGATACAAGTAAAGGTATAATGACTAGATCTAAGGCTAGAGAAGAGATTTGTTTTATTTCTCAAGTTAAACCAAAGACTACTGATGAAGCATGTAGAGATGAATCTTGGACTAAAGCTATGGAAGAAGAACTTGAGCAGATTAAGAAGAACAATACTTGGGAATTGGTTCCAAGACCTAAGAACAAAAACGTGATTGGCACTAAATGGGTTTTTAGAAACAAGATGAATGAGAAAGGTACATTGGTAAGAAACAAGGCTAGATTGGTTTGTAAAGGCTACTCACAACAAGAAGGTATAGACTATGAAGAGACATTTTCTCATGTTTCTAGATTGGAAGCCATGAGACTATTTCTTGCTTATGCTGCACATAAATACTTTAAAGTGTATCAAATGGATGTGAAGTCAACATTCCTGAATGGTGATCTAGAGGAAGAGGTATACACTGAGAAACCTAATTCTTTTCCTTTGAAAAATTATGAAAACATGGTTTGCAGATTAAAGAAGGCACATTATGGACTGAAAGAAGCACTAAGGGCATGGTATGCAAGACTGGACAAATATCTACTTAGTCTTGGTTTTAGAAAAGGTAACGTAGACAACAATTTGTATTTAAGAATTGATGAAGATGGAATCTTGATTATAGAAGTTTTTGTTGATGATATCATTTTTGGAGGTACTGAAAAAATGAGTAAGAAATTTGCTAAAGAAATGGAGAATGAGTTTGAAATGTCTATGATTGGCGAGATGAAATATTTTCTTGGTTTGCAAATTAATCAGAGCAAGAATGGAATTTTTATATCTTAGACCAAGTATCTTAAGGAAATGTTGAAAAAGTTTGGAATGGAAGATTGTAAACCTGTTGGAACTCCTATGGTGACTGGAAACAAAATGACTAGTGATGATGAGACTCAGAGTGTTATTCAGACTAAGTATAGATGAATGATTGAAGGTCTATAATATCTAACACAGACCAGACTAGATATTACCAATGCAGTTAGAATTGTGGCTAGATATCAAGCAGATCCTAAAGAAACACATTTTGTTGTTGTGAAAAGAATCTTCAGATATTTGAAAGGAACTATGGAATATGGATTGTGGTATGAAAAATATGATGATTTTACTTTGTAGGATTTTACTGATGCAGATTGGGCAGGTAATGTGGATGATAGAAAGAGCACAAGTGGTGGTGCATTTTTCCTTGGGAAGAGATTAGTTTCCTGGTTAAGCAAGAAGCAGAACTGTATTGCTCAATCTACTGTAGAATTAGAATATGTAGCTGTTGCAATAAATTGTACACAAGTAGTTTGGATGAAACAAATTCTGGAAGATATTGGAATAATTTTCAAGGAGCTAGTGGTTATTCATTGTGATAATACAAGTACAGTAAAAATGTCAAAGAATCCTATAATGCACTCAAAGACTAAACATATTCCTATCAAGTATCATTTCTTAAGGGAGAAGGTAGCTGCTAAGGAGACTAAACTATAGTACACAAGCACAAAGGAACAAATAGTAGATATATTTACTAAACCTTTGCCAAAAGATGCTTTTGAATACCTTAGAGGAATGCTTGGGGTGATGGACCCTCTGAGTGGTAATTAAATGATGCAGATATGCATCAGTCTAGTGGATCTCAGAGCTATATTATTCTTTGGACTTGATGTATGGATCTACTCCTTAGGGGGAGTGATCATAGGAGAACACTACGGAGAACATTTGAGTGATTTGGCACTTGATTGGACATGAATATTTGACAAAGCTACACCTTACCAAAAACTAAAGATGAGTTATGGCACCCTTTGTCATTACTGCCAAAGGGGGAAGGAATCTATGTGAAAATCCCTACTATTTTTGGGAGATTTGTTGAGGATATTGAGAAGATTGTAAAGAGAGAGTACTTTTGGCTTGATGCATATGGATTTTCCCATATGTTTCCATCAATGCCAAAGGGGGAGATTGTTGGATGATATCAATTTTTGGTACTAATCATGTTGTTGATACTCGTGTTTTGTCACTGATGTCAACATATATTTCTATGGAAGAAGACAAACTAGTTACTTGATTAGAAGGCGTGTACGGACACTATATGGATGCACCAGAATGAGTGAAGTTGGATTTAAGTAGAAAAATGAGTTTTGAACTTACCTCTAAGGCTGCTTGAATTTATGTTTCATATCATTAATGTTACAACTATTTTAGTAAAGACTATTTTTCTGGACTGTGACTGTGATTCTGGACAGAGAAGGTTTCTGTGTTTCAGGCATATCTTGCTGAGGAAGATGTTTCAAAACTTGTGAGATTACTAATGGAGAGCCGACATATTATTGTGAAATGGGTTGAGTTCAATTTCTATTTGGGTACTGATGATGTTAGCTGTGGCATGTATTCTAGAGAAGACTTATTTCCTAGCTGACTTCAGACTTGTAACATGTGCAAATTAATTCTGAGCATGGATTGCGGATCCAGAAGTATTTATAAAGAATTGAAAATATTGTATACTTGTTATAGGTACCATGTGTATCCTAGCAAGGGATTATATAATTATTTGTATGATGGTAAGCCTTAATTGGCCGACCTAGTTAATTGTGTATTATGAAAGCTTAACTGGCTAACCTAATGGGTTATTGTAAGAGGGTATATACGAGTGATCTTTTAATTTGTGAAAAGTGTGGTAGAGAAAGAAAATACTAGAGATTTGTGAAGCTGCAAAGCTTGACTGTTGGATAGAGAGTAGAGTTGGTACTTCATTGGAACTGACCAGGCAAAGATAGTTGCTATCAGACAGTTTACTGGATTGTGTATTTTCTATATACACTTGATGCAGATTGTGAATCCTTGAGGGTGGCTTTAACCTTCTTTGTGAAATGATCCTTGGTAGTGAGCCTTCTACTTTTATTGACTCCTAATAGGGTCTGTCTCCTAACAAGCACTATGTACTGTAATATAATAACAAGCTCCAAACAGGGCTAATATCTTTTAACATGGATACTATACTCTTAGTACATTATTTTGTGGGTGTTAATTCCCACTAGGGTTTTATCTTTAACAGGGTTTCCTCGACAAAAAACATTGTGTTATGGTGTTGGCAGTTACTGTCTTATTTATTTTTGTAATTATGGTTCATAAAGTTTAAAGTTTAATAATCTATTGCACAACTGATTCACCCCCCCTCTGAGTTGTCTTGTGGACTATTATTCCTAACAACTTGGTAAGTGTATCATTCTTTTCCAATAGTTCTTTTATAGCTATTTCAGATTCATCAGTAACATTTCCTTTAGATGTTGTTTCAAGTGTATCAACTTATTCTTGTGTAACCTTTAGTTTGTCATAAATTTTCAATCTAACCCTCAGAGATCTCTCAAGTTTTGTTCTTCAAATCAATGATTAACTCTCTTTCACCTTCCAATTTGGATTCAAGGCCATCAAGTATTTTATATTGCCTAAAAATTTCCATGACTAGGATCTTTAACTCTCATGTGGTCGAACCCTATAAATCAAGAGTAACCACTCTGATACCAATTTTTGGAATAATGAATGGAAAGTAAGATATGAGAGGGGAGGGGTGGATCAGTACTTATAATTTTTTTTTAAATCTTAATACCTTAAATGATTAACCACAAACTTGATGTTCACTGTTTATTGAATCCATTGCATTGAAATGAAAGTAATGTAAAATATGTAATTCAAAACATTAAAACCATAACAAATAAACTCATAACATAGTAATTTTGATTAAGAAAAAATCCTTGTTTAGAGGAAAAAACTGCGGTTGAGATGTCAGACACAACTTTCACTAAACTGCAGTATGAAAGGCACTCAGTTAGAGATATAATGGTTTGCTACTTCTGATAGCTTACCCAATTTAGAGTATACAAGACTTATTAGGTCTACCTGGTTAGACGATTTCAAAATCTCTACACTTAGAGATGTACCTTGTTAGAGGATTTACAATAATAAGATTTGTTAGGATCTACCTAGTGTTGGTATTTAACCTTCACAATACAATAATATTTAAACTATGAAATGTCTGTTATACTTTGCATCAAATAGAAATTCTGATTCAAACTCTATGTGCTCTGATATGTGTCACCTTAATCTAATCTCTATAACACTTCTTGACTCTGCTATGGTATAGCTAAATCTGGTCGGTACTGCTATGCTCTGTGATGTTCTCCTTAATAATTCAACAACAACATTAACTCCTTCATTAAAAACATCAAAAAATCCATCAAAATATTCATAACTCGTGAATTCATCCTTTATAAAGATTAAATTTTAACCTCTTAATCTTGTGAGTTAGTTGGGAAACAATTATCCTGAACCATTCAATCTTCTTTCTTGCTTAGTGACCATGCCACTTTTACCTTGGTACTTGGTGTTTTTCTTGGAAATATACAACTCCCATTAACCGCTTGATCTATGCCTTAGATCTTCATCCTAAATTATCTCTATCATTGATCGTGTAACAATATATTATTAATACTTGTAGTAATGTAATTAATGGAGTAGCAATTCACTAAATGTGTCCTTATCACCTTTTGAATTATTTATATGACCTGGTTTTATATTCCTTCTAACTCGGTTGTATAATATCTTAGTGCTTGGTAACTACAAATTCAGTGCAGTATATTCAATCGGTAAAAAAATATGCTCGGTTTACTTAGTTCTCAATTTCCTTTTCTTTACCGACTGCATAATGCTTTATGTCTTGACTGACTGCCTCAGTGTGTATTAATGACTAGTCCTTTATGAGACTTTCTCCATTCACTGATTGTGTTCTCCATGAACTATGACTTTGAAAAAGCTAATGACAACAAAAATAACTTACAGAGATAACAATACAAGATTATCACAAAAATAAAGGTGATAGTACTACAACTATGGATATAGAGGAGGCAACCACTAAACCTTAAAAGGAAATAGAACAAGCAACAATCGATGAACCAAAGGAAGAAAAGAAGGATAAAGAAGTAGAGAAGGAAAAATTAGAAGAGAAGGAAGAGGAAAATGAGAAAGTACAAGACACAGAGAAGGATATGGCAACCAAGAACCCAACAACATTGTTAGAATGAATTTAGAATAACTGAGAGGGGAGTGATGAATCAGTTATCCTCAGGTCTAGATGTAGCAGATAAAACTTTCTGTATTTTAGATCTACTCAACAGTAGTAGCATATGTCAACAACTTTAATCATGTAGTTTATTGTCTAATGAAATTGCTTGTAGAAACATAACTGTAAAACAAATCATAAGCATTCACACAAGTATTTAACATGGAAACCCAATATGGGAAAAACCACTAGTAACATGCTACCAAGTTTTCACTCTTCTAAAGTGAGCTCTGTGAGGAGCCAACCCTATTAAAGGTTACAATAACACACTGTTAGGTGTGATCTAGTTAAAGGATTTAATCACCCTGTCAGGAGTGGCCTTGTTAGAGGACTTAGAACATTCCACCTGAATGTCACCTTGTTAGAGGATTTATACAAATGAATGTTAGGTCAACCTTGTTAAAGGATTTAACTGATACAATGGTTAGAATGTAATCAAAAGTTGTGATCTGATACATACAACTTACTTTGCAAATTCAGATCCAATTACAGCTCTGATGTTAACTTACTAGATAGCCTGCATTATCATTTCAACCTTCTGATCTGCTTGGAAATCCATCAAGCAATCACACATGCAACTCTCTTCTTCTGTATCCAGCCTTCTCTGCTAGATCATGCCAAATAGTAAATCAACTATGCAATCCTCTTGCATACACACATGTACTTCCACTTCCAGCAGTACACTACAACATCCTAAATGAATAACCCCTTGAGGTTATCATATACCTCTTTTTCTAGGTCAGATAAATCTTTGCCACTTAATCAAGATCATAGATCTTAGGTTAGGTTAGATCCAACGGATCATTCCATCTTTGCATTACATTTACTTCTCCAAAGTAGTCTCTAATTAAATCTTGAAAACATGCATTAATTATGGTTACCCATACATTAAATGACATGGATCAATCTTTAATTAACAATACATATCCTAATAAAATTAACTAAGTCGGCCAGGGATCTCAAATCTCATCATTAATCCAATTACTGTAAGTCGGCCAACATCACTGTTTCCACTCAACAATTTCACTAGTGCTCAGCATTGAACAACTTTTCTCGTCACAAAAAACTTTTCTCGACACACGCAACTTTACTCGGCACAAGCAACTTTGCTCAGCACAAGCCAAACTTTCTCGGCATAGAAAAAGTAGAAAAAATTTCTTTGAAAGATAAACAACTAATCACTTGGTCTTCTTGTTAAATATTCTTTATCAACAATAGATATGGTACTCAAACAAATAACAATAGTCTCACCAGTTAAGGTTTGACAACAATGACAAAATAACAATTGCTTGCATTGTCACTTTCCAACAATCTCCCTCTTTGGCATTGATGGCAACAAAAAATATTAAAACAATGATTTAAAAATCATAGTTACCATACAATCCAAAAAGTCACCTGTGTTCCTTGATATGAACAATCTTCATTAATGTCTTTAGCTTCATTATGATTCTTATCTGTAAAACATTTCTCCCTCTGTGTCTGTAATCATCTTTGTCTAAACATCTGTAGACTCCCTCTAAGTAGATAATCACTTCAATGTTTGCAATAGTAACTTCTTCCTCTTTATATTACTTCCTTTATGTAATCTCTCCCTCTTGGTAATCTCTTCCTCTAGGAAATCTTAGGCAATCTCTCCCTCTTTGACAACAATGCCAAAGACGTCGATATATTTATCATGTAGATCTTTAGTATCAAGCTGATCCTATCATCTTAATTATGACTGATCTTCTTTTCTGTCCTTATCCAACTTCACAACTTTAGCCAGCATTCCAAAGTGTTACTAACTGTGCATCAATGTGTCAAGTATTTTGAATGTAATATTTGATGCAAATGTACCATACAAAACTTAATTAGCCTCAGTTAGGGGAATCACCCCCATTTTATCTCGTAGATACTCATGATCATCCTTGGGTAGTTATTTTGTGAATATGTCTGCTAATTTTTCTTTAGTGTTCACATAATCCAGTCTCACTTCTTTATTCTGAACTAGCTCCCTCAAGTAATGATACTTGATAGCTATATGCTTTTTATTTGAGTGCACAATAGGATTTTTAGAAATATTAATGGCACTAGTGTTATCACAATATATGACAACTGGGTCAATGATTTCTTCCTTCATACCTTTTAGTAGTATCTTCAACCACACAGTGTTAGAACAATTGACTGCTGCTGCCACATACTCAGCTTCAGCTATAGATTGTGAGGTGCAATTCTATTTCTTTCTTGTCCATGAGATCAATCTTTTTCTTAAAAGAAATGCTCCACCAGTAGTGCTTTTCCTGTCATCAACATTTCTAGCCCAATCAGAGTCAGTGTAAACTCTGAGTTCAAACTTGTCATTCTTTTTGTAGTATAGACCATAGTCATCAGTTCCTTTCAAATATCTTAGAATCCTTTTTACTGCCATCATGTGAGTTTCCTTGGGGTTAGCAGAAAACCTTGCAACAATTCCAACAGCTAGAGCAATGTCAGGTCTACTATGTACAACATATTGTAGTTTACCAATCATTGATCTGTAGAGTGTTTGGTTCACTTCTTTTATGTCATCATCTTTTGCCAGCTTCTGTTTAGTAGCCATGGGTGTACTCACTGGTTTGGACTCTTCCATTCCAAAAGTTTTCAGTATCTCCTTGATATATTTAGATTGAGTGATATAGATACCATTCTTCATTTGATAAATTTGTAAGCCAACAAAGAATTTTATTTCACCACACATGGACATCTCAAACTCAGTTTGCATCTCTATTGAAAATTTCTGGCATAACACATCTTGTCCACTAAATATGATGTCATCTACAAAAATTTTAGCTAATAATGTACCTTTGCTTTGCTCTATCTTTAAGTACAGGTTGTTGTTTTCATTGGTTCTTGCAAACCCAATCTTGATCAGATAATTGTGAAATCTCTCATACCACGCTCTTGGCACTTGCTTCAATCTATATAATGCTTTGTGCAATCTGTAGACCATATCCCTTTTGTTTGGGTCAAAATAACCATCAGCTTGCTCAATATACACTTCTTCCAAGATACCATTAAGAAATGAAGATTTCACATCCATCTGATAAACTTTGAATCCTTTATAGGCTACATATACAAGTAAGGTTTTGACACCTTTCAATCTTGCAACTGGGGTGAATGTTTCACCATAGTAAATTCCTTCCTCCTGTGCATAACCCTTGCATACCAGTCTAGCTTTGTTTCTTGTCACATCTCCATGTTCATTCAACTTATTTCTGAATACCCACTTTGTACCAATTACATTTTTATAATTCGGCCTAGGTACAAGTGTTTAAGTCTTGTTCTTCTCAATCTTTTCAATTTCTTCATTCATTACCTGTATTCAATCTTCATTTTCTAAAGCATCTTTCACTATTTTGGGCTCAAATTCACATAACAAACATGTGCCATTTTTCAACTTACTTCATGTCATAATAGAAAAATCCTTTGATCCAATGATTTGATCAGAATTGTGGTTTCTTCTCACATATTTTGCTAGAGTAGGCTCAGTCTTTGCTGTAGGTTCAATGTTTGTATTCAGTTTTGGTTGATTATGTGACTTGACATCTCCATCAGATAGCTCGACATTCACCTTCTGTGACTCGGAAAATCCACTCTGTGACTCGGTAGGTGATGCTTTTGCTTGATAGTAGCCTCAAGTAGTGAATTAGAATCTTCCTCACCAAGATATACAAATGATCTGTAGCTTTTAGGCTCTTGTGTACTTTCAACTTCATTTCTTTCTACAAACTCATCAATTCTAACATTTGCACTTTCCACAACTTTGTTAGTATTAGAATTCAAACATTTGTATGCTTTTATTTTCATTGAATAACCAAGGAATATGCCTTATTCACCTTTAGCATCAAGTTTTCCATTTATGTTGTCCTTCAGTATAAGACATTTGCTTCCAAATACTTTACACTAGGTGCATAACCATACCAAAGTTCATAAGGTGTAGCATTTGTACCTTTCTTGACTTGAACTCTATTTAGTGTATAGATTGCAGTACTTACAGCTTCTTTCCAGTATTTTTGTGCAACATTTTTCTCCATCATTAGTGTTCTAGCACAGTCCATGATAGATCTATTTCTTCGTTCAACAATACCATTTTGTGGAGTCCTGGGTGCGGACATCTGTCTCTTTATACCTCAATCATTGTAGAACCCATTAAACTCATTAGAAATAAACTCTCCACCTCTATCAGATCTTAAGCATTTCAAAATTTTGTCTGTTATCTTTTCAACTTTAGCTAAGTACCATTTAAATAACTAGAATGCATCAGATTTTTCCTTGAGAAACATTACAGTCATAATCCTTGAATAATCATCAACAAATAGAATAAAGTATCTAGCACCATAGTAGCTTCTTTCTCCAATGGGACCACAGAGATCAGTATGGACTAATTCCAAAATTTCCTCTAAAATATGTATTTTACTCTTGAAAACTAGACTTAGTCATCTTTCCTAGTTGACATTATTTACATATAGCATTCTCAGGTTTCTTTAACTTAGGTAGCCCTCTAACCTTTTTCAGTTTACTTATGCTCACCAAGTTATCAAAGTTCACATGACACAACCTCTTATGCCATAACCAAACATCATTGTATTGTGCAAACAAACATGTTTCTTTAGATAAATCTAGATAAAATAAGTTACCTTTAGTCTGATCACTACTTCCAACAGGTTCTCCAGTAGAATCATAGATATTTTCTTTTCTACGATGGAATTCAACTTTGTAACCAGAAGTGTTTAGCTATGCAACACTCAGCAAATTATATTTAAGATCATCAACCCAATACACATTATCACATTTGATTTTGTTAGTTAAGTTAATCAATCCTTTACCTTTGATAAGACATGGTGCTGTTGGTTGTATTGCCTATTTTTGCTGCTTTTCCCTGTTATTTGTCCTGCTATCTAAAATTTTTAGGTCTTCATACTTAAACTTTGCTAAAAATTGCATAAACCCTAAAAAACCCTAGTATCCAAGTGTTAAATGATTCATTTTTAAACCCTAGGTCATGTCTTATATTTTAACGTTACCTTTTTCAGTCACTCAAGACATGTGCTTTAAGTTAGGTCGCTTGATCGCATTACCTGGAAGGAATATGCTAAATCCTCTCCCTACTTCGCTTTTGCCTTGTGTCGCGTAGTCTCGTTATAAAACCGAATATTCCTTCAATGTCTTGAGACTTAGCGATTTCACTTAAGTCGGGTTGTCGTGGGATAGCTATGTTATAAGCTTTATAATGATTGGGACCCACTACTCAGTCGGGTGATCGCATGAGAAGTCAAAAAGTCAAAGAAATGTCATGAGACTTCGCGATTCACTTCATGTCGCATGGTCTCTTGATCAGGCCATGACAAACAGTTAAGTATTTCTTCAGTCGCGTGGTCTCGTGATGAAATGACAGTTAAGGGATAAAAACCCCGATTTCGCGACTAACTGTTTGATGTTAGTGACTTCCCTCAGTCGGGATGTTGCCAAAACAGGAATAATGACTCAGCTCTCCAGTGTAAATTAAGTGGACAAAAGAACAGATGACATTTGTCATAAAATGAATGGTTTTCGGGAGGTCGCTTGAAGGAGAATATGGATCAAGCGATAAGGAGACTAAGGTATGTTTACCTTTAGTCGCAGAGTCTCTAGATAATTTAAGGGCATGACTGATCATCAAACAACTAAGTGACAACCGTCCGATGCACGAAGTAGATGATCCTGTGGCAGTCGCGATGTCTGGAGAAAAAAGTGCCCCAGGGAAAAATTCCTCCCGACTTGGCGATTAGGGTAGGTTGCAAAGTCGCTGTGAATAGAAAATGAGCACGTGCTTTGAGTTAAAGGTAAAGATAAAGGATCTCCCGACTAAGCGACCAAAGAAATAATCATGAAAAGTTAAATGCAACGGCTTGTCGCATAGTCTGGAGATGATTGATGAGTTAGTGTTAACCCCTTGCGACTTTGATTTCACTGTAGTCGCCTTATCACCTAATGGACTTGGGTCAGCCAAGGTAAAGAAAGTTCATTGTCACCTAATCTGGAGATTAAACCAGGGTTAAGAAAAGGTCCTCATGAAAAAGAGACTTAACATGGTCGCGAGGTCGCCAAATAACAAGATCTAAAGTGCGGTGCCAAGTAGTTGATGTGACAGAATGAATCACCCGGCGGCCAATCAGATACATGAATTTTAATTACTGTGCACAAAAGGTAGCTGAGATGTATGACAGAGGACAAATCAGAAGATGCCATGTTAGCTGTCTTAAATGTTTGATGATTGCGCCAAAGATTCATAATTTCAAATTCGATTTTCTGTCAACTTCATGCAACTACGGCTAGGTTTTTGAACGCTCACAGCATGGTAACTTAATGGCAGAACTGACATTTTCGAATCATGAGCCATGTACTCTGAATCAAAATGGATATAAACAGAGGATCATGCATTCATTCTTGTTCACCGAATTTTTAGATTTCAAAGCCAAGTTGTTATTTTCAGCGAAAAAGAGATATTCTGAGCGGTTGCAGTGTTTTCAAGTGATAAGAAATTTCTAAAGTTACAGAGAATTGCATTCAGAACAGACAGTTGATATTGGAATTTAGATTTGTTTCAATATCATTCCAGGCAGTAAATCAAAGTGTTTGCAGAGATGAGTAGAGCGGTGAGCATGGCTTCTACAAGTGGAGGCAGTGGAGAGGAGCAAAAAGGAAAACCTAGCTTCTCAGATGAATTTTTACAGCTTCTGCCAGGTTCAACACA
>MU224983.1:2828771-2848690 GCA_018584345.1 Thuja plicata | reverse complement strand
ACACTCTGGTTATAAGGTAACCATTTAATTGTTTACAAGTTTCTCTCAAGGAGAGAATTAAATGTTGTGAATGATTTCAAGAAGCATACTACTTTGTTAAGGATTTGATACAGTGGTCTGGAGGTAAAAAGATAGTTTGTAAGGCAATCTATCCTAATTGTTTGAGTTGTAAGGCAGTTCAGTGTATGTTGTTTTTGTGATTTCTATGTTTATTATTGACTCTGCAGCTCTAAGGATAGGCACTGGTTCAGAAAACATTCTGATTATCTATCTGTGTTTCAGATATTCCAAGTTATCAAAACCAAATCAATTTAAACACTCTGTTACTAAGAACATATAAGCTAAACTTGTAAAGGACCTCTGTCAGCAGGACACAGTCCATAGTATTGATTCCTTGAAGAGTGAATCAACTAGGTTATCCCTCCTATAAAGAAAAGGAAGAAGGATGATAATCCTTGTATCACTGGTTATTGTTATGTTAATAACTATGGTATTAGCAATTAATAACTGAGTATTTGTGGAGCTCAAAAATGAAGAAGGACCTTATCCAGTCCTTAGCAATTAGGCTTTTCTTGTCTCTGAATCAGGAGTAGAAGGTACAAGGTTCACATAGACATTTCAAGCATTGTGGTTCATACAAGAAAAATCCCTAACAGGTGCATCATTACCAAATTTTACATATACTCCATTGCATTGGTTTAGGGTTTCAAACTTATCTTTGTCACTAGTCATATGATGGGAACAACCACTGTCAATGATCTAATGATCACTTTTACTCATATAAGATATTAATGCAGTTTTCTCATCATCATCAAAATCTTCTTTCATTGCAACATAAACAACTTCTATATCATTGTGATCAAAATTGTCAGTATCATTGTCAGAAGTTTCTTCAGCAATATAACAAGATTTCTTACCTTTGTCTTTGTAATCCTTATATTTCTTGAAGTCTTGGTCATCCTTTCTCTCTCTATATTCTTTTTATTTGTTGTCCTTTCTTTCATCTTTTTCATTCTTATCAGGACATCTAGCAGCTTTATGACCAACTTTATTGCATGAAAAACAAATAATAGGAAGTTTACCTCTGTATTTTCCTTTTCATTTGGATAGCCTTTTTTCCATAAGTGCTTCAAGTTCTTCAAGATCATCATCAGTAGTGTCACTATCACTATTCACATGTTTCTTTCCTTTCTTAGATTTATTGAGAACCAACTATGATCTAAAAGTAGAATCAATACCTTGAGGATTGTAGTTATCATAATTTGACATTTCAAATGTAGTGAGTTTGCCTATCAGATTTTCTAGATTCAGATTATTGTTAGGAGTACATCTCAGTTCTTGAATTACAGAAACTCTAATAGCATATATAGGAAGTAAATTTCTCAGTACCTTGATCATAATAGTGTTTTCATGAATTGTTCCATTAGCTCATCTAATGGCATTTACAACTTCTTTTACACTACCATAATATTGATTAACATTTTTTCCTTCTTGCATTTTCATCTCATCAAACTTACCTCTTAAACTTTTTGATTTAGCTCTCAGCACATTTGTGTCTCCACCATAGATAGTTGCAAGTTTGTCCCACATCTGCTTTGCATTTGTGCAAATCTTTATATCATCAAACTCTGAATATCTCAATGAGGAGGCAATCTCCAACATTGCTTGATTGTGCTCTTGCTTTTCTTTTAGTTGTGCAGCTATGAGAGGAGTAGAAGGTGATACATAGTCATTTTCAATAAGTCTCTTGGCATCATCTCCAATACCAGCCAGATGCAGTTTCATCAAACTCTGCCATACAGGGAAGTTATCTTTGTTAAGCTTGGGAACCTCCTTCTTATACATCTTGATATTTTCACTCTAAGTACCTTCAAACTATTTTCAAAAGACCAAAGCTCTGATACCAATTGTTAGAATGAATTTAGAATAACTGAGAGGGGAGGGGTGAATTAGTTATCCTCAGGTCTAGATGTAGAAAATAAAAAATTTTGTATTTCAGATCTATTCGGCAGCAGTAGCATATGTCAACAAATTTAATCATGCAGTTTACTATCTAATGAAATTGCTTGTAGAAATATAACAGTAAAACAAACCATAAGCATTCACACAAGTTGACACAAGTATTTAATGTGGAAACCCAATATGGGAAAAACCACCAGTAACATGCTACCAAGTTTTCTCTCTTCTAAAGTGAGCTCTGTGAGGAGCCAACCCTGTTAAAGGTTATAATAACACACTGTTAGGTGTGACATGGTTAAAGGATTTAATCACCCTGTCAGGAGTGGCCTTGTTAGAGGACTTAGAACATTCCACCTGAATGTCACCTGTTTAGAGGATTTATACAAATGACTGTTAGGTCAACCTTGTTAAAGGATTTAACTAATACAATGGTTAGAAATTAATCAACAGTTGTGATCTAATACATACAACTTACTTTGCAAATTCAGTTCCAATTATAGCTTTGATGTTAACTTACTGGATAGCTTGCATTGTCATTTCAACCTTCCGATCTTCTTGTAAATCCATCAAGCAATCACACATGCAACTCTCTGCTTCTATATTCAGCCTTCTCTGCTAGATCATGCCAAACAGTAAATCAACTATGCAATCCTCTTGCATACACACATGTACTTCCACATTCAGCAGCACACTATAGCATCATGAATGAATAACCCCTTGAGGTTATCATATACCTCTCTATCCAGGTTAGATAAATCTTTGTCTCTTAATCAAGATTGTAGATCTTAGGTTAGGTCAGATCCAACGGATCATTCCATCTTTGCATTACATTTAATTCTCCAAAGTAGTCTCTAATTAAATATTGAAACCATGTGTTAATTATGGTTACCCATACATTAAAGGATGTGGATCAATCTTTAATTAACATTGCATATCCCAATAAAATTAACTAAGTCAGCCAGAGATCTCAAATCTCATCATTAATCCAATTACTGTAAGTCGGCCAACATCACTATTTCCACTCAGCAATTTCACTAGTGCTCGACATTGAACAAATTTTCTTGTCACAAACAACTTTGCTTGGCACACACAAATTTTCTCGGCATAAGCAACTTTTCTCGGCACAAGCCAAATGTGCTCGACACAGAACAGCCGAAAAAGTTGTCTTTGAAAGATAAACAACTAATTACTTTGCCATAGTGCCAACTGATAAAGTACCCTTTTAATTTCCTTAACTCAACCATTCACTTGGTCTTATTGTGAAATCTTCTTCATCAACAGTAGATTAGGTACTCAAATAGATAATAATAGTCTCACCATTTAAGGTTTGATAGCAATGACAAAATAACAATTGCTTTCATTGTCACTTTCCAACAAGAACACTAAATCAGTTCCCCCAACTGAGTCTATTGCATAAAAACAAGAGCCTACTAAAGAAAAAACAAAGGAACAAAGTAAACAGAAGTGAGCCAAGATACAACCAAATGAGCATAAAGAGAACACAATGCAAGAAAACAAAGAAGAGGAGAAATAGGAGGAGAAGAAGGAAAAAAAACAAGAGGAGCAAAGAGATGAAAATATTCCAACTGAGATAACATCTGATGCGCCAAATGCATCACGTTCCCCAAAGAATTCACCAAATGGAAGTATGCTAGAAAAGAAGAAGAAATCAAAGAAGAGGAAACATGCAGATATGATCCAAGCAATCATATTACAAAATGTAGACATATCTACTATGAGCCCTGATGAAATGACCGAGTATGCATAATTGGTGAAACTTAAGGCAATTGTAAAAGAAATTATTTTAAAAGAGTCCAAGAAGACAGATGTATTGGAAAGTGTCAAGGATGTATTGCAAGAAATTTTTTCGAATGTCGCTGTTGATGAAAAAAGAAAGTCTCAATAGTCAAGTAGAAGGACTAGTGGAACAAGTTAGAAATCCAAATCAAGACACTAATGACTACATGATGAAGGTTCATTCAAGGAAGATGGAACTGCAAATTATTGAAACAATTCTAAACAACATTTTAGTAGATAAGGTATCACTTTCTGATGCCTCTATCGATATTAAGACTAAATTGTCTCATATTCTTTTAGTATTTCAGAAAGTTTTATTTCATTTACCACTTCACCAAGCATATAAGGAAGAAATATGAGTTTGCTAAGACTGAGCTAATCGAGTATCTAAAAAATTTCACTACTGAGTCTGGTTCTCTACAAGTTTATTACTCAAGGTTGAAACACCTGATGGGTATGCAACATGAACTTTGACAAGAAGAGAATAAGAGAAGGATGTAACTTCTTGAGCTGCAAGAACTTCTGATTCCCACATTGAATCAATGCAAAGGCACTTGAAGAAGGCCAAGGATTTGGTTAATACCCCCGATGGTAGCTCACTAGACACCATCATTGGAATTTTAGCTAATGTTGCTGGTCAAATTTTTGTACTTCAAACACTTAAAGATGCATGGGATTCATCCCTAGCTGATTTACAGAAGAAGTGCACTTACTTTTTTAATTAGGTATAAGTATACTGCCGAGCACTAAGTCATTTTATTTTTGGAATATTTGTCCAAAAGGGGGATAGATATTATAAGTACACAAGGAGGATAGATATGGATACAAGTACATAAGGCAGATATTAAGGGAGATATAACAATACAAATTTTGTGGAGTAATATCCTAGGGGGATTTTTTGAAGCTTTGGAGTTTTTGCAAAATTTTGATGACTTCGAAGTTATTGTCAAAATGCCCAAATAATGTCAAAAGGGGAGATTGTTACACCTACCTGAGTTATTGTGTTGTCATTAGTTTTGTCAAATTCTCAATAGTCAAAGGAGATAGTTAGTAAAAGATACATTACACTAAGACAAATAGTTGGTAAAGAAAAGCATCATAGACATCAAGCACTGAATAGTGACAAGCACTGAGTTGAGCAAAGAATAGTTAGTAACTAAGAAAACATTATGTCACTGAGAAAGATCAGAGTCTATTACCGGGTAATATCAGAGTTGACATAACAATTCAAATTGGAGACATTGAATTTGGAGGCTGAGAAGAAGGTTTTACAGTATTCAAGGTAGAAGTTAGGTAGAACATCAGGATTGTAAAAACATGATTATACATGACTGTGAGGCAAATCAACCAATGAAAGTTAAGTTGAATAAATGCGATGGGAATCAAACCAACCTTGTACCACTTCACCTCAAACATAGAAGGAGAAAGATCTAGAATAGGTTAACTGCATTAAGATCATATAAAAAGAACAGAATATGAAGACGAAAGATGATGGTGAAAATTGCAGAGACGAAAGATATTATAGAGTTAGAGCTAAAGGAGTTAGAATGAAGAAGTTTTAGGGTGCAGAACATATAAGTTACTGAGTGCAGAATGTGGTATTGCACTTGTTAATCATAAATAATCTGAACAAAATTACGTTTGATGCATAATCATGGACATTTTTCTAATAGGTTTTATAGTTATTAAAAGGGTAGAAATCCCATTAAGTGGGTAGGTCCTAACAAGTTTTATTTTGTAAATCCTCTAACCGGGTACATCTCTTAGATGAGATATTGTAAAAATCCTTTAACAAGGTAGATTACATAAGTCTTTTTGTACTCCTAACAGGGTAAGCTATCAAAAGTATCTAACATTGTATCTCTAATTGAGAAACCTTTATATTGCAATAGTGAAGGATTGTGGGTGCCATCCCCACCACAGTTTTTTTTCTCTAAGAAAGGATTTTTGGGTGACCAAAAATCATGGAGTTTTGTGTTATATTTTTTTTATTTACATTACATGTTTTATAATGTCTTTATGCATGATATTCAGATTGGTGAAGGGTAAAGAAGTGATAGGTAAATGCTTTTAAGTACTTATTCACCCCTCTCCTCTCAGCACTTACATTTCCATAGATAATCCAACACTTATGTCCTTCCCAAATGAATATACCTTGAGGCTCTCTAAAATGTTTCATCATAGTTTTATGGTGAATGTGGTACACCCTATCTAAGGTCCTATGTCAAACTATTCCATCTCTGAATGAGATGGTCGAGGACTATCTTTCCCTCATTTCTAGTCATTTTCTCATATTCTCTGAATGCATGTTCCCTTAAGGATAAAATCCTTACCTTATGTTCCATATATTATAGGCATTACATAGTTATTTTCCAAGCATAATATAAATCATGAGGCTCATGAAACTCCTCTTAATATCAGAAAATACTTTTTTTTTCTTCCCTGTGTGGCCTAGCATAAACACCCCACCTAAGGTCATTTTGGATTCAAGACATAAATGCCTTCAGTTGAATGTCTCTAACAAAAAAAATAGATTCCATGTCATTTGGAACATCAAAGTTATGTAAATATAACTCACAAATATGATTATTTATAGCTATAGGAGAAGACTCATATGCCTGATAAAATTCTAGAGGTGTTTCCAAAGAAGGGTTTAAATCTTTGACAATCCTCATTAACTTGAAACTTAAATAGAGTTCTTTTAGATATAGGACATAAAACCTTGGAGGTTACCTGCACTGAATTTATTGTGGCACCACAATGGTTATTTTGGTCACCTTTTCCTTGAGTAAATATATTTCATCATCCTTATTTTCAAGTTCTCTTCTCTGATTGTCAATAATTCTTTCCTTCCTATCTTTCTCAAGTTCCCACTTAGTTTGTTGATACAACATATTTTTTATAAAATCCAAAGACATAGTATGAAAAGTGAGAGAAAAAGGTGGAGTATGCTCATATATCCTTTTCCCCTTACCTATGTTACTTGCTCCTAGTTGTTATTCCTCCAACTGCTCAACAACAATGAGCTCATCAAGTCCTTGCAATCATTGATCTTCTGGTGGTTTCTCTTCTTCTTCAAATACATTTTGTTGTTCCTGAAGGACTTATTTTGTTATTTACTCATGAAATTCATTCCCTTCCTCTGGTATGTTAGGTCGCATAATAGGTGATTAAGGAGAATACTCTTCTCTCATTTTTGTTTCCTGCATCTCACTTTCTTCCTCAGGTTTATCTAAATGCATTGGATATACATACAATGACTCATTATCCTTTGAACTACTGATGATATGAATTTCTATCAAAGGGGTACCATGAAGAGACTCAGATAATTCAACCAAAATACTAGGAACTAGTTCTTTTGTTTTTTCTACCTCACTAGTCCTTCCTCTAAGCCTGGAGCTTCTCTATTGAGGAGTCTCTTTGATGGCTTCAGGTATTTTCCTCTTACTTGTTTTCCTAGTGGACTTGGCTACAGGTGCATAATTTCCAGGAGGATTTTTTTCTTCCTATTTCCTTTTCTTGGAACTAAGGGTAACTAGTTCAAGATATTTATCTCTTATGACTTTTTTTATCTTTCTCATCTACCTTGGATTTTCCTTATTCTTTACAGAGGCCTTCAACCCTTATAAGATTTTTCTCTACGGTAATGACACTAGGGTCTTTTGAAGGGTTTACTTGAATATTGGCAGGTGAGGATTTAGGTAAATTTTATTCAAAAAGTAATATATCTTCAGGATCCTCGATTGCAGGGAATTCCCTAAAGGATGAGGTCCCCACTGTCATTCTCAAAATTCCTTAAGGAGTGTCTACTCTATGCATTATTGGCCTACCACTATGTCCTACATTGTCTAATTTAAACCTTCTAACTAAAAAAACTCTTCCTAGATCATCTAGGAAACATCTCTAAATGATCTTTCAACTAACAATTTAACAAGACAGTGGTGAGTGACAGAGTACAACCTACCTTTTTGTATTTCAGCTACACAAATAGATAGTAAGATGTAGATGATGTTTGGAACATTCATCAGAAGTCTACTATGCCATATGTGACTGAGAAGCTTTAAAGTGCATGGAGTGTAGGTATGATTATCTTCCCTCATAGGTCAGGTATTTCATGATGTAAACTACCACTTCAACTTAGGTTGGTGGAAGGGAAATCCTTTTAGTCCATTTATCATCAATAATAAAAGGACCATCTCCTAGGTGAGTGAACTAGGCCTTGACATACCTTTCATCCTTGGTTTCTGGAAACTTTTCTCCTATAGTTGGATGACTTGTTACTTCATCTGTACATTCTTCAATTTCCAAAAATCTCAACCCTTTAACCTGGGCTTCACCATTAAAAAATGTGTGGGTGAATTCCAAATCAATAGCCTTATCAAACCCATTCAACCTCAGGAAATAACTTAATCACCCATAATTCCTGAATTCAAGTTTGCATATTGGGTCTTGCAGCAACATGTCATGAATTCTGGGTTCATGTTACACAAGCGGTCCTCACATGGCTTAAATGAACATTTTTCAAAAAAATCCTCTATAATTCTTCCTTAAACTAGTGAAACAACCTCTCTAAGAGCTCAAAATCTCTACAACTACCAAAATGTAGCTCCCAAGAACCTTAATTCCTTCCTGCAATCTATACGCTCTGTAACTCAAGTTCTTCACAAAACCCTTATGCCATTTCTAAATTGGGAATTATAGGTATAATCATAAAATGATTTTCATCACAAGCATTTTTATGGTGGTAGGAGTTAATGAGAAGGTACATATAAAAATATATGAAAAATATTTCATATGCTTCAACCGTCACATCAAAAATTTGAAACTGCTGCAGTTTTAATTTTAAGATTGTGGTATATGGTCATAACATGGATATGACATGGCTATAAAATTCTTAGCCTCCACTTAAACATGGGCACGTGTCCACACATTTGGATTTGAGAGGGTGAGTAGGACTCATAGATATGTAATTTATATTTATTAATTAAATCATGGAAAAATAAATGTATCTAATAAAAAATAAATATATATGTGTACCTTCCGTGACATGGATATTGTAATTAACATAGGTAAGTTCAATTGTATGAAGTAGTAATAATGATTTGAAAACATGCCTGACATGAAGTATGGTAGAATGACTTGATGCATTGGAGTTTGGATGAGGTGGAAGATAGATGGTGCGAGATGGAAATGAAATAATTATTATGGAGAAAAGGTACATCCATCAGATATGGATATATATTTTATGAATGCATGCAACAAAAGAGGTTTAAAGATTTCATAGGTCATGAAGTCTTCTAACTTATTCTGTAGGAACCTTAGAATCCTTAAGAGTTGGAAATTGGTATAGGAACTCTGCCTTTGTAGCTAGTTTATGGTACAACCTTAATCTGTACTTGTTTACCAATAACTTGAATCGAACAAGATCAATTGTTGACTCTTGCACTACACCATTGTTAAAGACTTCAACTATCTCATTTGGGCATAACCATAAAGATTGCAACTTGCCTATGGTATCTTTATATCTAGAATCATATAGAAATGCCTAATCACCAGGGTGAAACTTCTTCCCTTTTATGTTCTTGTCATGTCATTTCATTCTTTGTTTCTGTAATAACTCCATTTTCTTGAGGGATGAATTCATGATTTCATCCAGAGCATTGACTTGCATGACTCTATCCTTTTGGGATGCACATAAATCTATTTCAAGATGTAATGCAATCTAGAGGGTCTTATGTTCAAATTCAAAAGGCATGAAAACAACCTTCCCAAAGAGCATTTTGAAGTGAGTACAACTACTTGTTGTCTTCGTTGTTGGTTTGTAAGCCCAAACTACCTCACATAACATATTTTCCCAATCCTTAGTTTGAATTTTCATTATTTTGGTTAGGATAGAGTCAATTTACCTATTTCTAATTTTAACTTGTCCATTTTCCTATGGGTGATAGGGACTTGAATTCCTATGCTTGATGTTGTATTCATTCACCAATGTTGTTATAAATGTTGATGTGAAATGAGCCCCTTGATCTATCACAATCTCTCTTGATACCCCATATATGGTAAAGATTTCTTCATAAATAAAATTTTCAATCTTGTTATCTCTGTCATGTTTCATTGGTTCAACCTCTACCCATTTTGTGACATAGTCAATACACACCTGAATATAAGATTTACCATTTGAGGGAGGATCAATAGTTCCAACAAAGTCCAATCCCCATTTATAAAATGGTGTAAGAACAACTTGAGGGTACAATGGAATCTCATCAGATTTAGTAGGTCTTCCCATCCTCTGGCATCTATCACACTTCTTGGTGTGGTAAGTTGCATCCTTTTGTAAAGTAGGCCAGTAGTAGCCTGTAATTAAAATTTTCAGTGTTGTCCTTTTTGCTGAAAAATCAACTCAATAAGGTTCAACATGACATGCATGAAGAATTTCATATGTCTCATCTTCCCTAACACACATTCTCATTACTTGGTCTGGTGATGTGTATAATAAACAATCAATTATCAAAGAAAAGTTAAAACATTTCTCAACAAGCAACCTTTTCTCTTTTGGTGAGAGATGAGGAGGGATTTTGTTAGTAGCTAGGAAATTTTCTATATCTACATACTAGGGTATATGAGATGTAATAGAAAAAAAATGTTCACATGGAAAAGACTCATTGATAACCTCGAAATCTCTTTTGTTTGAAGTATAGATAGAAAATCTGCCACTACATTTACTTTACATGGTTTGTCGATTATGGTGATGTAAAATTCTTGTATCAAAAGAAACCATCTAGCTATTCTACCTATTATGGAAGGCTTGTTCACAAGGTACTTAATTGTTCCATGATTTGTATGTACAAAAATTTGATATCTAGTGATATAATGCCTAAAATTTTTAAGAGCATAAATGACTGCTAACAATTCCTTTTCTATTTAGTGTGGTTTAATAATGGTCTTTGAATATTTTTGCTTATGAAATAAGTTGCATTCTCAACTGTACCTTCTTTCTAGCCTAAAAATGCTCCAATGGCATAGTTTGATGCATCAATATGAATTTGAAAAGGAAGTGACTAGTTAGGTCCCCTAAGGATTGGTGTTTGAGTGAGGACTGAATTTAGCTGTAGGAAGGCTTCTTCATAAGGTTTTTTCCTATCAAACTCTATATCATTGGTCACTAGAGTATATAGAGGTCCTTCCATTTTACTAAAGTCTTTAATAAACCTCCTATAATATCTAGAATGACCCAAGAACCTTCAAACATATTTTGGATTTGTAGGAATAGGAAGGTTAAGAATAACTTCAATTTTTATAGCATCAACTTGAATACAAACTTGTGTAATGTAGTTTCCTAGCACCACTCCCTCTTACATCATCATGTAACACTTCTCATTGTTCAAGGACAGGTTTTGATCATCACATATTTGTATCACTTTTCCTAAATTTATAAAGGCTTCCTAAAATGTTATGCCATATGAGGTAAATTCATCCATGTATATTTACATACAACCATGCAAAATATTAGAAAATATACTAATGACTTCTCTTTGGAAGAAAAAAAAATAGGCATAATTTCCCCATGTGAAGGTAAATGTGGCTTTCTCCTGATCTTTTGGTGTAATTCTAATTTGGTTTTAACCACTAAATCCACAAAAAAATGAGAAATGCTTCTTTCCTCCTTAAGAGTCTAAGACTCGATCTATAAATGGAAGAGGGAAATTATCCTTTTTTGTTGTAGTATTAAACTCCCTATAGTGTACAAAAATTCTCCACTTCCCTGCTTTCTTAGGAACAATGAAAATAAGTGACACTCATTGGTTCTCATGGATAGGGTAGATGAAACCAACATTTAGCAATTTCTGTAACTCCTCTTTTACTATCTCCCTGAGTGCAGGATTAATTCTTTTTTGAGACTATCTTACTGGCATACTATGCTCTTTGATATAAATTATATGAGTGAATAACTTAGGATTGAAACCCTTTATGTCACCATAATCCCAAGAAAAGGCCTTTTTATGAGATTGAAGCAATGTTATCAAAAAATTCTAGTGTTCTTGGGGCATCTTGCTATTGATATTAAAAAACCTAATTGGTGAGACTTCTATTTATTTTATAAATTCAATCATGGATGCGTCATTGAGTAATGGTATTTTCATTTTATGTGGAAAAAATGTGTGAATAATGTCCTCAACTGTAGGAAAACTTGGAAAGCTAGGTGCAAGGAGGATTGTTTGCAATCAACATTGTTAATGCAATGAGCAACCAAAAGATTGTTTAGATTCACCATAATGGTTCTGAATAATATTGTTGATCACTTCATCCTCCTAAATTTCCAAGAAATGATCTCTATCAAGCATCATGAGCTACACAATGGAATTAAATTCCTCAACTTCTTCTCCTAAATGTGGCCATACTGGTTGTACTATACTGGGCTGAGGTTGTGCTGGTGGATAGGGAGAAATATTATTAATAGAAAGACCATATAAGATAGACATATCCGTTCACTGACATCCTATATATGCATCAAATATAGCTAACCAAGGCCTTCCTATAATAATAGGATATCCTCCCAATGTGACTTTATGATGCAAGAGCATCTTGGGTTATTGGAAATCCAGCTCAACCTAAAAGATGTTTACTTTTGTTCTTTAGCTTGTTTGGAGGCTGGTCGGTGAAGTACTTTGTTGCTCTGGTTTTGTCGCTTGATTATGCTTATTCTGAGTTGGTCTCTATTTCTCAGGTTTCTATCGCTCAGGCATGCTTGTTTCCAAGTCCATTTTCTATTTCTCGGGTTTGTCTTTTGTTTCTCGGGTATGCTTGTCCTGAGTCATGTTATGTTGCTCAGGGTGGTCTTTGCCCGAGTCATTCTATTTCTCAGTCATCCTTTGCCTGAGTTGTTTATTTTAGAGTTGGATCTGGTGGCCAACTTATACATTTAATTTTCATGGCTTAATTAATATGGGGTCTCTCTTTGGGATCTATGTGGACCTAAATCTAGTTCTCACTTATGGATTTGAGCACCGACGTCTCTGGTGGACTCTTGTATATATTTATTTCTATGTTATTAGTTTAGGAGAAGTTACTAGAAGTTAGAAGATTAAGTATTGAATTATCTAGAAGGAATGCCTGTGACCTTGTATTTATGAAGATCAATATGTAATTCACTGAATGTATATGGTCTAAACTGGGAAGGCCTTATAGCCTGACATGTATTGAGTTTGATCAATTAATAAAAAGGATCTTTGTTGTTTCTTATCTCACTATGTTGTTGTTGTTTGCACATTTTATTTGCAAGTTGGTTTGGTAGTTGGGAGAGCCTTTGACCCCTCTTGCTAGCCATCCTTGTGTTAGGTGGTATAAGAGCATTGGTGAGATCTAAGTTCATTCTTGTAAACCCTACCCTAGTTGGTGATATTGTTGTGGGGTAGTAGATTGCAATCTAACCTACAATTGCAGAGGGATTCAAGATGGTTGGTGGGAGAGGAAATACAGATCCAGGTCTAGTTGATATGCTTAGATAGATGGCTGCTAGATTGGAAGATGTTGAGACAACCCAGTGCAAAGGAAAACATCTTGAGGATGTTAGTGATGATGAATTTAAAGAGGTTCAAGGAAATGCTACACCTGCACCTATGATGGATCAGGAAGAAGAAATATTCCTGTGAGAATTAACAAGTTTGAAGTCCACACCTCAGTTTAATCCTCCTGAGTATAGTGGAAAATTAGATTCTGATGAATTAATTGACTGGATAACTGAAATGGAAAATTATTTTGAATATGAGAATGTATCAGAGGACAAGAAGGTTAAGATCGCAAGCACAAATTTGAAAGGTCATGCATCCTTATGGTGGGAAAATTTTCAATTGGAATGAAAGAAGCAAGTTAAAGACAGAATCAAGGTATGGGACAAGATGGAAAACAAATAGAAAGGAAAGTTTCTACCTTGTGATTATCAGATTAACTTGATTAGGAGAATGCAAAGTTTGAAGAAGAAAGATAGATTAGTAAACGAATACACTCATGAATTCTATAGATTGGACATCAGATCTGGACATGTTGAAGATAAAGAGGAAAGAGTAGCAAGATATATGAATGGATTTAGAATTTCCATACAAGATGAGATCTATTTGGTCAAGATGGAAAGAATTGAGGAAGCATATCAATTTTCCCTAAAAGATGAGGTAAAGTTGAACAAAAGATATGAACAAAGACAAAGAGGTAGAGGTGGTAGATTCCCTAGAGGAAGAGGTATATCTCATGCTGAAAATAGTAGATTTGAACTAGACAAGTCGATTTCAGAAACATCTCAAGACTAAGGAAAGACTGATTGGAAAGGTGGAAGTTCATGCTGAGGAAGAGGCAATTACTCCTGAGGTGGTTATAGTAGAAGAGGATTCCAAGTAACTTGTTATAATTGTGGTGAGGAAGGACACAAATCCTTTGAGTGCACACATGCAAGCAAGAAGGTTGGTAGTAGAATAAATTCTTTGGTGCAAGAGGAGTCACCAAATGAAGCTGAGAAGGAAGAAAATCTCATGATCTGAAGGATATTATGGAGTGAGAAAGATAAGAAAGATCATGGTAGGAAAAGTTTGTTCAAGACCATATGTAGAGTTGTAGACAAATTTTGGAGGGTAATTGTTGATAGTGGAAGCTTGGAGAATTTGGCATCTGAGGAAATGGTCACAAAATTGTAGTTGGAAAGAATGATGCATCTGAATCCCTATTAGATCTCATGGATCAAGGATATGTTGGAGATTTGATTCTATTCAGTTAATTGATTGTATGTTTGTGATTGATGACAACATATAATACACAGTAGTAATTCTATATGTACTTATTAGAATGATGACATGAAGACTTGCGTGGTTAGATACATGTTCTTGACATGTTTATTATGTTATGTTCATACATGCAGATCTAGATATGATGTTTCAGTCAAGTTGTGTAATTCTGTTATTAGCATTTATAGTTATGGAAGAGTGTTTGTTCAGAGCCAATGTATGTAACATGTTTCTTGAGTTGCACCTATCTTTAGGATATGTGTGTGTGTATTCATGATTAGTTATGAGTTGATGATAGTTATCTAAAGGCACCAAACGTGTTTCAAGAAGATTGCAAAGTTAGAGTTAATTTGGTCAGGCTGACTTAGTGAAGCATTGCATCTATTTAGTTTATACTTGCGTGGTTGTAATTATGCTTGAGTGCTTAGCAGAGCTGACAAGGATGTTATGAAGAGTTGTCTTACAGGTCCCATGATCTCATACTTTGAGGAAGATACTTACAGCAAGTCAATTATGATATGCTAAGTGTGAATGATACGAAAAGAGACAGAAGATGTACAGAGCATAATATCAGATGTGGTTCATTCATCAAGAGTCTATGTGAAGAAGAAGTAAAAGATTGTAATACACTAGAACTGATCAAGATAGCAGGTCTACTCTATAGTTCATCATTAGATATAGTGCATATCTATTATACAGAAGGTTGTAGCCTTCACCATTAAAAAGTGAGCTTTTGGACAGTGAGTCCACCACCCCTAATAGGGTTATTTGTAAAAGACTCCTAACAGGGTCTGACCCTTAACCAGGTCACTATACTTATTGCATTGTAAAGTACAACTCCTAATAGGGTTGAAATATCTTCTAATAGGGATTACTATAAACAAGTATAGTTCATTGTGGGTGCTAATTACCACCGGGGTTTTTACCATTTGGTTTCCCCATAATCAAATTGTGTGTTGTGTGTTGTGTTATCTGATTAAGCATTTACTTTTTTGTATTCTGAAGTTAAGTAAAAAAGAGTTAAAGTTACCAATAATTGATTCACCCCCCCTCTTAGTTATCCTTTGGGACTATTCTAACAATTGGTATCAGAGCCAAGTGCCTTGGAGAAGAAGCCTAACAACTTAAGGTAGATCAGATGTCTTACTTCAAAAAATAAATCCCTAAGTTCGATGGAGAAAATTATCTGGATTGGAAAAACAAAATGATAACACATCTACAGTGTGTTGGCTTTGAGATCTTTGAAATTGCTACACAAGAAGTTGTAACTCCATCTCTGAAAGACCTTGCAAAGGATGATGCTACTAATAGACAAAAGGAAACATTTACCAATAATGTTATTGCTAAAGAAGCCCTAATTAGCGCCTTATCCGACAGTGAATTTTCTGAGATCAAGAAAATTGACAGAGCATATACCATATGGAAGTATTTAGAAAATATGTTTGAAGGAGATATTCAAGCAAAGAATGCACGCAGGAAGACATGGAAAAAGAAATACAACAGTCTTGAGATGTTACCTAAAGAGAAAATTTGAGCTTACAATCAAAGGATAAATGAAGCAGTCTCTGGAATCAGAAACAATGGTGGAGAAATATCAGAAGAAGATATAATGGAAAAGTTAATAACTACATTAACATCAGACTATGAAAAAAAGATAAGTATTCTAGAGGAATCCATGAAATTCTCACAAGACTTCAAGAGAGAGACTTTGATCAGCAAAATCTCTGCATTTGAGATATCAAGATTGAAGACTGAACCTAAAAGTGAAACAGCTTTCAAAGCCTCAGTCCATGGTAATAAATCCTTACACATCTCGAGTCATAAT
Organism: Thuja plicata; assembly: GCA_018584345.1. Classification (NCBI taxonomy): domain Eukaryota; kingdom Viridiplantae; phylum Streptophyta; class Pinopsida; order Cupressales; family Cupressaceae; genus Thuja; species Thuja plicata. Next base: position 2,832,340 of record MU224983.1, on the reverse strand, counting down.
GAGAAAGAAGAAGTTGATGAAGAACTAGAAGAAATCATTACTGTGATTGCTAAAAGGAAAAAGAAAGGAAAAGGAAAATATGAAGGACAACTTCCATTCAAATGCTTTTCATGTAACAATATTGGTCACGTTGCATCTAAGAGTCCCACAAGAGTCAAGAAGTTCATATCTGATTACAAACCCAAATATAAGAAGGAATGTTATCATGCTAAAGAAGGTGTAACTGATGAAGATTCAGGAGAATATGAAATTGGATTTGTTTCCCTTAGAGACATGGAAAGGTTTCTTGAGGAAATGGACATTAAAGATGAAAAGGAAGAACAAGAGTTAGCCTTAATTTCCAAAGAAGACATCAGAACTGATTGGATCATTGATAGTGGATGCTCTCATCATATGACAGGTGAAAAAGAAAGATTTGTTCATTTAGACAAATACAAAAGTGGTATGGTTAGATTTGGAGATAACACTCCTAAACCTATCATAGGTAGAGGTTCTATCACTTTGGATGGAAAGAACAAGATAGATGATGTTCTATATGTTGATGGATTACATCATAAGTTACTAAGTGTTGGACAACTACTTGACAAAGGTTATCATTTGGAGTTCAAAGAAAACAAGTGCATCATTAACAACAAGGATGAAGACATGATTGCATCAGGCTCCAAAACAAAAGGTAATGTTTTTCAGCTCAATTCTGATGTAAGTTGTTTTTTTGCAAAAGTAGATGATAGTTGGTTATGGCACAAGAGACTATGTCATATCAATTTTGATAACATAGTAAAGATAAGTAATGTCAAGGAAGTCAGAGACCTTCTTAGTAATACAAGACAAGTTGACACAATATGCAGGGAATGTGTTATGGGAAAGCATGTAAGGAGTTCCTTCAGAAGCAATCAGAACTCAGCTGAAAACAAATTGGACCTAGTGCATACAGATTTGTGTGGTCCTACCCAAACAAGATCATACTACGGAGAAAGGTATTTCATTTTGTTTGTTGATGATTTTTCTAGGATGATGTGGGTTGCATTCTTAAAGGATAAATCTGAAGCCTTTGAGAAGTTCAAAATATTCAAAGCTAAGGTTGAGAATGAATCTAGACTAAAATTGAAATGTCTGAGATTAGATAGAGGAGGAGAGTTCACCTCTAACCAGTTTTATGAATATTGTGAAGAACATGGAATTAAAAGATAGTTGAGTGCACCTAGAACTCCTCAGCAGAATGGGATAGCAGAAAGGAGGAACAAGATTATACTTGATACAGCCCGCACTATGATGATAGAAGGAAAATTTGTGCATACTTACTGGAGAGATGCTATGAATACAATAGTGTATACTATCAACAGAACACAATTGAGGCCAAGCGTAGATAAGACACCCTATGAACTTTGGTTTGGTAATATACCTACAATAAAGTATTTTAGAATCTTTGGCAGCAAGTGCTACATCAAGAGAGATGATGGTGTTGGTAAGTTTGATGCTAGAAGTGATGAAGGTATTTTTCTTGGTTACTCTTCAAAATGCAAAGCTTACAAATGTTTTAATTTGAGATTAAAGAAGCTAATTAAAAGCACGCATGTTAAGATTGATGAAAATTTTATGGTTCAAGAGAGGTACTATGAATATGCACCTATGATTGAAGATGAACCCAGACCTAACAACAAAGATATTGTTATTGAAGAAATGTTTGATTACATTGATGTCTCATGCAATGACCCTAGAACAAGCAGAGAAGAATCATAGATTACAGAAGAAGAAGTCACACCTAAGGTTCCTAAGTTCACATCCAGATACCACTCTAAAGATGATATCATTGGAGATCAGAGTAGTAGTGTTTTGACTAGATCAAAAGAAAAAAGTCTAACAGTGGATGAAGAGGTATGTTTACTTTCATAGATTGAACCCTTAAGTGTTGAAGATGCTTGTAATGATTATGATTGGAAGAATGCAATGAAAGAAGAACTAGATCAGATAATTAAAAATGATATATGGGAATTGGTCCCTAGACCCAGTGACAAAAATGTGATTGGAACAATGTGGGTATTCAAAAACAAAATGAATGAAGATGGTACAGTAGTTAGAAACAAAGAAAGATTGGTATGTAAAGGATATGTGCAGAGAGAAGGAATAGACTACACTGATACATTTTCCTCAGTGAGAAAACTGGAAGCCATTAAATTGTTTTTGGCATATGCAATGTTCAAAGACTTTAAAGTTTATCAAATGGATGTAAAATCAGCTTTTCTGAATGGTGACTTGAAGGAAGAAGTCTACATAGAACAGCTTGAAGGATTTAATCTTTCAGATGAACCAGACATGGTATGTAGATTGAAGAAAGCACTCTATGGTCTTAAACATGCCCCAAGAGCTTGGTATGAGAGACTTGATGGATATCTTACCAAGATTGGATTCAAGAAAGGAGTAGTAGATTATAACCTATTTACAAGAGAGACACCTGCTTGATTATTATTAGTTTCCATGTTTGTTGATGACATTATCTTTGGAGGTAATGAAAAGCTCAGTACTGCATTTGCAAAAGAAATGCAGAATGAATTTGAAATGAGCATGATTGGTTCTATAAAATACTTTTTGGGACTGAATGTAAAGCAAACAGATAAAGGTATATTCATTAATTAGTCAAAATATGTGAAGAAAATATTGAAGACCTTCCAGATGGAAGACTGTAAGCCAGTATGCACTCCCATGATAATAGGATGGAATCTTTCAAAAGATGATGATTCCATGACAATTGATAAGACATTGTACAAATGTATGATTGGTAAACTCATTTATCTAACTCAATCTAGACCTAACATATCTAATGCAGTTGGCATTGTTGGAAGATTTGCAGCTGAACCCAAGCAGAATCACCTAATGGTAATCAAGAGGATATTCAGATATCTAAAGGGAACTATAGACTATGGTTTATGGTATCCTAAATCAGAGAATATACAACTTCATGTGTATACAGATGCAGATTGGGTAGGTTGTATTGATGATAGGAGGAGCACTTCAGGAGGAGTAGTATTTCTTGGAGATAGGTTAGTTTCTTGGATAAGCAAGAAGCAAAACTATATTTCTTAGTCAACAACAGAAGTTGAATATGTTGCAGCGACACTGAATTGTACAACCATGGTTTGGATCAAGTAGATGGTTAAAGACTTTGGCATTCAGGTTGATTATCCTATTGTTATTCATTGTGATAATACTAGCATTATCAACATGTCTAAGAACCCTATGATGCACACAAAGACAAAACACATAGAGATCAAGTACCATTTTTTAAGAGAAAAGGTTGCAGACAAAGAAGTAAAATTAGACTATGTGAGCACCAAAAAAAAATTGGAAAATATTTTCACAAAGCCTTTATCAAAGGATACTTTTGAGTATCTTAGGGAAAAGTTGGGAGTAATTCCCTCTCCTGAGTCTGTTTAGAAGAAGCAATAAGAACATTAGTCATTAAGTGACTGATGAATGGTTGACTACTCTACTTCTGGAGTAGTACCTATGCCTAAAGATCTATGGCACCCTTTTCCATTGATGTCAAAGGGGGAGTATGTACTAAGGGGGAG